>CM044959.1:16924848-17098444 GCA_024516035.1 Bactericera cockerelli | reverse complement strand
AAAGAAAAATCATCACAAACAACTATAGCATAAACAACCAACCAGTTGAATCCATAAATTCTTTTAAAGACCTAGGCGTTTTGTTTAACTCAAATTTCTTTTAACAATCACATTAATAATATTACGTCAGCAGCTTTTAGAAATCTCGGTATGATAATTCGTTATTGTAAGGAAATAGATGACATCGACGCTATCCGAACCCTTTACCTTTCTCTAGTTCGATCTAAATTGGAATATGCGTCTATTATATGGTCCCCACAAGAAAGATGTCACGTTAAATCTATTGAAACCATACAAGCGAAATTTAGTCGTTATTTATTCAAAAAAGTCAACAATTTTTACCCCACGTACCCAGAAAACATCTCATACAAACTTTTAATAGAGCAATTAGACCTGGCAACACTTGAAAGGAGACGAGAAGAGACAAAAATTAAATTTCTTCATAAAATCATTAACCACATCATCGATTCGCCCCAAATACTTGAGAAAATTACATTTCAAGTTCCTCCCCCTGGTCTCCGACCAAGAAAGCATCTTTTCAAGATAGCCCAAAACACATCAGCGGCCAAATCTCCTTTGTCTACAGCGATGAAACTATATGATGATTTAGAAAACGAACCAGACTTCTCTTTAGATATGGTAGATTTTTCAAAAATCCTGAACTCAATTCCAAAAATGCCTGGGGGGACATGATTGGATATAACTCTAATAAGTATTTGTTAATTTTATATTTTTTCTTCTAATTTCAAGTTGATATATTCTTGTTTTTTTTCTGTATTTTATCTGTCATGTACATAATTTGATGCTTGTATTGTTGTGCACAGTAATTCTACTATGCACAATGTTGCATCGTAACTTAAAAAAAAAAAAAAAAAAAAAATATATTCGTGAATGTGTACCGTGGTAGGTACTTAGGAGTCTGTGTGTCTGTGTGATACTCATTGGTCACAATAGTTATTCTCATTATAAATTTGTGTTAATCACAATCGTGATATCACAACTACTCAACCTCGCTTTACTAAGTTTTTGCTGAACTAGGGACTTGAACCGGCGACCTCCAGATTACAAGTCCGCCCCCTTATTTCAAGCTAGTGAGGTCGGTATTTTGTATATGAGGTACATGTACCAATTATTCGACCGTGGAAAAAGCGACCATAATGCTGAGAGTAAAAAGTCCTGTGATGTTCACACGGGGGTTTTTTTTTTGCTTAACGCCTCTTTAACATTAGCATAATTTGCACGGGTGTTTTACCCTCTGTTGATAGGAAAGGAAACAAACCAGCTACCCATTTTAACCTCACCAAGCCTGGGTCAGGCGGGGTAGAACCACTGCGAGGACATGACGGAAAGTATAAAAATAAACATACCCATTATAGGGCACAAAAAAAACACCTTTGAGTATATGGTAGGATTGGTAGGGTTGAGAAAAATACATGTCGGAAATGTAAGCAAATGGTCACAAGGTAAGGGTTTGAGCAATGGGTGTTACCCACGTGGTCACCCACCAAAAATGCGGAGTCTTCACTTACCTGGACGTTGCTTAGTCTTAACCCCGTGTGAACATCACAGGACTTTCTATTGTGAGCATTATGGTCACTTTTTTCACGGTCGAGTAATTGGTACATGTACCTTATATACAAAATACCGATCTCAGTAGCTTTATAACGGTACCTCGGATGTCAAGGAGTCGCGTGTCGGTCTGGTCATTGAGAAGTCGCGGGTTCGAAATCCAGCCGGGACATGGCGTGCTATCTTCCCATTTGGGATTCCTTCTTCCGTCTCAATGAGGCTAGAACGCCAGGGTCACGGAAGCGATAGGGTCCCAAACAATGTCGACTGTGAATCATCTGACCGGAACCAATTTAGAAGACTAATAATTTTGGAGACTGGAATTTCATTTAAAATTTTCATCAGTTATGAGTGAATTTTGCAATTTATTTACTAGCTCATATACTAGTATGTCTACAGGCACAAAAAAAATAAATTTTATTTTTATGCTGGCCCTTTTTTGTTGAATTCGTGCGAAGGAATTTTTTCCAAGTTGAGATTTTGACAAGTAACAAATGCCACCAAAACAGGTGTCGAATCGAAGATACTTTAAATCCATTGATAACTCATCAGCACTGATCAGCTGATTAGTGTTAGTAAATGATGTATCATCCTTTTAACATCACTTTCAACTGCCAGTCATATCACGACGGCGACGGGGGTTTTACCCTCCAATCGCTGGAAACTCACAAACCAGCCACTCAAAATAACCTCACCTAGCCCGAGTGGGGCCGGAAATGACCAGCATCACGAGCGTTCAAATTTGAATGGTCACCTATTCAAGTCATAGCCTCGCTGGACGTTGTTTAACTTCAGTGTCAACGAGAACTGGTGTATTCAACGTGCCATGTACGCTGGCTATCAGGCTAACCACCAACTGGGTGTTGGTATTTGATAAACGTACGCTAACTGTAAAGAGAGTATTTTTTTTTTATTATTAGGGTTTAACGTAATTTTTCAACTGCATGGTCATTTGATCATATAGAACCCCCCAAAGCATTTACGAAGATTCCAGCTTTCTGGCACCATATCCCCAAAGTCTACTACAAAGGCCAGTTTTTTTTTTTTTTTTAATGCATATTTTTTCATTTCGATTAGTAAGTTACTATTTCATTTCGATTTCCAGGTATTGTATCTTCGTTCTATCTACCAAGGTGGAGGCTCTTTCTTGCCCGTTTAAACTCTTCTCTGGCTCAGAACATTTCGTTCAATGAAACCGAATTTATCACCGATGTACTAAACGTTGTAGAGAGACCATTCAGCTACAGCTTGGCCTCTTATCCTGATACACCAACGGGTAAGTGATTTTTGAGAATGTGACATGTATTTAAATGAATTCGAAAAAAAAACTGAAAATAATCTCCCATAAGTCAGCCTCCGTGGCGTAATGGTTGTGACTACTGCCCGTAGTCCAGAGTTCCCGAGTTCGACTTCCGGTTGGGCCAGACTTTTCGACGAAAATTCTGTTCCCTCCAAACACGTGAGGCTGGCGTTTCCGGCCCTACCCAGACTGGGTGAGGTCAATGTGGGTAGCTGATACGATTCCCAGCGAATGGAGGGTAAAACCCCCGTCCTGACTACTTCAAATTAAGGCGTCAAAACCAAATAGAATCAACTAATTAGGTCGCAGTGTTAATTGTAAGGCTTTCACTTAAAACCCTGCAATCAGGTAAGATAATAAAAAATATTTACATCACATATAGATAATAAAAAATAAGAATTATCTTCTCATAGTTTTTTCCATTGTATCAGTTCAATTAATTGCTTGAGACTATGAAAATAGTAATAGATAAAGACGAGAAACAAAAATAGTTTCAAAGAAATTTGTTTTTAGAAATTGTGACGAACACAGAACAAAAAAGGAGATGTTTGAAAAATGGACAGAATAACTAAGAACTTTATTCACAATCAAATGGCAATTGGCCAATTTGTGTTTTTTTTTCCGGGTTTAATGTCGCTTTTCAACTGCATGGTCATATCACAACGGGGCCGTTACCCTAGCTTCGCAGAAAACTCACAACCTGCAACCCACATTAACCTCACCCAGCCTGGGTTGGACCGGAATGCTAGCAACACGAAGTCCTCATCTCGCTAGACATTGCTTAACTTCGGTGATCCTACGAGAACCGGTGCATTCAACGCGTCATCGACGCGACGCTGGCTACTGATTCTGCGATTAATTCAGTCCGTTAGTGACAATACAATCCATAATATTTAATTTTATATTTCTAGGAAACTCGGTCGAGATATCAAAGAAAATCTATGAAACGTGGATTCCTCCTAGACGCATGAGTTCTCCAGATCTCGCAACAATATAATGACATTTAACATTACTGTCAGTTAGAAGATAAAAAATAACAGCCTCCGTGGCGTAATGGTTGTGACTACTGCCCGTAGTCCAGAGTTCCCGAGTTCAACTCCCGGCTGGGGCAGACTTTTGAAGAATATTCTGTTCCATCCAAACACGTGAAGCTGCCATTTCCGGCCCTACCCAGGCTGGGTGAGGTTAATGTGGGTAGCTGGTACGATTCCCAGCGAATGGAGGGTAAAACCCCCGTCCTAATCCAGGACGTTAAATCAAATAGAATCGTTGGCGTTAGGAAGGGCATCCAGCCGTAAAAAATGTGCCAAAACCAATCAACCTCAACCATGAGGTTGAACAACGTCGACCCTGCTTGAGCGGGATAAGACAGAAAAAAAGAAGAAGAAGAAGACTGTCAGTTAGAAGGACATGGAGAAATCCTGTGCAGAAATCTTCTGAACGACTTCCACCTCTACATTCCGTGGTAGTAGGTTCCGTTTGTGAACGCTGCAGAATATTTGCTTCGTATATTATTAACTAGCTGTTAACCCGTGCTTCGTAGCGAAGCACGGGTTAACAGCTACTGCCCGTAGCGGGCAGTAATATTGTCCACCAGAAAATTACGATATCTTGAAAATGAAAAATGGTAATATAGATATTTTAATTTTGATAATATTCTGGGTAGTTTGAGGGTGGTCTGGGGGGGGGGTCAACTCTCATGAAAATTTCAATATCTGTTACCATTTGGACTGTGGTATTGCTAACAGACAACTCCTAAGAGGACATAGTCAGCCAGTCGGTTTTATACAGGGTGAGCATAAAGTCTCACCCCACCCCCCGTATCTAGAGAATCGCTGAAAATACAAGAAAACGCAAAAACCCGTATTCCTTAATTTTTGGAAGGATTAATTTTCAGCCAAAAAAAATTTGCCTACAGGGCCCCAGTCAGGCTGGGCATGGACCAACTTTAAAATCTTAAATAGAATAGTATGTCTTGTGGCATATTGTTTTAAAGGTCTCATAAAGAGAATTTCATTACAACAAATTTCAGTGAGCTACAACTTACCGTTCTCGAGATACAGGGTCGGACGTCCTGCGTAATATCCATATATTTTGACCTATAACTCGTTGACCGTAAATTTCAGAAAAATGAAATTTGTTGATAATAACTCCTTATGGTAAGAACTTTCGAACAAGTTAAAACTTGGTTTGTTTTTTCGTTAAATTTTTTCGGACTGTTGGTCCGGCTGGCTGACGAAACCGACTAGAAACTAATATCAACAGAGTATGTCGAGTTATACCTTTTTCGACAGGGCTTGTCATAAGGAGTTATCATCAACAAATTTCATTTTTCTGGAATTTACGGTCAACGAGTTATAGGTCAAAATATATGGATATTACGCAGGACGTCCGACCCTGTATCTCAAGAACGGTAAGTTGTAGCTCACTGAAAAATGTTGTAATGAAATTCTCTCTATGAGACCTTCAAAACAATATGACACAAGACATACTATTCTATTTAAGATTTTAAAGTTGGTCCATGCCCAGCCTGACTGGGGCCGTGTAGGCAAAAAAAAATTTGGCTGAAAATTAATCCCCCTAAAAATGAAGGAATACGGGTTTTTGCGTTTTCTTGTATTTTCAGCCATTCTCGAGATACGGGGGGTGGGGTGAGACTTTATGCTCACCCTGTATACATATAGATATAAGGAATAACCTGTTACAATGACTTTTATTCTTCTAGCTCCGACAAAGAACCTTAGTCCCTTTTTACCAGCACTTAATATTTGATGAATATGTAATATATTCCATTTGAATGATTAATCAATATTTCCACAATTTATTTTGATAATAATACTAACACTATTTAGTGGAAGGTAACCACCAGGCGAGGTTAATGCTCAAAGCATTTCCTACCACCTAACCCTCAGAGTCTTATTATTATGTGGTCACAAACTCAGATTAATCAGGAACAATTCATGCACTGGGTGGGATTTGAACCAACGGATCCCTACGATACCTGGATTACCAGACTAGCGCGTTAACCACTAGACTACCATGAGTATTACTAGTTTATTTCACTTGTGAACTCATCATCATATCATCATAGGGTGTCGTCATCGTGAAAGATGGTAGCCAGACAGTGGAGGAATGACTCGGGACTTCTACCACTGTCTTTACAAGGAGGCTAATAATTGACAAGGGCCCCCAGAACCAAGCCAATGCTGGTCTACTCCCTGTTTATGGTCCCCCAGCCAGACTGCTGGTCTACTCCCTGTTATAGTCCCCCAGCCAGACTGCTGGTCTATTCCCTGTTTATAGTCCCCCAGCCAGACTGCTGGTCTACTCCCTGTTTATAGTCCCCCAGCTAGATTTTGAGTTAACTCAGGAACTAGCCAACCCACCGATTGTTTTTAGAGGAAATAAAATATAGACTTATTTTACTCAATATAATGTATTTACTCGTATACCTATGTTTAATTCCATTATGTTTTTATTTCTTTCTTTGTGTTATTATATCACAACTTGAGTGGGTAGCTCGGCACTACAAAACTTCTTAACACTCTCGCCGCCATGTGTATCTCTAGCTATACACACTAAGTTGTCTTACCTGCGCCATGTGTATCCCTAGCTATACACACTAAGTTGTCCCGCCTGCCCCCTGTGTATCTCTAGCTAAACACACTAAATTGTCCCGCCTGCCCCGTGTGTATCGCTATTACATCGCTAGGGATACACACGACACACTTCTGTTTAGACAGCGGTGTATCTCTTACGCTTCACACTACATTCAAATTACTATTAGACCTGAATTTTTCTGAGCATAATAATAATATCGCCTTATTTATACTGCCTGATTAGGACTATTAAGTCCCATTAATTGGAGCAGTAAGCCCAAGACGTATTATTATGTGGTAAAAATCCCAAATGGGGTGAAAACATGTCATGTCCCGGCAGAGTTTCGAACCCGCGACCTCTGGAACCTCTGGATTCACAGAGTGTCGCCTTTACCACTGAGCATAGGACCAATTTACAAAATAAGGCTCAGCGGCGAGAGTGTTAACAGATCATGTTCCCCCGACACATTCGGTCTTGTAATGCTCGGTATTCATAAAAGTAACTACTCAATTTTTCTCACGAGGTATTAGTCGACCCCAGAGAACAGAACAGAAAATTGTCCAGCCTGCTGGAAATCGAACCCCGGTCACCTAGCGTGCAAGCCTAATGCGCTTTTCTATTTCGCCATGGTGACTACGATTAATTTCATTCTGATATTTTACCACATGATTTTGGGTTAGGTACATATTCTCATACGATCCAAGCGATGGGAGATTTTTTTTGTTTGTTGAGTAGTGTGTAGGTGTACTCAAAATGTTTCAATCTACCATTTTTACATGTTGAATTTAGTACTTTTATACAACTTTATAAATCAAATAACACAAAATAAAAATGTTTCAATCTTTACTATTTTTCCATGTTGAAATTTGTACTTTTATACAAATTTATAAATCGATTTTTTTTAACCAAATAAAAACAGTTTTTCTTCACATTTCCAAGAAAGAGACTTACATTGATTTTTTATTGAAATTTAGAAAGTACAATTTTATTGATGAAACAAAAGCGAAAGAAGGCACTGACCTAACGTGAAAATATTTTAGATAGTAGAAATTAGTTCTGTAAGAAAATAGTGAAAAAGTACAGGCTATTAAGCAGAAATATGACGAAAAAACTAAAGGCTGGATTTTCAATATAATTATATTATCTTTGATACTATCTTATCAAATAATAAATAAAACATACTAATCAGAATTGAATTAATTATTTATTTAAATTTTCAGCTTAATTAGTTTCATTTCGATTATAGTCATTATTTATTGAGAATAAAAATGTATTCAATAGAAAATAATGCTGGTATGTGAAGAGACCTTAGTAAAAAAAAAGGTAAGAATCATCCAACCATAAAGGTAACAAGCAAGACTGTCAATTAGATTAACACAAAAGTAATAATATGATTCATATTTTAACTCTTTGGTCCAAAACTTAAACGTAGACAGTAGTTAAATGACTAATTTTCACAGAAAAAATAATAAAAACAGCTTATTTAACAAGAAGTTGTCTTTGTTAAAATATATAAAGGCAATAAATATATTTCATTTTCAGAATAAAAAATAGCAAAGCACAATGTCAAGACAAAAATAAGTAAACAAAGATAAACTAAATACTAATAACTAATCTGACTTTTGTCTTCGGATAAATTCGAAATCTATGTAATGAGGTAGAAAAATTAAACTAGCTTGGACATCACATGCTTTCAATACTATCACGTATTTGAGCTTCAATCTTCAATGAGGCGGCATGATTGTTCATATACTCCAAAGAATATGAATCCCCCTAGCATGACAAATGTAATGCGAGGAGCAAAGCCTGCAAATAACCTGAAAAGGAAAAAAAATATTCGAGTTTAGCAGGGGTTTTTGATTTTCAAATGCCGAGGCCATAGGAGCAAAAAGTGTTGAGAATATTTTAATAAATGTTTCATTATTATAACCTCTTTATTATTAAAGATCAAACTCTCTGCCATCAAACCTCCATGTCACTAAGAGGCATTTCAAGATGTGAAATATTAAGCAAACTGATCCAAAATTTCAAAACGCAAATCAATATCGTTTTGAAAGCACTGTCGATTTTTTTAAATAATAATAATATCGCCTTTTTTATACTGCCCGATAAGGACTATTAAATCCCATTATTCCAGCAGTAAGCCCAAGACATATTATTATGTGGTAAAAATCCCAAATGGGAGGATAACTTGTCATGTCCCGGCTGGGTTTCGAACCCACGACCTCTGGAATCTCTGGATTCACAGAGTGCCGCCTTTACCACTGAGCTACCGGGACAGACTAATAATGTGGTTGTACCTCAAAGATTTAAATAGTGCCTCAACGATCTTTTTCAAAAGACACGGGAAAAACCTTGGCGCTTCAGGCGACCCTCAGGAAAGATCGCAATGATAATCCAGGAAGCCCATCCAAAATAATAATGCTTCTCATACCATCAGATAGAGCCGCAGGCGAATTTTCGGAAAGTAATCATTAAAAAAAAGATGAGTGTTTCACAGCCTTTTTTATTTCGTAGCCATGCTAAACCACTGAGACGCTTGTGGTCTGTGTTGTAACCTGCTCATCCCGTAGTATGCCTCCCTTCTGATGGGCGAGAAGTGACACAATACTTCCCATTTAGGTGCTGGAAAAACACGAGAGCACCGGAAGGTATCCCTTACAAACAACTGTAACCAAATCATGAATACAAATTTCTGTCGGCGCGGGGGTTTGAACCCGGGACCTTCCGCATGGCAAGCGAGTGCTAAACCACTGAGCTATTCGTGCGCTCTAAACTAATCAGTAATCATGTATAATGTCCATAGATTAACAATCAAACAGTATTTTTTTTAATTCGAAAGGGACTACCTTTGGAAACAACACGGGCAGCTTTTTGAAAGGACACCTCACCCCTATCCCTTGAACAATTTGGACTTTTCCAGTAATGTCAAATACGTAAAAAGCATGAAAAACTATATTGATTTGATCTATCACACTATGGATTTTAACACTTTGATTAAAAAAGTACATAATTAAAGATCGGTTTGACCATCGTGTGAGGGCTCAATTGTTTATACTGCCCGATTAAGACTGATACGTCACATATTCCAGCAGTAAGCTCAAGACGTATTATTATGTGCCCGTAATCTGAAATGGGAGTATAACTTGTCATGTCCCGGCTGGGTTTCGAACCCGCGACCTCTCGATTACCAGTGAGACGCCTTGACTGGTATGTAGAGATAAATCTTATTAAAATCAAAAACAAATCCAGGGAAACTTAAGAAGGAAGGAAGCAAAAGTTACGACGCAATTTATCAGGCCTCCTCCCCTGATATTTTCAGGCGCTCAGAATTTCCCTCTATCGTGCCTGGTCAAACCAAACTCATGCGATAAGGTAGCTAGCAGGTAGAATTTGGATAGAGAAAAGGTTCATGGGAACTGCTTTGTTGCAACTTTCCCAAGCTAAAATTTCAAATTTTCCTCATAGACCAGTGCCGGCGCTGAATTTTTTTTCTTTCGAAAACCTAAATTATTATTACTTATTTGAACATGTAGGATGTAGGTATTACTATAGTAGTCTTTTTTTAGGCTTTCCACGGAACCATGTTTCGCGACCTCTGGATTCACAGAGTGCCTTTACCACTAAGCTACCGGGACAGTGGACAGAAAAAGGATGTAAGACATATGACAATGACTCGTGAACCGGCCTATACCTATTGGCACTACTGATAAATCCATTAGATTAATTAAGAGTAATTAATAATGAGTGGGTTCGAGGTAAGTTGAGATTATTTTTTTTGCATTGACCTCGAAAGACAAACCTCTCTTATAACTAGATCATAAGCTCCTAATAATAAGAATAAAGAATCTCTTGATACCTTCTGATAGCATATTAGTAAGTTGGATCAATCAACAATCATGCATCAGTTTTCTATTTATTTATTATTATAAATTGCACTTATAATATTATGTTCAAAACAAGTATCGAATCCCCAGTTCATTGAACTCATCAGCTTGTGCATATAAAGTTTACACCCTGCACCTTGCGTGGATACACCACTGCATTAATTACGTAGTAGAGAAAGTTCTACCAAAATTTTCGCAGTGTCGTATCTGCGAAATCGTACCAGACGGAACTTCAAATTTCTAAGGAAAATAAATGCAGGAGTTATTTGTAATACGTTTTTTCGGTTTTTTATTTGTTACAATGTCATTTTAAGCTGCAGGTATAAGTATATTATTGTTTCAGTCACTGACTTGGGTAAAATGCTGAAGACAAAAGAGAGGAATTTGGATATATTATGTTGTGAAATTATTGCTGCAGAGAAAGCATGAAGACAATAAGTGCTCTAGACTGGACGGCAAAATCCACATTGTTTTCAAATCGTTTAGGCTTATGGAAACAGACGAAAAAGCATGTAGCCAGATAAAGAATAATAAGACGAGAGAGAGGATAAAATACATAGAGGCAGACTAAGGTTAAGAGATTAATGGTCGGGTCGAGATGCTCATGCTAGGTCCAAGCTCATGTAGATGTAAGGTCTCGTCATCACTTTGGAGCACTGTGATTGAAATTGATCCCGTGACCTTACTACTTGAGCTTGGACCTAGCAGGGCATTTAGACCCGGGCCTTAAGTACCTATGCACCTAAAAAGTACATTAGGTAAGTATGTATATGAACCTGATTAAGTAATCACAAATTAAGAATTTATTTGCTCCAACATTAAATTGTATGAGTGCCTGTATTTTTGTAGCTATGCAATATGAAATACAACAAGTAACCAAGCGTCTAATAGTAGATAATGGACTTTTTTCATAAATAGTATGCAATTTTTTTTGTATATCTATGTACTGAAAAGTTCAGAAAAAAATACCCGGAGCGTCGCCACTGGGGCTCGATAAGGTAGAAAAAAAACTATTTTGGTAGAACCAATCAGAATCGAGAGTTGAGTTTGAGCTTTTAGGGTCTCTGTCGGAAAATTTTATTCGAAATCAGTTGTGCTCCGATTCTCCTACGTTCAACACCGTGTTTCCGAACGTCACTCTCCGACGGTTTTCGTACGTGCTTCAGTTTTCGGTAAGACTGATTTTAAACTTCAACTTTAAATTTAAATTTTAAATAATTTTTCGCTACTGCGTTTCTACAGGAGAAGGCAAGTTCCATAGAACATAATAAATTATTAGTAATATTACAGTAGGAATTTTTTGCGTTTCTCCCACAACCACATTCTTTTAACTTTTTCTTTGTTTTTTAGTGCTAAGACCATGTATTGTAATAGTTGGAAGGTTACATTCAAAACTAGATTGGAGAACAAATGAAAATTGACCATGTCTTTTCTATCATAGATTTCTGAATGAATAGGTATTTTTTTTTTTTTTTCAAGTGTAAAGTGATCCAGAAAACAACACTCATTCTGAAAATCCCAAAATCTCCCAATCAACAAATTTGGTTCAAATAAACCAATCAGAGTGTGTTGTTTAGCAGTTGAAAGGGAGATTTGGGAGAGAGAGAGAGAGTTACCTAAAAAAAAACCTCTTTTTAACACCTTTCTTTCGCTGAAATCTTACAAATAAGCAACCCACAAGAACCTCACCCAACCTTCGTTGGGTCGGAAAAAGCCAGTATTACGAAAGATGGTTCGAATTTGAGTGGTTGCGCAAAAGTCTTACCGCTGGACGTTGAGTAACTTTTTTACGATTTTCCCATGTCAGTCGAAATTTCACCAATTGGTGACCACAAAAACTTTGAATATGGGAATCCTATCTTTGATTTGTGGGGGGTCAACTCACATATATTTTTTGATATCTCTAGCCATTCAGCCAAAATTACAGAAATCGACAAAAAGCGGTGAAATCTCCACCGGTGGCGGTTATACTGTCAACAAAACTTTATAGTCGTCTTTCCTCTGCACAAGGAGCCTAAATACCAAATTTCAAGTTAATAGATATAAGGGTTCTCGAGATATCTAATTTACAGAATTTCCATTGTTTCAAACACAAAGACGATTACATAACAATTTTGCTATCTCGGTTCCCATGGTACCCCTTCTCATGGGTTCACATGAATCATCACACAGGCATCAAATCATCTGGGTATATAAAGAAGCCTTCTACACAGAGTGCGTCAGTTTTGTTCGGTATCTCGGAGAGTTAATATCGTCTCTCTGCTCGTCGGTCCGGGTTTTTTTTTTTTTTTTTTTTTTTCTTTTCAAATAATTACATATGTTGTGAAATTTCAAAGTAAAAATATATATTTAATGCGTTTGTGAAGTGTTTTCGTTTAAATTGCAGTCGACAGAATAGCAGATTAGGGTGAGTGTTTTTATGCATGCTTAAATTATATGTGTTATCATATTATACTTAAAGACGGGATCCCACTGAGTGCAACATTTTGTTGCATAACGTTGCGCAACATTCTGAAATTTAAATGGGAAGTTTTATAAAGTGTTGGAATTTAACGTTTTGCAACCTTTCCTCATTATTCATGAAACGTTGCGAGACAAAATGTTGCACTTAATGAGATCCGACCTCTAGTAGGACTAAAATTATATCTATTTTATTTTATATCAAACTCTTATTTTTCCGTCTCCCTTTATGAGAACATTTCCCACAATCCCCTCTCACTATGTCTACTCTTATATTTCTTACCTATACTTTTTTTCTTCTACTCTCTTTTCTACTCGATTTTCTCTTCTTTTGTGGCTTAACCATCTCTACTTTTTTCTTACAATAGAGTCTTTAAGTCAAAGGCCAATATCCACAATGGCTAATTGTCTACTTACTAATTTTGAGCTATTTTTCATTCCTTTATTGTCAATTATCTATAATCTGTATTATTTACTATCACACTTTCTCTATTACGTCCCTTTTCTTTTTTCATCAATTATCTCTCACCTATATTATTTCTCTGTTCACTGTTCTTTTCATCAATAATTATTATCCATCACCTTTTCTCTATCTTAATCTCCATCTCATTTTCATCTTTCATCAATCATCTCATACCTATTCCTTTCTCCCTTCTTGTTCTCTTCTTCTTTCATCAATTATCTCTCACCCATTCTCATCTCCCTTGTTTTATTCTTCATTCATGAATTATCTGTCACTCATTCTCTCTCTCCCTTGTCTATTCTTCTTTCATCAATTATCTCTCACGCATTTTCTTTCTCCCTTGATCTATTCTTCGTTTTCATCTGTTATCAACCATCTCATACCTATTCTCTTTTTCACTTGTTATGTCTTATCCTATTTCTTTTTTTCTATCACCTATTCTTTTTCTTTATTCCCGTACCTAAATCTTTTAGTTGATTTTATCTCATCCACTTTCTCTCTTTTCATCCAATTAGTAATAATAATTCTTTTTCCCTGAGAGAGCAAGATACCTGTATCAAGGTTCTGAGAGAATTAATGGACTCCTCGATCAATGTCTAGGCTTTTTTCATGTCCATTAATTTATTTGGTTTTAACGTCCTGATTTGAGATATTCAGGACGGGAGTTTTACCCTCCGTTCGATAGGAATCATACCAACTCGCCAAATTAACCTCACTCAGTCTGGGTAGGGCCGGAAATGACAGGCTTACGTGTTCGGAGAGAACACAATTTTCTGTGTGAAAAGTCTGCTCCAACGGGGAATGGAACCCAGGATCCCAAGACTACGAGCAGTAGTCACTGCCGTTAAGCCACGGAGACTCCGAAAACCAGTCTCCGTGGCTTAATGGTTGTGACTACTGTCCGTAGTCCAGAGATCCTGAGTTTGATCCCCGGTTGGAGCAGACTTTTCGAAGAAAATTCTGTTCCCTTCAAACATGTGAGGCTGGCATTTCCGAGCCTACCCAGGCTGGGTGAGGTTAATATGGGTAGCTGGTACGATACATAAAGTCTCTAACACCTTTTCTTTTCCCTTTTATCTTTCTCCCTTGTTCTATTCTCCTTTCATCAATTATCTCTCACCCATTTTCTTTCGCTCTTGTTCCATTCTTCTTTTCATCTGTTATCAATCATCTCATACCTATTCTCTTTTTCCGTTGTTATATTTCTTATCCTATTTCTCTTTTTTATATCACCTATTCTTTTTCTTTATTCTCTGTTCCTTAATCTTTTCATTTCTGTGTGAAAAGTCTACTCCGTCCAGGAATCGAACTCAGGATCTCTAGACTACGAACAGTAGTAACTGCCATTAAGGCACAGAGGCTGGCGTATCGAATCATCTATTGCTTAGTCTCTTTTATTTTCTGTACTGCTCTAATTGCTCTATATATCTCCCTTGTTCTATTCTCTGTCTTTTTTTCTATCCTCTATCCCCTTAACGTTACCTTTAAAGTTAAGTGGACGCTAGTCTGGTAATCCAGGTAGCGTAGGGATCCGTTGGTTCGAACCCCACCCAGTGCATGAATTTTTCCTCATTCATTTGAGTTTGTGACCACATAATAGTAAGACTCTGAGGGTTAGGTGGTAGAAAATGCTTTGAGCATTAACTTCGCCTGGTGGTTACCTTCCACTAAAGAGTGTTATTATCATTATCCTCTATTCTTTTCTCTCTTTTTTCCTTTCTCTTTTTTTCAATTACCTATCACATTATATTGTCTTCCGCTATTTTTATTATTTACACTTTTCATCAATTATCTCTCACATATTCTCTTTCTCCCTTGTTCTATTCTTCTTTCATCAATTATCTCTCAACCATTCTTTTTCTCCCTTGTTCTATTCTTCTTTCGTCAATTATCGCTCACCTACTCTCTTTCTCCCTTGTTCTATTCTTCTTTCATCAATTATCTCTCACCCATTCTCTTCATCCCTTGTTCTATTCTTCTTTCATCAATTATTTCTCACACGTTCTCTTTCTCCCTTGTTCTATTCTTCTTTCATCAATTATCTCTCAACCATTCTCTTTCTCCCTTGTTCTATTCTTCTTTCATCAATGATATATCTCACACATTCTCTTTCTCCCTTGTTATATTCTTCTTTCATCAACTATCTCTCACACATTCTCTTTCTCCATTGTTCTATTCTCTTTTAATCAATTATTCTCACTCAGTCTATTTCTCCGTTGTTCTATTCTCCTTTCATCAACTATCTCTCACACATTCTCTTTCTCCCTTAGTCTGTTCTTCTTCAATCAATTATCTCTCACCTACTCTCTTTCTGTCCCGGTAGCTCAGTGGTAAAGGCGGCACTCTGTAAATCCAAAGATTCCAGAGGTCGTGGGTTCGAAACCCATCCGGGACATGACATGTTATCCTCCCATTTGGGATTTTTACCATATAATAATACGTCTTGGGCTTACTGCTGGAATAATGGGACTTTAATAGTTCTAATGGGGCTGTATAAATAAGGCGATATTATTATTATTATTTCTACCTTGTTTTAAATTCTTCTCTAATCAATTATCTCTCACCCATTCTCTTTCTCCCTTGGTCTATTCTTCTTTGTATCAATTATCGCTTACCTACTCTCTTTCTCCCTTGTTTTAAATTCTTCTTTCATCATTTATCTCTCACACATTCTCTTTCTTCCTTGGTCTGTTCTTCTTTCATCAATTATCTTTCACCCATTCTCTTTCTCCCTTGGTCTATTCTTTAATCAATTATCTCTCACTCATTTTCTTTCTCTCTTGGTCTGTTCTTCTTTCATCAATTATCTCTCACCCATTCTCTTTCTCGCTTGTTATATTTATTCTTCTTTCGTCAATTGTCTCTCACCCATTCTCTTTCTCACTTGTTTTATTCTTCTTACATCAATTATCTCTCACCCATTCTCTTTCTCCCTTGTTCTATTCTCCTTTCAACATTTCTCCAACAACATTATAAATTTGAGTCACATTTCTTTCTCAGCCACCGAAGTTTGTTCGGCTTTACAAAAACTCACCTCAAAAGCTTGCATGGGCCCTGATGACATCTCTTACTTAGTCTATAAAAATTGTGCGCCTGTGCTCTGTTTACCCATCTCCATCCTATTTCAGAAATCAGTCAACTCTGGCATCTTTCCTAATAAATGGAAAACCTCGTATGTTTCACCGAGATTCAAGTCGGGATCAGGCGATAAAGCCCTGATTAAGAACTTCAGACCAATATCAATCATCTCAATCCTACCTAAACTATTCGAAAAACTAGTATCTGACAAAATATGTCCAATCCTTCGCCCTATAATTAATAATCAACAACATGGCTTTGTTCAAAAAAAATCTACAGCGACCAATCTGCTCTCGTTCACCCAGTATGTATCTAATGTACTGGATGAGGGGGGGCAGGTCGATTGCATTTACACCGATTTCGCCAAATGTTACGATAAAATCTGCCATAAACTTCTTATCACAAAATTAGAAACCCTAGGAATCAACGGGCAAATACTAAAATGGTTAGAAAGTTTCCACACTAATAGAAAACAAATTATTGTAATCCGGAAAACGGGAGAAGATGGCGGGTTGACTGAGTTCTTCTCAGACCCTATTAATGTCCCATCGGGACTGATTCAGGGGGGGCACGTATCTACCATGCTCTTTCTTTGTTTTATTAAAGACCTCTCTGAACAGATTCCTTATAACGTGGAACATTGGTTCTTTGCTGATGATCTGAGAATAGCCAAAATAATCAAAAATCCTCAAGATACACAGGCGTTACAAGCAGCAGTGTCATGTCTGTTCTCCTGGTGTGATCAAAACCTGATGAAATTAAACATCAACAAGTGTAAATATATGAGCTTTTCTCATAAACACAACCCACACCCCAGTACTTACCACATCAACAACATAGAGTTAGAACAGATATCCTCTGTACGAGACCTGGGAGTGTACCTACAACCTAACTTGAAATTCAACACACATTTTGCAATTATACTTAATAAATCCTACAGAATGCTTGGCTTCCTAATGAGGAATACTCGAGATTTCATTAATGCAAAAACACTCAAAATGATCTACTATGCTTACGTTCGATCAAATCTCGAGTATTGTTCAGTCATATGGAACCCCAAGTATAATGTTCACATCCAATCTCTAGAAGCTCTTCAAAAAAAATTCCTAAGATACCTTGCCTTTAAACAACAAACAACAATTGGGGCCAACTACTCTGAAATTATGGCAAGCAACAACATAATGAGCCTAGAAAAAAGACGAAACATCATAGATCTCACGTATCTCTACAAAATCCTGAACAACCAAATTGACTGCCCAGAACTCCTTGAACAAATCAATTTTAGAGTAAACGTCAGAAAGACTAGATGTGAGGATGTGTTCATGGTTCCATATAGGAGGAAAGAAGTAGGATTACATTCACCTATTAACAGGATGCACACCATGGGAAATCTGGCTGGGAGAGCAGGCATTGACATATTTAATTGTAATCTGACGAACATCAAACATCTGTTTGATTGTGATTGAATGAATGTGTTGTAAATATTAATATGAATGAATGAAGTGCATGCGAATGAATGATTTTTTTTTATCTCTACCTAGACATAAGCATTAGATTTAGACATTTTTTATATTATATTATTTTTGTTTATAATTAGTTATTTTATGTATTATTGTATTTGTATTTATGTAATATTGTATATTGGGTTAGAAGCCCGTGAATAAAATAAATTAAATTAAAATTAAATTAAATAAATTCATCAATTATCTCTCACCCATTTTCTTTCTCCCTTGTTCTATTCTCCTTTCATCAGTTATCTCTCATCCATTCTATATCTCCCTTGGTCTATTCTTCTTTAATCAATTATCTCTCACACATTCTCTTTCTCACTTGGTCTATTCTCTTTCATCAATTATCTGTCACCTATTTTCTTTCTCCCTTGTTCTATTCTTCTTTCATCAATCATCACTCACCCATTCTCATCTTTCTTGTTTCATTCTTCTTTCGTCAATTATCTCTCACCCATTTTCTATCTCCCTTTTTTTATTCTTCTTTCATCAATTATCTCCCTCTTTCTCACTTGTTATATTCTTCTTTCATCACTTATTTTTCACCCATTCTCTTTTTCAATTTTTCTTTTATCTGTCATCTCCATTTCACACATCATCTCTTACGTATTCTACAGGGTTCCATAAAGTTTTACCTTTCTCTTTTCAAGTTATCTTCCCTCTATCATTTTCATCAATAAAATTGTGTATCATTTATTATCTGTCCTTTTTTTTCATAAATAATCTCTTATCCATTCTCTTTCTTTTTCTATTTTGATCAATACTATCACCAATTCTTTCTTTCCTTTTCTCCTCGTTTCTCTGTTGCATCCATTTTCACTCATCTTTTGATGTATTTCTCACTTCTCTTTTTTACTTTTCTTATCCTAGAATAAGGAAAGTACTCTATTTGTTAAAAAATTGACCTACCCAGATTTTCACATAGAATTATACAGGGTGTCCATAATGTCCCACGCCACCCCAACCCCTTATTTCAAGAACGGCTGATGATATGGAAAAGTACAAAAACCTGTATTCCTTTATTTTCAGGGGGATTAATTTTCAGAAGAAAAAAAATTGCCTACACGGCCCCAGTCATGCTGGGCATGGACCAACTTAAAAATCGGTGTAGGCAATTATTTCTTTGGCTTAAACTTAATCCCCCAAAAAATTAAGGAATACTGGTTTTTGCGTTTTTCTCTATTTTCAATCGTTTTTGAGATGCGGGGGTTGAGGTGGGTCTTAATGGACACCCTGTACTGTATATACAAACATAGAACTATTTGGATTTTTTTTTACTTGATGTAATCATATAGTGAAAGTTTTTTTTAAAATACGGCATGAGCGCATCAGCGATTACTTTTCTTTCAGAAGCAAATCAGGCGATTTCTCAAGTGGACTCACACTAAAGGAAAGATGAGAACGAAAACTTACAATGATGACTTTTTTGCTTTAGAATTTGTATGTCTGAATATGTTGAAAAACTAGATTGCGTATTTAGTTTATTTAATTCCGTCTTTGCATGTTTTTATTGTACAATTTTATTTGCTGTTATTATTATTATTTTTTTTTTTGCATAATATTTTAATCCTTTTCATTAAAACTCGCATTATTTTTTTTGTGTTCACTTCGAGTTTGTATGAGACCTCTGTTATGGTGAGGAAAGGATCGGGTGTAGGGGTGGAGGAGCCCGAGGGTGTTGGGTTGTAGCCTAACACTACAACCCAACACCTATTTCACAAGCGACAGTACGAGATAATACTAGTTACATCGCGTACTGTCGCTTTTTTTATTTTACTTGTTGCATTTTGTGTTTTTCCCAAGTTGGAATTGATGCATACTTTATTGTTACATGCTTCTCTGTGTTCTCTTCATAATAGTACCTAACTCTTTTACCTTAATTACTTCCAATTTCTAATATTAGAAATCGGAAGTATTGTGTTCGTTTTTGTAAAAAAAAAAAATATTTTTGTATTTTGTGGTTTTCTTTTTTTTTGTATGTTTTTGTACTGTTGCATTCGTTTTGTGTTTCAGAACTAGTTTCAAGGTGAGATGGTTTACCAGCCCTACCAGTCAACCCAGACCACACCAACCATCCAGCCCACCCCGACCAAACAGACCTGTCCCCCCAGTCCAATCCGACCACCTAGTATTTTTATGAGTATTTTTATTTTATTTTTTATATTAATTTTATGTATTTAATTCCGTCTTTTGCATGTTTTTATTGTGTGCAATTGTGCATGTTCAATCTTATGTGTTGTTTTTTGCATGATATTGTAAATATTTTTTTAGATTTTTTTGTATTCTTTTCGAGTACTTTAAACATCTCTGTCATGGTGAGGAATGGTTGGGTTGTAGTGTTAGACTGCAACCCAACACTTATTTTGGAAGCGAAAATACGAGATAATACTAGTTACATCGCGTACTATCGCTTCTTTTTGCATGTTGCATCTTGCGGTTTTTCGTTATTGCATGATTTACTGTTGCATGCTACTGTGTTCTCTTCATAATTTTACTTATTTCTTGTCCATGTTTTATTTTGTGGTTTTCATTATTTGCATGATTTTGTACTGTTGCATTCTTAGTTTTTGCTTTCAGGACTAATTAATGGTTTGATGGATTACCCACACTACCTACCTAACCCGCCCAGTCCACACAGACCACACACACCACCTTACCTATCCAACCCTCCCCGACCTACCCGGCTAGATAGGCAAGTCAATCCTGACGACGCAGTCCATGAGTATTAAGATTTAATATTAAGTTCAAGTATTTAATTTCTTCTTTTGCATCTTTAATTTTGTGCATGTTCAATTTTATTTTCTGTTATTTTGTGTGTTTTTTTGCATGATGTTACTTCCGAGATTTTTTTTTATTGTATTCTCTTCGGGTTCATAAAAGATCTCTGTCATAGGTTGTAGTGTTAGGTTACAACCCAACACCCATTTCATAAGCGATGGTACTAGATTATGCCATGTTGCATCTTGCGGTTTTCCATTGTTGCATGTTTCTGTGTGTTCTCTTCGTATATTTTTTTTATATATTGTGATTGTCAGTTTTTCATGATTTTGTACTGTTGTATCCTTAGTTTTTTTTTTGTTTCGGAACCGATTTCCAGGTGTGCTGGTGTAACCACCCAACCTACACCCAGCCCACCCCGACCTCCCAGACTTGTCACCCAGCCCTCGTAACCTACCTACCCCACCCTGAACACCCAGTCCACACCGAGAAACAAGTCTACCCTGACCAGACAGACCTGTCAACCCTAACCACACAGTCCATGAGTATTAAATTTAAACAAGAGGTACTACGCAAGTGATCAGGTGTCAGGTATTGGGTGTGTGTAACAACAAATATTATACAAGCGATTAAGCATAATTTTTTTGCATGATTATAAGATTTTATTTTTTCAATTCGCGTGCATATTGTGAATTTTGTCTTTCGCATGATTTTGTACTGTTGCATTCTTAGTTTTCTTGTTTCGCATGCAAGAAAAAAAAAAGAATTTTTTTCTTCTCATGGTGAGGAAAGGATCGGGTGTAGGGGTGGAGGAGCCCGAGGGTGTTGGGTTGTAGTGTTATGCTACAACCCAACACCCATTTTAAAAGCGATAGTACGAGATAATACTAGTTACATCGCGTATTATCGCTTTCTTTTTTTTTTTTTTTTTTTTTTTTTTTTTTTTTTTTTTCTTTTTTGCCTGTTGCATTTTGTGGTTATATTTTGTTGCATGATACCTATTTTGTTGCATGCTTATTCGTTTTCTCTTCCTTAAATAGTACTTTTTGTTGGGTTGTAGTGTTAGGCTACCACCCAACACCTATTTCACAAGCGACAGTACGAGATAATACTAGTCTATCGCTTTTTTTTCTATTTCTTGTCCGTTTTTGGGGATTTTTATATAGCATGGTTTTATGTTGCATGCTTGGTATATTTTCTTCCCTTAAAAATAATAGTACCCATTTCTCTTAATATTTTTTTTTTTTTTTTTCCACATGTCTAAATTATATTCATTTTTATTATAGAAAATTTCATACATACTTCTTTTTTCCCTTACGAATTGCTTTATTGAAGATTACATTGTTTGCATGATTTTACAATATTGAATTCTTAGTTTGTTTCAGAACTGATTTCAAGGTGTGGAAACCAACTCAACCAGACCACGCAACCCACGTCAGGTATTAAGTGTGGTAAACAACAGATACTATACAAGCGCTTAGGTGTCAGGTATTAAGTGTGGTAAACAACAGATACTATACAAGCGATTATGTGTCAGGTTTTAAGTGTGGTAAACAACAGATACTATACAAGCGATTAGGTGTCAGGTATTAAGTGTGGTAAACAACAGATACTATACAAGCGATTAGGTGTCAGGTATTAAGTGTGGTAAACAACAGATACTATACAAGCGATTAGGTGTCAGGTATTAAGTGTGGTAAACAACAGATACTATACAAGCGATTAGGTGTCAGGTTTTAAGTGTGGTAAACAACAGATACTTTACAAGCGATTAGGTGTCAGGTATTAAGTGTGGTAAACAACAGATACTATACAAGCGATTAGGTGTCAGGTATTAAGTGTGGTAAACAACAGATACTTTACAAGCGATTAGGTGTCAGGTATTAAGTGTGGTAAACAACAGATACTTTACAAGCGATTAGGTGTCAGGTATTAAGTGTGGTAAACAACAGATACTTTACAAGCGATTAGGTGTCAGGTATTAAGTGTGGTAAACAACAGATACTTTACAAGCGATTAGGTGTCAGGTATTAAGTGTGATAAACAACAGATACTTTACAAGCGATTAGGTGTCAGGTATTACTTCTGATAAACAACAGATACTTTACAAGCGATTAGGTGTCAGGTATTAAGTGTGATAAACAACAGATATTATACAAGCGATTAGGTGTCAGATATTAACTCTGATAAACAACAGATACTATACAAGCGATTAGGTGTCAGGTATTAAGTGTCATAAACAACAGATACTTTACAAGCGATTAGGTGTCAGGTATTAAGTGTGATAAACAACAGATATTATACAAGTGATTAGGTGTCAGGTATTAAGTGTGATAAACAACAGATATTATACAAGCGATTAGGTGTCAGGTTTTAAGTGTGGTAAACAACAGATACTTTACAAGCGATTAGGTGTCAGGTATTAAGTGTGATAAACAACAGATATTATACAAGCGATTAGGTGTCAGGTATTAAGTGTGATAAACAACAGATATTATACAAGCGATTAGGTGTCAGATATTAACTCTGATAAACAACAGATACTATACAAGCGATTAGGTGTCAGGTATTAAGTGTGATAAACAACAGATACTATACAAGCGATTAGGTGTCAGGTATTAAGTGTGGTAAATAACAGATACTATGTAAGCGATTAGGTGTCAGGTATTAAGTGTGATAAACAACAGATACTTTACAAGCGATTAGGTGTCAGGTATTAAGTGTGATAAACAACAGATACTATACAAGCGATTAGGTGTCAGGTATTAAGTGTGGTAAACAACAGATACTATACAAGCGATTAGGTGTCGGGTATTAAGTGTGGTAAACAACAGATACTATGTAAGCGATTAGGTGTCAGGTATTAAGTGAGGTAAACAACAGATACTATGTAAGCGATTAGGTGTCAGGTATTAAGTGTGGTAAACAACAGATACTTTACAAGCGATTAGGTGTCAGGTATTAAGTGTGGTAAACAACAGATACTATACAAGCGATTAGGTGTCAGGTATTAAGTGTGGTAAACAACAGATACTATGTAAGCGATTAGGTGTCAGGTATTAAGTGTGATATACAACAGATACTATACAAGCGATTAGGTGTCAGGTATTAAGTGTGATAAACAACAGATACTATACAAGCGATTAGGTGTCAGGTATTAGGTGTGGTAAACAACAGATACTATACAAGCGATTAGGTGTCAGGTAATAAGTGTGGTAAACAACAGATACTATGTAAGCGATTAGGTGTTAGGTATTAAGTGTGATATACAACAGATACAATACAAGCGATTAGGTGTCAGGTATTAAGTGTGATAAACAACAGATACTTTACAAGCGATCAGGTGTCAGATATTAAGTGTGATAAACAACAGATACTATGTAAGCGATTAAGGGCGGAATTAATAGACGTTTTTGTAATACCTCTGTGGCGCTAAGTCACGGATTGCGTACTGTGTAAGATAGGGAAAACCGACACTTACCAACGACTTAAGTTATTGATGTTGTCTATTAATTCCGCCCTAAGTGTCAGGTATTAAGTGTGATAGACAACAGATACTATGTAAGCGATTAGGTGTCAGGTATTAAGTGTGATAAACAACAGATACTATACAAGCGATTAGGTGTCAGGTATTAAGTGTGATATACAACAGATACTATACATGTGGTCAAGCATGATTTTTTTGCATGTTCTAATTTTTTTTAAACTCGAATGCATGATAATACTAGTTAAATCGCGTATTATCGCTTTCTTTTCTTTTTTTTGCCTGTTGCATTTTTTAGTTCTATATTGTTGCATGATTTTTTTGTTGCATGCTTCTTTTTTTCTCTTCCAATTGGAACTTTTTTTTGTAATTGTTCAATATTGTGGTTTTCCTTTCTCGCATGATTTTGTACTGTTGCATCCTTAGTTTTCTCGTTTCAGAACTAATTTAAGTCCAACCAGATCAACCCAGTCCCGCCAATTTACCAAGCCCACCTAGACCACGCAGCCACCAAGCCACCCCGACCACCCAGCCCACCCCGACCACTCAGCCCACCCCGACCACTCAGCCCACCCCGACCACTCAGCCCACCCCGACCACCCAGCCCACCCCGACCACTCAGCCCACCCCGACCACCCAGCCCACCCCGACCACTCAGCCCACCCCGACCACCCAGCCCACCCCGACCACCCAGCTTACCTCGACCACCCAGCTTACCTCGACCACCCAGCCCATTGTGTTAACCCTACCCGACCTGACCATTCCGACGACCAAGACCAGTCCGACCACCTAGTCCACCTAGCCTGGCAAGTTTTAGTATTAAGTTTTAATATATTGTGCATGTCCGATATTACATATTTACATTTTTTACAAGCGATAGTACGAGATAATACTAGTTACATCGCGTATTATTGTTTTTCTTAGCTTGTTGCATGAAAATGTTGCATGCTTTCTTTCTAAAATTACTTTTTTATTTTAATGTTTGTATTTTGTGATTTTCCTTATTTGTATGATTTTGTACTGTTGCATTCTTAGTCTTTTGTTTCAGAACTGATTTCAGAACATCCAGCCCAAACTCCGTGAGAGTCAAACCAGTCAGCCCAAACTACATCGATGACAGAGACCTGTACAACCTGACCAACAAGACATCCCGAAACCAACTCGACCAGCCCGACCACCCTAACCACCTCGACCACCCTAACCACCTCGACCACCCTAACCACCTCGACAACCCTAACCACTTCGACCACCCTAACCACCTCGACCACCCTAACCACCTCGACCACCCTAACCACCTCGACAACACTAACCACCTCGACCACCCTAACCACCTCGACCACCCTAACCACCTCGACCACCATAACCACCTCGACCACCATAACCACCTCGACCACCCTAACCACCTCGACCACCCTAACCACCTCGACCACCTCGACAACCCTAACCACCTCGACCACCCTAACCACCTCGACCACCCTAACCACCTCGACCACCCTAACCACCTCGACGAACCATACCACCTCGACCGCTGTGACCTGTAGGTTTTTTTTCTCACTTGTTGGCGCCACAAGTTTTTTTTTATTTATTTATAAGAAATAGTTTATTACGAAGTGGATTAGGCCTAGCAGTATGAATTCTTCTTTTCTAAGTAGATATTCATATTGTTGGGGATACCACTTAGGAAGGTAGAAAAACGGGCTGGAACTCTACCTCTTGGGTGGCCTGGAAACGAGTTTTTTTCTTATATTAGTAAATTATTTCTTTTAAAGTGGATTAGGCCTTGCAATATGTATCCTTCATTTCTACTTAAGGATACATATCGTAGGGGATACCACTTAGGAAGTTAGAAAAACGGGCTGGAACTCTACCTCTTGGGTGGCCTGGAAACAAGTTTTCTTCTTACATTAGTAAATTAGTTATTTTAAAAGTGGATTAGGCCTTATAATATGCATCCCTTCATTTTAAGACAGGGATACATATTCGTAGAGGATACCACTTATAAGATCTTTCATATGGTGAGGAAAGGATCGGGTGTAGGGGTGGAGGAGCCCGAGGGTGTTGGGTTGTAGTGTTATGCTACAATCCAACACCCATTTTAAAAGCGATAGTACGAGATAATACTAGTTACATCGCGTATTATCGCTTTCTTTTTTTTTTCTTCTTTTTTGCCTGTTGCATTTTGTGATTATATTTTGTTGCATGCTTCTTCGTTTTCTCTTCCTTGTAGTACTTTTTGTTGGGTTGTAGTGTTAGGCTACCACCAACGCCTATTTCACAAGCGACAGTACGAGATAATACTAGTCTATCACTTTTTTTCTATTTCTTATCCTATTTCTTATTAAGTGTGGTAAACAACAGATACTATACAAGCGATTAGGTGCCAGGTGTTAAGTGTGATATAAAACAGATACTATGTAAGCGATTAGGTGTCAGGTGTTAAGTGTGATATACAACAGATACAATACAAGCGATTAGGTGTCAGGTATTAAGTGTGGTAAACAACAGATACTATGTAAGCGATTAGGTGTCAGGTATTAAGTGTGATATACAACAGATACAATACAAGCTATTAGGTGTCAGGTATTAAGTGTGATAAACAACAGATACTTTACAAGCGATCAGGTGTCAGGTATTAAGTGTGATAAACAACAGATACTATGTAAGCGATTAAGTGTCAGGTATTAAGTGTGATAAACAACAGATACTATGTAAGCGATTTTTTTCCATGTTCTAATTTTTTTTAAACCCGAATGCATGCTTTTCGTATATAATTTCTATTATGGTGAGGAAAGGATCGGGTGTAGGGGTGGAGGAGCCCGAGGGTGTTGGGTTGTAGCCTAACACTACAACCCAACACCCATTTTAAAAGCGATAGTACGAGATAAACTAGTTAAATCGCGTATTATCGCTTTCTTTTTTCTTTTTTTGCCTGTTGCATTTTTAGTTATATATTGTTGCATGATTTTTTTGTTGCATGCTTGTTTTTTTTCTCTCCTTATAACTTTTTTTTTGTAATTGTTCAATATTGTGGTTTTCCTTTCTCGCATGATTTTGTATTGTTGCATTCTTAGTTTTCTCGTTTCAGAACTAATTTAAGTCCAACCAGATCCACCCAGTCCCGCCAATTTACCAAGCCCACCTAGACCACGCAGCCACCAAGCCACCCCGACCACCCAGCCCACCCCCACCACCCAGCCCACCCAGCCCACCCCGACCACCCAGCCCACCCCGACCACCCAGCCCTCCTCCACCACCCAGCCCATCGTGTTAACCCTACCCGACCTGACCATTCCGACGACCAAGACCAGTCCGACCACCTAGTCCACCTAGCCTGGCAAGTTTTAGTATTAAGTTTTAATATATTGTGCATGTTCGATATCATTTGCATTTTTTTGCATATTTTTAGAAATAATTTTTATACAAGCATTTTACAAGCGATAGTACGAGATAATACTAGTTACATCGCGTATTATTGTTTTTCTTAGCTTGTTGCATTTTCTGTTTTTTTTTTTTTTTTTTTTTTTTTGCATGATAATGTTGCATGCTTCTATGATCTCTTTCTAAAATTACTTTTTCCTTTTTCTGTTTGTATTTTGTGATTTTCCTTATTTGTATAATTTTGTACTGTTGCATTCTTAGTCTTTTGTTTCAGAACTGATTTCAGAACATCCAGCCCAAACTCCGTCAGAGTCAAACCAGTCAACTCAAACTACTTCGATGACAGAGACCTGTACAACCTGACCACCAAGACATCCCGAAACCAACTCGACCAGCCCGACCACTCTAACCAGCCCGACCACCCTAACCACCTCGACCACCCTAACCACCTCGACCACCCTAACCAGCCTAACCACCTCGACCACCTAACCACCTCGACCACCCTAACCACCTCGACCACCCTAACCACCTCGACCACCCTAACCAACTCGACCACCCTAACCAACTCGACCACCCTAACCACCTCGACCACCCTAACCACCTCGACCACAATAACCACCTCGACCACCCTAACCACCTCGACCACCCTAACCACCTCGACCACCCTAACCACCTCGACCACCCTAACCACCTCGACCACCCTAACCACCTCGACCACCCTAACCACCTCGACCACCCTAACCACCTCGACCACCCTAACCACCTCGACCACCTCGACCACCCTAACCACCTCGACCACCACCCTGACCACCTCGACCACCCTGACCACCTCGACCACCCTAACCACCTCGACCACCCTAACCACCTCGACCACCCTAACCACCTCGACCACCCTAACCACCTCGACCACCCTAACCACCTCGACCACCCTAACCGCCTCGACCACCCTAACCACCTCGACCACCCTAACCGCCTCGACCACCCTAACCGCCTCGACCACCCTAACCGCCTCGACCACCCTAACCGCCTCGACCACCCTAACCGCCTCGACCACCCTAACCACCTCGACCACAATAACCACCTCGACCACCCTAACCACCTTGACCACCCTGACAACCTCGAACACCCTAATGACCTCGACCACCCTGACTATCCTGGTCACCTTAACCACCCTAATGACCACGACCACCTTGACCCCTCTGACCACACCGACGAACCATACCACCTCGACCGCTGTGACCTGTAGGTTTTTTTTCTCACTTGTTGGCGCCACAAGTTTTTTTATTTATTTATAAGAAATAGTTTATTACGAAGTGGATTAGGCCTAGCAGTATGAATTCTTCTTTTCTAAGTAGATATTCATATTGTTGGGGATACCACTTAGGAAGGTAGAAAAACGGGCTGGAACTCTACCTCTTGGGTGGCCTGGAAACGAGTTTTTTTCTTATATTAGTAAATTAGTAATTTAAAAGTGGATTAGGCCTTGCAATATGTACCCTTCATTTCTACTTAAGGATACAATACATATCGTAGCGGATACCACTTAGGAAGTTAGAAAAACGGGCTGGAACTCTACCTCTTGGGTGGCCTGGAAACGAGTTTTTTTCTTACATTAGTAAATTAGTTATTTTAAAAGTGGATTAGGCTTTATAATATGCATCCCTTCATTTTAAGACAGGGTTACATATTTGTAGAGGATACCACTTATAAGATCTTTCATATGGTGAGGAAAGGTTCGGCTGTAGGGGAGGAGGAGGCCGAGGGTGTTGGGTTGTAGTGTTATGCTACAACCCAACACCCATTTTAAAAGCGATAGTACGAAATAATACTAGTTACATCGCGTATTATTGCTTTTTTTTTTCTTTCTTTTTTTTTCTTTTTTGCCTGTTGCATTTTGTGGTTGTATTTTGTTGCATGATACCTACTTTGTTGCATGCTTCTTCGGTTTTTCTTCTTTATAGTACTTTTTGTTGGGTTGTAGTGTTAGGCTACCACCCAACACCTATTTCACAAGCAACAGTACGAGATAATACTAGTCTATCGCTTTTTTTTTCTATTTCTTGTCCGTTTTTGGGGTTTTTTATATAGCATGGTTTAATGTTGCATGCTTGGTATATTTTCTTCCCATAAAAATCATAGTACCCATTTCTCTTAATATTTTTTTTTCATATGTCTAAACGATATTCATTTTTTATTATAGAAAATTTCTTACATACTTTTTTTTCTCTTAAGAATTGCTTTATTGAAGATTACATTGTTTGCATGATTTTTCAATATTGAATTCTTAGTTTGTTTCAGAACTGATTTCAAGGTGTGGAAACCAACTCAACCAGACCACGCAACCCACGTCAGGTATTAAGTGTGGTAAACAACAGATACTTTACAAGCGAGTAGGTGTCAGGTATTAAGTGTGATAAACAACAGATCTTATGTGGTCAAGCATGATTTTTTTGCATGTTCTAATTTTTTTTTAAACTCGAATGCATGTTTTTCGTATATAATTTCTATTATGGTGAGGAAAGGATCGGGTGTAGGGGTGGAGGAGCCCGAGGGTGTTGGGTTGTAGCCTAACACTACAACTCAACACCCATTTTAAAAGCGATAGTACGAGATAATACTAGTTAAATCGCGTATTATCGCTTTCTTTTTTCTTTTTTTGCCTGTTGCATTTTTAGTTATATATTGTTGCATGATTTTTTGTTGCATGCTTCTTTTTTTCTCTTCCTTATAGTAACTTTTTCTTGTAATTGTTCAATATTCTGGTTTTCCTTTCTCGCATGATTTTGTACTGTTCCATTCTTAGTTTTTTTGTTTCAGAACTAATTTAAGTCCAACCAGATCCACCCAGTCACGCTAATCTACCAAGCCCACCTAGACCATGCAGCCACCAAGCCACCCCGACCACCAAGTCAACCCAACCTGACCACCTAGCGCATCCCGAGAACCCAGCTCACCTAACCTACCCAGTCCCACCTGACCAAGACCAGTTCTCGACCACCCATCCATCGTGTTAACCCTACCCGACCTGACCATTCCGACGACCAAGACCAGTCCGACCACCTAGTCCACCTAGCCTGGCAAGTTTTAGTATTAAGTTTCAATATATTGTGCATGTCCGATATTATTTGAATTTTTTTTGCATATTATTAAAAATAATTTTTATACAAGCATTTTACACAAGCGGTAGTACGAGATAATACTAGTTACATCGCGTATTATTGTTTTTCTTAGCTTGTTGCATTTTCTTTTTTTTTTCTTCTTTTTTTGCATGATAATGTTGCATGCTTCTATGATCTCTATCTAAAATTACTTTTTTATTTTACTGTTTGTATTTTGTGATTTTCCTTATTTGTATGATTTTGTACTGTTGCATTCTTAGTCTTTTGTTTCAGAACTGATTTCAGAACATCCAGCCCAAACTCCGTCAGAGTCAAACCAGTCAACTCAAACTACTTCGATGACAGAGACCTGTACAACCTGACCACCAAGACATCCCGAAACCAACTCGACCAGCCCGACCACCCTAACCACCTCGACCACCCTAACCACCTCGACCACCCTAACCACCTCGACCACCCTAACCACCTCGACAACCCTAACCACTTCGACCACCCTAACCACCTCGACCACCCTAACCACCTCGACCACCCTAACCACCTCGACAAAACTAACCACCTCGACAACCCTAACCACCTCGACCACTCTGACCACAGCGACGAACCATACCACCTCGACCGCTGTGACCTGTAGGTTTTTTTTTCTCACTTGTTGGCGCCACAAGTTTGTTTTTATTAACTGTTTCTTGTATATTTTGCGGTTTTCTTTTTTTGCATGATTTGGTTCTACATGTCTAAATTATATTCATTTTTTTTATAGAAATTTTCTTACATACTTTTTTTTCTCTTAAGAATTGCTTTATTGAAGATTACATTGTTTGCATGATTTTTCAATATTGAATTCTTAGTTTGTTTCAGAACTGATTTCAAGGTGTGGAAACCAACTCAACCAGACCACGCAACCCACGTCAGGTATTAAGTGTGGTAAACAACAGATACTTTACAAGCGAGTAGGTGTCAGGTATTAAGTGTGGTAAACAACAGATACTATACAAGCGATTAGGTGTCAGGTATTAAGTGTGATATACAACAAATATTATACAAGCGATTAGGTGTCAGGTATTAAGTGTGATAAACAACAGATATTATACAAGCGATTAGGTGTCAGGTATTAAGTGTGATAAACAACAGATATTATACAAGCGATTAGGTGTCAGGTATTAAGTGTGATAAACAACAGATATTATACAAGCGATTAGTTGTCAGGTATTAAGTGTGATATACAACAGATACTATGTAAGCGATTAGGTGTCAGGTATTAAGTGTGATAAACAACAGATACTATACAAGCGATTAGGTGTCAGGTATTAAGTGTGATATACAGCAGATACTATACATGTGGTCAAGCATGATTTTTTTGCATGTTCTAATTTTTTTTAAACTTGAATGCATGCTTTTCGTATATAATTTCTATTATGGTGAGGAAAGGATCGGGTGTAGGGGTGGAGGAGCCCGAGGGTGTTGGGTTGTAGCCTAACACTACAACCCAACACCCATTTTCAAAGCGATAGTACGAGATAATACTAGTTAAATCGCGTATTATCGCTTTTTTTTTTTTTTTTTTGCCTGTTGCATTTTTAGTTACATATTGTTGCATGATTTTTTTGTTGCATGCTTCTTTTTTTCTCTACCTTATAGTAACTTTTTTTTTGTAATTGTTCAATATTGTGGTTTTCCTTTCTCGTATGATTTTGTACTGTTGCATTCTTAGTTTTCTCGTTTCAGAACTAATTTAAGTCCAACCAGATCCACCCAGTCCCGCCAATTTACCAAGCCCACCTAGAACACGCAGCCACCAAGCCACCCCGACCACCAAGTCAACCCCAACCACCCAGCCCACCCCGACCACTCAGCCCACCCCGACCACTCAGCCCACCCGACCACTCAGCCCACCCCGACCACCCAGCCCACCCCAACCACCCAGCCCACCACGACCACTCAGCCCACCCCGACCACCCAGCCCACTCAGCCCACCCCGACCACCCAGCCCACCCCGACCTACCCGACCTGACCATTCCTACCACCTAGCCTGGCAAGTTTTAGTATTAAGTTTTAATATATTGTGCACGTTTGATATTTTTTGCATTTTTTTTTTGCATATTATTAAAAATAATTTTTATACAAGCATTTTACAAGCGATAGTACGAGATAATACTAGTTACATCGCGTATTATTGTTTTTCTTAGCTTGTTGCATTTTCTGTTTTTCTTTGTTGTATGATAATGTTGCATGCTTCTATGATCTCTTTCTTAAATTACTTTTTTATTTTACTGTTTGTATTTTGTAGTTTTCCCTTTCTGTATGATTTTGTACTGTTGCATTCTTAGTCTTTTGTTTCAGAACTGATTTCAGAACATCCAGCCCAAACTCTGTCAGAGTCAAACCAGTTCACTCAAACTACTTAGCTCACAGAGACCTGTACACCCTGACTACCAAGACATTGCGAAACCAACTCGACCAGACCGACCACTCTAACCACCTCGACCACCCTAACCACCTCGACCACCCTAACCACCTCGACCACCCTAACCACCTCGACCACCCTAACCACCTCGACCACCCTAACCACCTCGACCACCCTAACCACCTCGACCACCCTAACCACCTCGACCACCCTAACCACCACGACCACCCTAACCACCTCGACCACCCTAACCACCTCGACCACCCTAACCACCTCGACCACCCTAACCACCTCGACCACCTCGACCACCCTAACCACCTCGACCACCCTAACCACCTCGACCACCCTAACCACCTCGACCACCCTAACCACCTCGACCACCCTAACCACCTCGACCACCCTAACCACCTCGACCACCCTAACCACCACGACCACCCTAACCACCACGACCACCCTAACCACCTCGACCACCCTAACCACCTTGACCACCCAAATGACCACGACCACCTTGACCAACCTAACTACCCTGACTACCCTAACCACCTCGACCACTCTGACCACAGCGACGAACCATACCACCTCGACCGCTGTGACCTGTAGGTTTTTTTTTCTCACTTGTTGGCGCCACAAGTTTTTTTTTTATTATTTTTTTTTTTTATAAGAAATAGTTATTAAGGAAGTGGATTAGGCCTAGCAGTATGAATTCTTCTTTTCTAAGTAGATATTCATATTGTTGGGGATACCACTTAGGAAGGTAGAAAAACGGGCTGGAACTCTACCTCTTGGGTGGCCTGGAAACGAGTTTTTTTCTTACATTAGTAAATTAGTTATTTTAAAAGTGGATTAGGCCTTATAATATGCATCCCTTCATTTTAAGACAGGGATACATATTGTAGAGGATACCACTTCTAAGATCTTTCATATGGTGAGGAAAGGATCGGGTGTAGGGGTGGAGGAGCCCGAGGGTGTTGGGTTGTAGTGTTATGCTACAACCCAACACCCATTTTAAAAGCGATAGTACGAGATAATACTAGTTAAATCGCGTATTATCGCTTTCTTTTTGTTTTTTTTTTTCTTCTTTTTTTTTGACTGCTGCATTTTTTAATTATATATTGTTGCATGATTTTTTGTTGCATGCTTCTTTTTTTCTCTTCCTTATAGTAAATTTTTCTGGTTTTCCTGCCTCGCATGATTTTGTACTGTTGCATTCTAACCCCGCCAATTTACCAAGCCCACCTAGGCCACGCAGCCACCAAGCCACCCCGACCACCAAGTGAACCCAACCCATCCCGACCACCAAGCCACCCCGACCACCCAGACCACCCAGTCCATCGTGTTAACCCTACCCGACCTGACCAGTCCGACCACCTAGTCCACCTAGCCTGCCAAGTTTTAGTATTAAGTTTTAATATATTGTGCATGTTCGATATTATTTGCATTTTTTTTTTTTTTTTTTTTTTTTTTTTGCTTATTATTAAAAATAATTTTTGCATTCTTAGTTTTTTTTGTTTCTTCTTATGGTGAGGAAAGGATCGGGTGTAGGGGAAGGAGGAGCCCGAGGGTGTTGGGTTGTAGTGTTGGCTACAACCCAACACCCATTTTAAAAGCGATAGTACGAGATAATACTAGTTACATCGCGTATTATCGCTTTCGTTTTTTTTTTCTTCTTTTTTTGCCTGTTATATTTTGTTGCATGATTTTTTGTTGCATGTTTCTTTGTTTTCTCTTCCTTATATTACCTTTATCTTGTAGTTGTTCAAAATTGTACTTTTCCTTTTTCGCATGATTTTGCACTGTTGCGTTCTTAGTTTGTTTGTTTCAGAACTAATTTCAGTCCAACCAGTCCACTCAACCTACACAGCACACCTCGACCGGTCCGACCACCCAGCCCACCTGGACCACCTAGACCCCCCAGCCCACGTACACCACCCAGTCACCCCGACCATCCTGTCCACCATGTCAACCCAGCTCAAACAGACCATCCAGCCCAGTAAGTTCTCTGTGAAGTTACAGTATGTGTTGAATTGATATGAAAAGGTTTTTTTTTTATTTAATTTAACTCCTCTTTTAGCTTTTAATTCATTAACTGTTTCTTGTGTATGTTGTATTTTGTGTTTTTTTCAGAATTTATGTAAAGATTTTGTGCCTGCAGCTAGTACACAGAGACTATCCAACTCTACCAGCCCAACCCAGTCAGTCTACCCGTATTCCCGCACAAACCACCAAGTTATTTTTTGTACTTTCAACAAGTTCCTTCTCTTTTGTGATATTGTTGTGTTGCATATTATTATTTATTATTTTTCAGATTTAAGTCAGGTTTTGAGTATGATAAACAATAGATACTATACTAGTAAATACTATACAAGCTATCAGGTGTTAGGTATTAATCTTGATAAACAACAGATATTATACAAGCGATCAAGTGTCAGGTATTAAGTGTGATACAAAATCATTCTAGGTTTTTTTATTTTCATATGCATTTTTTTCTTCTTATGGTGAGGAAAGGATCGGGTGTAGGGGTGGAGGAGCCCGAGGGTGTTGGGTTGTAGTGTTATGCTACAACCCAACACCCGTTTTAAAAGCGATAGTACGAGATAATACTAGTTAAATCGCGTATTATCGCTTTCTTTTTTTTTTTTCTTTTCTTTTTTTTGCCTGTTGCATTTTTTAGTTATTTATTGTTGCATGATTTTTTGTTGCATGCTTCTTTTTTTCTCTTCCTTAGAGTAACTTTTTCTTGTAATTGTTCAATATTGTGGTTTTCCTTTCTCGCATGATTTTGTACTGTTGCGTTCTTAGTTTTTTTGTTTCAGAAGTAATTTAAGTCCAACCAGATCTACCCAGTCCCGCCAATTTACCAAGACCACCTAGAACACGCAGCCACCAAGCCACCCCGACCACCAAGTCAACCCAACCCAACCAGACAACCCAGTCCCACCCGACCCGACCAGTCCGACCACCTAGTCCACCTAGCCTGGCAAGTTTTAGTATTAAGTTTTAATATATTGTGCATGTTCGATATTATTTGCATATTTTTTTTTGCATATTATTAAAAATAATTTTTGCATTCTTAGTTTTTTTCGTGTCGCATGTATTTTTTTCTTTTTATGGTGAGGAAAGGATCGGGTGTAGGGGAAGGAGGAGCCCGAGGGTGTTGGGTTGTAGTGTTAGGCTACAACCCAACACCCATTTTAAAAGCGATAGTACGAGATAATACTAGTTAAATCGCGTATTATCGCTTTCGTTTTTTTTTTTGCCTGTTGCATTTTGTGGTTATATTTTGTTGCATGCTACTTTGTTTTCTCCCTTTCTTCTTTTTTCTTGTAATTGTTGAATATTGTGGTTTTCCTTTCTCGCATGATTTTGTACTGTTGCATTCTTAGTTTTTAGTTTCATTTTTTTTTAAATTTCACCCTACAGTTTAATTTTTTTTTAAATTTAAATTAAAAAAATATGTATTTAATTTAATAATTCTATACAATTGTGTCTTATTTTCTCTACATAATAATAGCTATTTCTTGTACTTTTTGCTGTGTTTAGGATTACCATTTTTGTATTTTACAAAATTGCATTCTCAGTTAGTTTCAGAATTGATGTCGAGGTGTAAATAGTTACCGTCCAACCAGGCCCAGCAACGCACCCAGCCCAACCAGCCCACGAAACGCACCCAGTACAACCAGCCAAACTTGGCCGCGCAACCCACCCAGTGCAACCAGGCCACGCAACCCACCCGGTCCAACCAGCCCAAGGAACGCACCCAGTCCAACAGGCCCACGCAACTCAGATTCTACACATCTAAAGAGGTCAGGTATTGAGTGTGATAAAACGGATATATACAAACGATTTCTTAATCAAGCGTGTTTTCTTGCATGATTTCTATCAATATGAATATTATTTTAAACTCGTATGCGTGTTTTTCAAAAGATATTACTTCTGGCGAGGAAAGGTCCGGCTGTAGGGGAGGAGGAGGCCGAGGGTGTTGGGTTGTAGTGTTAGGATACAACCCAACACCTATATCAGAAGCGACAGTACGAGATAATACTAGTTACATCGCGTATTATCGCTTCTTCTTTTTTTTTTTTTTTTTTCTTTTTTTTTCTTCATTTTTTGCATGAAATAGCATGCTTGAATGTAGTATGTTTTATGTGTTTTCTTTTCTTTTTTTTTCAACGTCCCTTTCAACTGCCATGGTCATATCACGACGGGGGTTTTACCCTCCATTCGCAGGAAACTCACAAACCTGCTACTCACATTGACCTCACCCAGCCTGAGTGGGGCCGGGAAAAGCCAGCGTCACGAGAATTAGAATTTGAATGTTCTGAAGGGAACCGGTGTATTCAACATGCCATCGACGCTGGCTTTGTGTTTTCTTCTCTTCTTTATAATTTGATATTGTACTGTGTCATTGTGCATGTTTCTTTTAAGGTTTATTTTTCAGTCTATCCAGTCTACGCTGTTCTTGGTTGGCAGCTAATGCATCTGCCCTAAACGGTACCTTAGTATTAAGATTAGTTTTAAGTTTAGTTTTAAGAATATAATGGGTCGGGGGGTGGTTGGTTGGCATCTAATGCATCTGCCCTAAACGGTACCTTAGTATTAAGATTAGTTTTAAGTTTAGTTTTAAGAATATAAGGGGTTGGGGGGTGGTTGGTTGGCAGCTAATGCATCTGCCCTAAACGGTACCTTAGTATTAAGATTAGTTTTAAGTTTAGTTTTAAGAATATAATGGGTCGGGGGTGGTTGGTTGGCAGCTAATGCATCTGCCCTAAACGGTACCTTAGTATTAGGATTAGTTTTAAGTTTAGTTTTAAGAATATAAGGGGTCGGGGGTGGTTGGTTGGCAGCTAATGCATCTGCCCTAAACGGTACCTTAGTATTAAGATTAGTTTTAAGTTTAGTTTTAAGAATATAAGGGGTCGGGGGTGGTTGGTTGGCAGCTAATGCATCTGCCCTAAACGGTACCTTAGTATTAAGATTAGTTTTAAGTTTAGTTTTAAGAATATAAGAGGTCGGGGGGTGGTTGGTTGGCAGCTAATGCATCTGCCCTTAACGGTACCTTAGTATTAAGATTAGTTTTATGTTTAGTTTTAAGAATATAAGAGGTCGGGGGTGGTTGGTTGGCAGCTAATGCATCTGCCCTAAACGGTACCTTAGTATTAAGATTAGTTTTATGTTTAGTTTTAAGAATATAAGGGGTCGGGGGTGGTTGGTTGGCAGTTAATGCATCTGCCCTTAACGGTACCTTAGTATTAAGATTAGTTTTAAGTTTAGTTTTAAGAATATAAGGGGTCGGGGGGTGGTTGGTTGGCAGCTAATGCATCTGCCTTAAACGGTACCTTAGTATTAAGATTAGTTTTAAGTTTACTTTTAAGAATATAAGGGGTAGGGGGTGGTTGGTTGGCAGCTAATGCATCTGCCCTAAACGGTACCTTAGTATTATGATTAGTTTTAAGAATATAAGGGGTCGGGGGTGGTTGGTTGGCAGCTAATGCATCTGCCCTAAAGGGTACCTTAGTATTAAGATTAGTTCTAAGTTTAGTTATAAGAATATAAGGGGTCGGAGGGTAGTTGGTTGGCAGCTAATGCATCTGCCCTAAACGGTACCTTAGTATTAAGATTAGTTTTAAGAATATAAGGGGTCGGGGGGGTGGTTGGTTGGCAGCTAATGCATCTGCCCTAAAACGGTACCTTAGTATTAAGATTAGTTTTAAGTTTAGCTTTAAGAATATAAGAGGTCGGGGGGTGGTTGGCTGGCAGCTAATGCATCTGCCCTAAACGGTACCTTAGTATTAAGATTAGTTTTAAGTTTAGTTTTAAGAATATAAGGGGTCGGGGGTGGTTGGTTGGCAGCTAATGCATCTGCCCTAAACGGTACCTTAGTATTAAGATTAGTTTTAAGTTTAGTTTTAAGAATATAAGGGGTCGGGGGTTGTTGGTTGGCAGCTAATGCATCTGCCCTAAACGGTACCTTAGTATTAAGATTAGTTTTAAGAATATAAGAGGTGGGGGGTGGTTGGTTGGCAGCTCATGCATCTGCCCTAAACGGTACCTTAGTATTAAGATTAGTTTTAAGTTTAGTTTTAAGAATATAAGGGGTCGGGGGTGGTTGGTTGGCAGCTAATGCATCTGCCCTTAACGGTACCTTAGTATTAAGATCAGTTTTAAGTTTAGTTTTAAGAATATAAGAGGTCGGGGGGTGGTTGGTTGGCAGCTAATGCATCTGCCCTAAACGGTACCTTAGTATTAAGATTAGTTTTAAGTTTAGTTTTAAGAATATAAGAGGTTGGGGGGTGGTTGGTTGGCAGCTAATGCATCTGCCCTTAACGGTACCTTAGTATTAAGATTAGTTTTAAGTTTAGTTTTAAGAATATAATAGGTCGGGGGTGGTTGGTTGGCAGCTAATGCATCTGCCCTTAACGGTACCTTAGTATTAATATTAGTTTTAAGTTTAGTTTTAAGAATATAAGAGGTCGGGGGGTGGTTGGTTGGCAGCTAATGCATCTGCCCTTAACGGTACCTTAGTATTAAGATTAGTTTTATGTTTAGTATTATGTTTAGTTTTAAGAATATAAATGGTCGGGGGTGGTTGGTTATCAGCTAATGCATCTGTCCTAAACGGTACCTTAGTATTAAGATTAGTTTTAAGTTTCGTTTTAGGAATATAAAAGGTCGGGGGGTGGTTGGTTGGCAGCTAATGCATCTGCCCTAAACGGTACCTTAGTATTAAGACTAGTTTTAAGTTTAGTATTAAGAATATAATAGGTCCGGGGTGGTTGGTTGGCAGCTAATGCATCTGCCCTTAACGGTACCTTAGTATTAAGATTAGTTTTATGTTTAGTTTTAAGAATATAAGAGGTCGGGGGTGTGGTTGGTTGGCAGCTAATGCATCTGCCCTAAACGGTACCTTAGTATTAAGATTAGTTTTAAGTTTAGTTATAAGAATATAAGGGGTCGGGGGTGGTTGGTTGGCAGTTAATGCATCTGCCCTAAACGGTACCTTAGTATTAAGATTAGTTTTATGTTTAGTTTTAAGAATATAAGGGGTCGGGGGTGGTTGGTTGGCAGCTAATGCATCTGCCCTAAACGGTACCTTAGTATTAAGATTAGTTTTATGTTTAGTTTTAAGAATATAAGGGGTCGGGGGTGGTTGGTTGGCAGTTAATGCAACTGCCCTTAACAGTACCTTAGTATTAAGATTAGTTTTAAGTTTAGTTTTAAGAATATAAGGGGTCGGGGGGTGGATGGTTGGCAGCTAATGCATCTGCCCTAAACGGTACCTTAGTATTAAGATTAGTTTTAAGTTTAGTTATAAGAATATAAGGGGTCGGAGGGTGGTTGGTTGGCAGCTAATGCATCTGCCCTAAACGGTACCTTAGTATTAAGATTAGTATTAAGGTTAGTTTTAAGAATATAAATGTTGGGGGGTTGTTGGTTGGCAGCTAATGCATCTGCCCTTAACGGTACCTTAGTATTAAGGTTAGTTTTAAGTTTAGTTTTAAGAATATAAATGGTGACGGGTGGTTGGTTGGCAGTTAATGCATCTGCCCTTAACGGTACCTTAGTATTAAGATTAGTTTTAAGTTTAGTTTTAAGAATATAAATGGTGGGGGGTGGTTGGTTGGCATCTAATGCATCTGCCCTAAACGGTACCTTAGTATTACGATTAGATTTAAGTTTAGTTTTAAGAACAAAGGGGTCGGGGGATGGTTGGTTGGCAGCTAATGCATCTGCCCTAAACGGTACCTTAGTATTAAGTTTAGTTTTAAGAATATAAATGGGGGGGGTGGTTGGTTGGCAGCTAATGCATCTGCCCTTAACGGTACCTTAGTATTAAGATTAGTTTTAAGTTTAGTTTTAAGAATATAAATGGTGGGTGTGTTGGTTGGCAGCTAATGCATCTGCCCTTGACGGTATCTTAGTATTAAGGTTAGTTTTAAGTTTAGTTTTAAGAATATAAATGGTGGGGGGTGGTTGGTTGGCAGCTAATGCATCTGCCCTTAACGGTACCTTAGTATTAAGATTAGTTTTAAGTTTAGTTTTTAGGATATAAATGGTGGGGGGTGGTTGGTTGGCAGCTAATGCATCTGCCCTAAACGGTACCTTAGTATTACGATTAGATTTAAGTTTAGTTTTAAGAACAAAGGGGTCGGGGGATGGTTGGTTGGCAGCTAATGCATCTGCCCTAAACAGTACCTTAGTATTAAGTTTAGTTTTAAGAATATAATGGGTCGGGGTGGTTGGTTGGCAGCTAATGCATCTGCCCTAAACGGTACCTTAGTATTAAGATTAGTTTTAAGAATATAAGGGGTCGGGGGTGGTTCTGCCCTAATGCATCTGCCCTAAACGGTACCTTAGTATTAAGTTTAGTTTTAAGTTTAGTTTTAAGAATATAAGAGGTCGGGGGTGGTTGGTTGGCAGCTAATGCATCTGCCCTAAACGGTACCTTAGTATTAAGATTAGTTTTAAGTTTAGTTATAAGAATATAAGGGGTCGGAGGGTGGTTGGTTGGCAGCTAATGCATCTGCCCTAAACGGTACCTTAGTATTAAGATTAGTATTAAGGTTAGTTTTAAGAATATAAATGTTGGGGGGTTGTTGGTTGGCAGCTAATGCATCTGCCCTTAACGGTACCTTAGTATTAAGGTTAGTTTTAAGTTTAGTTTTAAGAATATAAATGGTGGGGGGTGGTTGGTTGGCAGTTAATGCATCTGCCCTTAACGGTACCTTAGTATTAAGATTAGTTTTTAAGTTTAGTTTTAAGAATATAAATGGTGGGGGGTGGTTGGTTGGCATCTAATGCATCTGCCCTAAACGGTACCTTAGTATTACGATTAGATTTAAGTTTAGTTTTAAGAACATAAATGGTGGGGGGTGGTTGGTTGGCAGCTAATGCATCTGCCCTAAACGGTACCTTAGTATTACGATTAGATTTAAGTTTAGTTTTAAGAACAAAGGGTCGGGGGATGGTTGGTTGGCAGCTAATGCATCTGCCCTAAACGGTACCTTAGTATTAAGTTTGTTTTAAGAATATAATGGGTCGGGGGTGGTTGGTTGGCAGCTAATGCATCTGCCCTAAACGGTACCTTAGTATTAAGATTAGTTTTAAGAATATAAGGGGTCGGGGGTGGTTCTGCCCTAATGCATCTGCCCTAAACGGTACCTTAGTATTAAGTTTAGTTTTAAGTTTAGTTTTAAGAATATAAGAGGTCGGGGGGTGGTTGGTTGGCAGCTAATGCATCTGCCCTAAACGGTACCTTAGTATTAAGTTTAGTTTTAAGTTTAGTTTTAAGAACAAAGGGGTCGGGGGTGGTTGGTTGGCAGCTAATGCATCTGCCCTAAACGGTACCTTAGTATTAAGATTAGTTTTAAGAATATAAGGGGTCGGGGGTTATTCTGCCCTAATGCATCTGCCCTAAACGGTACCTTAGTATTAAGTTTAGTTTTAAGTTTAGTTTTAAGAATATAAGAGGTCGGGGGGTGGTTGGTTGGCAGCTAATGCATCTGCCCTAAACGGTACCTTAGTATTAAGTTTAGTTTTAAGTTTAGTTTTAAGAACAAAGGGGTCGGGGGTGGTTGGTTGGCAGCTAATGCATCTGCCCTAAACGGTACCTTAGTATTAAGATTAGTTTTAAGTTTAGTTTTAAGAATATAAGGGGTCGGGGTGGTTCTGCCCTAATGCATCTGCCCTAAACGGTACCTTAGTATTAAGATTAGTTTTAAGTTTAGTTTTAAGAATATAAGGGGTCGGGGGTGGTTGGCTGGCAGCTAATGCATCATGCCCTGGTGGATGCATCGCCCTGGTGGGTGCAGAGGCCTCGACGTGGCCCAGGGTCGAAACGTTGCGTGGAGCCGAGAACTTGGTGGTACTCTCGGGCTGGGAAGCGTAACGGCTAACTAATCTGCACAAATTTACAGTCGGGCGCAGAAGGAACCCGACTGTGTCGAGCACGCCCCTTGGAGTTTGCAAATTGAGCGAGATCTGCGTTTTCACCGGCTGGCTTTCTTCTCCCTAAGATGGCCACGCTTGGTGTAGCGTAGGTCTCGTTCTTTTTGCCAGCCCACTAAAAGGGGCTGCTACACCGTACTAACCTGGGACTTAGATTTTTGGGGGGTGATGTGTTTTCTTTCGGACTTGGAGATATTTTCGGGATTCTTCTCGAAATTTTTCTGAGTCCGAAAGTGTGATGCTACACCCTACGAAGTCTGGACTTAGGTTTTTATGGATAACCGCCCACAACCCGATCCTCGGGTCGGGACCTGTGGGCGGGGCTGGGCTGATGGGGGGGACAGACTTGTCTAGAACCCCCACCAGTCCACACGTGTGTGAACGAGTGTGAATGGGGTTAGCAAGTTCAGACTTGCAAACCCCCATGGAGCCCGGAGTCTGTCCAAGGGCAGCTGACTCAGCTGGCAACTGAGTCAGCGGCTGACCCAACTTTACGAAGTTGAGTCAGCATGACATGGTCCGCTGCTGACTCGTTATGAGTCAGCAGACCACGTCTGTCTGAAGTCGGCTGACTCAAGAGTTACCACTTGAGTCAGCCGCTGACCCTCACGGAGTCAGCAGACCAATTTGAAATTTGAGAGTTTGCGAATCTTGCGGCCGCTAAAAAGTAACCGGACAACATTCCTGGGCTCGGTCCCGCACCTGCCTGCTCCCACCCACATCCTTGATGGCGAGGTAAAGAACAGGCAGCAATGCACATGGAATAAAGTCGAGATGCAGATCAGCATAATAACTCAGCAGATGTTTTTCTGGCGAAATCTTAATAGCGCGCACCTGGCCCTTCGCACTTCAGAACCTGAAGGCTGTAGCTGACGGGGTCTGATCACTGTCGGAGGTATCAACCCACGGTCTGGGCGAAACCTCCTAGATCTAAGACTGCGAGTGGGACAGCTATGCCCCCGAGACCGAGGACGCACTGTCAAACGATCTGCTGATCTACAGATCAGCAGGAACAACGATCTGCTGACTTGTTCAGTAGGATTCACCACCAGTGTAGTGTTGCTAAGAATATTGCCTTCATTCGATCTGTCACTAAGACAGGGGATCTCCCCTGGGATAAGGGAGGGAAGACCGTCCCAGGGGATCCAAGTTGAAACCGCCCGAAAAAGAACAATACTATACTATGATCGGCCGCTTTTTGGTCACTGGGGTGCTATCCCCCTCCTCAGGGTTTCCCTACTGCTTTGAGGAGTTGTCGAGCTGGCGATGTAGGGCGCCAAAGACAGACACCGCCGAGGGGAACCGGCGGAACGAAACCTCTGGGTTTGGTCATGTCTCAGGCCCAGAGGGGACCGGGGCGAATACCGGACCACAAGTGTTCCCCAAATTGCGGTAAAACGCAGAGAGACCCCACACCTTGCAAGAGCGCCGCCGGTGTGGGGCTTAACCAGAGCGCTCGTTATCGTGGGAACATATATGACTCTTAACCTCACAAACGATGTCGTAGTTGATGGGGGGCTGCAAAGCCACCCATCATCGGAGAACTCTTCGGAGTTACCCCTCTCGGGGGGCGTAGAAGCCTCGGCTTCCGGAGACCAGAGCTTTAGCTCTGGTATCCAACACGTGGGGGAAGGAGTCCCTTCTACCCACACACCAAACACCTTAGGGAGTGAGGGCTTTGTCCTCACTCCAATGACGACTACTGGAAATCCTTTTTCCAGCAGTCCCAGGGTCACCAGAACCCCCCCTGGTGGGGGGAGCTTGGTAGACCTCACGACCCCGCAAAGTACTGGTCGCGTGGCAAATGCCGACACCACCCTGGTGGTGTTGTCAGGAAACGCGCGATTGGAAAATGCGGGGTCCGAGAGCGATTCGGGCCCTAAACGTAAGTTTAACCCGGATAGCCCGCCTCTCGATCTAGGCGCTCATGGCGTGATTCTCAGGAAAGACAATCCTGAGAACCGACTTGTCCCTGTTCAGGATTCTAAGAAGCCTCGAACAGTACAAGACGCCAAGACTGACAAAACGGACACTAACGCGGAGTCTCCGACCCGGTCGGATGTTGAGATGGATGGCTCAACCTCGGAATCCGACGAAGAGTCCGGGTCTGCCTCTGGGAAGCTGGCGAACCCAGAGGACATGGACGAAATTCTAGCGTCCATGCAGGAGATTGTCGCCCGCAGAAAGAAAGGGAAGTTCGACCTGCCCCAGGCTGAGAGGGACCGGTATGCTGACCTTGCTAACCGTTTGCGCAGTACAGTTGCAAATATGCGCAAAGAAATCGAGGCGAGTCTGGAACAGAAGTTCGAAAGACTCGTCAATAAGACACTCCTGAGGGCCATGAAGGACCAGAGGGAGGAGAACGCGAAAGCCATGGCCAAACAGGCGGAGATGTTTGACCAGAGGCAAAACGCCCAGGCCGCGGCTTTCGCAAAGGCCATGGAGGAGGCAGTGGCGAGAGTCTCCTCCGCCTCCCCGAAGGTCCCACACAGAAGGCCCAAGGAGAATGGACCGGGGTTGATCTCCCGGGCCGAATTCCCTCCTCTCCCCGCATCGTCCTCACAGGGGGGAGAGGCCATGGAGGTGGAGCTTCTCGCACCCATCCAGGTCGAGACGTTCGCCTCCTTGGCTAAGCAGCCAAATGAGGCGGGTTTGAGTATTACCCGCCACGTGTCAAAGCCTGCTAAGAAAACGGTTAGCAAGGAGCCGAAGAAGAAGGGGAAGAACAAACGGAGAGGGGGTAAGTCTGGACCCAAGGGCCCGGATGGAAGACCCCTCCCGCCGGTCCCCACCTCGCCTCGCAAGGGATTCCTTGTCCGGCCCAACTCGGGTCAGACAATTGAGGATCTAAAGGAGTCCCTCTGCGCCTCGGTAAACCCCTCTGAACTGGGTATTAAGGTTAACCGCCTTATATCCTCGAAGGAGGGGATCCGAGTGGAGGTAAAGGGTACTGAGGATCAGGTGAATATCCTCAGAGACGAAGTCACCAAGAGGGCCAGATTGGTCTGCGGTGACCTTGGGGATCACCGCCATCCGAGGATGGTCATCTACGACGTCGCTAAGACGGTAGATGAACGTTGTGTGGTCGACGCCGTTCGCAAGCAGAACGGCGTAACTGATATTAGGGTGGTCGGCCGTTACAAAGGGCGTAACGACACCTCTAACTGGGTCATAGAGGTGGACCCCGAGACCCGAAAAAATATTCGGAGCCGAGGCCGGATATTCATCGGGTGGAGTAGTTGTAGGGTCGCAGACCGTGTACGTCTGACACTTTGTTACAAGTGTCTGAAGTACGGTCACATTGCGACTAAATGCTCCCATAGCTCGGGGCGTTGCTCTCGTTGTGCCGGGAACCACGACCGAAAGGTCTGTAAGATCCCCAAGGAACGACAAAGATGCGCAGTATGCACTGATGCTGGCATCAAGAAAAATATAAAGCATGAGCCAGGCAGCGCCGGCTGCCAGACTCATGCTAAGAAGGTGATGTTATTTAAACAGACGATCAACTATGGTTGATCGTCTACCCTCCTCAGGCAGTGAGCGCCGAATACGTATTGGTCAAATAAACATTGACAATTCACGAACTCCGACCGCAGAACTGGCGGAGGTGAGCAGGCAACTTGACCTCGATATAATATGCATAAACGAGGCATACACGACGGCAAATCCGAATGGAAGGCGGATCCCGTTGTTACAACGAAATGCCAGGGTAGCCCTTGGGAGAGTGAGTAATGACAATAGAGTATACGTTGCAATACTAGTTCAGAATCGGGAAATAGGAATGTTGGACATACCCGAACTCTCTGATGACCTTGTTGTGGTTACGCAGGTAAATACGCCTTCTGCGAACCCAGTCAAATTCTATCTAATTTGCGTGTACTTCAAGTTCAGCACGCCAACTGAAGAAGTACTCGCAAGACTGGAAGTCATCTTGGAGACCATAGGACAGGACCACTATCTGATAGTGGCGGATACAAATGCCAGATCCCCCCTTTGGCACGACCCAAATGGGGGGATGAGTCCGACTGGCATTGCCTGTCCTAGAGGCCAAAAGGTCGAGAGATTTATATCAGCACATGATCTTGCTGTTCTGAACCTACCAGGACACGCGGCGACTTTCCAAAACCACAATGGAATGTCGAACATAGACGTGTCCCTCACCTCCCGGAATTTTCCTCTGACAGTGGCGAACTGGAAAGTGCACGATCACGCGCTTACCAGTCACCACAGGCTTATCACCTACGATCTAGTGATTGAACCCTGCGAGGACGGCGGCTCCACCTCCAGAAGCTTTAATCTCAGAGACGCAAATTGGCGATCCTTTCGGTCCGCTCTTATGGAAAAGATGCGATCAATTCCAGCGATGAACAATGATCTATCTCGCCGCCAAAAGATTGATTATATCACGGATAAGCTTACGGAGGCCTATAAGGCAGCCTGCGAGGAGTCGCTTCCCCTGGCAAATCCACCAAAACACCGGCGAACCATTTGGTGGAACCGTAAGCTCGAGCGGATGAAGAAGACGTGTCTTCGACTTAGGAAATCTTTCCAAAGAGCGAGAGACCCGACTCTGAGAAGCACGAGGTTGGCGAACTTGCAGGGCTTCAGAAACCTTTACAAGGCCGAAATAAAGGAAGCCAAGAGAAAATCCTATGAAAGGGTTACCCTAGACGATCTCGAGACCAATACGTTTGGCATGCTGTATAAGTTGGCGGCTGGAAAGTTTAACTCGAGACGAATGTTAACGGCTGTTAAAAATAGCGATGAAACCGGCACTCTCGGCATAAAGGAAACTATTGAAGCCTATTTGAACACTCTGGTGCCTAGCGACCACCAGGATCCCGTGTTCCCGGATCTCAACTCCATCAGGGCTGGAAACCCTATTGAGATCACGGAAGGAGATATAGCCCTAGCTGTGCAGAGCATAAAGTCAAAAAAGGCCCCTGGTCGTGACCGGATTCCGGGCGAGACCATCGCGAAGTCCCTGGACCTAGTTGGTGGTGCTCTCCTGGAGTTAGGCAATTTATGCCTGGAGGAGGGGTACTTCCCCGACTCCTGGAAAATAGGAATGCTGAAACACATTCCTAAGGGGCCTGGCAAGGATCCTAACCTCTTGACATCGTACAGGCCACTGACGATGCTGACTGAGTTCTCGAAGATTCTGGAACGAGTTATTAAGGCCAAAATGCACGAGGCCGCGGAGGTGCCCATCTCCCCCGAAAACCAATACGGTTTCGTGAGAGGATCGAGCACCATCCATGCAATGTTGAAACTCACCAGAATAATTGAGGACTCGGATCAGCAATATGTTATGGCAGTCTTCCTTGACATCAAGGGAGCCTTTGACAATGTCAAGTGGGACAGGGTCCTGCAAAGACTAATAGAGATTAATATGCCTGCCAAGCTGATAAAGCTAGTGGCCAGCTATTTTAGCAACCGGCTAATAGTCCTGGACGCCGAGGGTGAGACCGTTCGCAAGTCAGCCAACATGGGATGTCCTCAAGGCAGCATACTGGGGCCTGAATTTTGGAACCTCGTGGTTGCGGACTTGCTCCAAAGACCGCAACCCGAAGGAACCAATTTGTTAGCGTATGCGGACGACATAGCTATCACTATAGAGGGCAACTCTCGGACGCAACTCGAGTCCAAGGCCAGACTGGCGCTGACGCAAATCGAGGAGTGGATGACCCTGAACCACTTGTCGGTCTCGATCGACAAGTGCTGTTATATCATGTTCAAGGGTACATTCCACAGATGGGCAGGCCCCAGAGTCATGCTAGCCGACTCCAGATTAAAACGCGTTTACGACGTTAAATATCTGGGAGTCACCTTCGATGAAAAGAGGACGTTTAAGCAGCACGTAATCAACGTGACTGCCGCGGCCATCAGAAATTTCTCCATGTTGAGAAGATTTTTCTTCAATAACTGGGGAGATAGGCCCGGTGCACTCACAAAGATATATCGTGGGGCGATCGTTCCGAAAGTCACTTACGCAGCAGCAGTTTGGGGCGGAAGCGTTCAAAGAAACGACTTCTGTCGACGAAAACTGCTGACATGTCAGCGATTTTGCACAATAGCGATAAGTGCATCGTCAGGCACTGTCAGCCATACGGCCACCCAGATCCTGGCAGCCGAGCCACCTCTAAACTATGTGGTAAGTGAAATATGCGCCAGGGAAAGACTGGTAACTGGCTTCTCCGTAGAAGAAACACACTTAGGTGAGCGATACACCTTGAGCCCGCATCTGAAAAAGGCTCTCAGAGATAAGACCCTGGAGAAATGGCAAGCGGATTGGGACGTCAGCACCACAGGGAGAAACACTTACATGTTTTTCCCCAATGTGATGTCCCGACTAGGTTTACTACACCTACCGCTTAATCGCAAAATCACCCGAATGCTTACAGGACATTTCCTAGCATGCGGTGATTACAGACAGCGTATTTTACGACTGGAAGACGAAGACGGGAATTGTACGCAGTGCAATGAACCCGATACCATACAGCACAGGCTTATGGAGTGCACCGTATTTGCTGAGGCTAGATCCCACCTCAGGCAAACTCTTGAATTAGAGGAAGGGGATGATATAGACCCAGGCGAAATTCCTAAGAGAATTAACGCCTGGAGAAGTCTCGAGTTATTCACAGCCGCTAACGAATAAGTGTTGTATATGTTGCATGTTTATATGTAACATTTATGTACGCTTTGTGTAGAATACAGATATATATATTTATTATATGTCGATTTAGTGTAACGTTTTAATGTATAGAGATTTATTTATCGAAATACATGTTTAAATGTTTCACGTTTACTGTTAAGTGTTTTCGCTCTATGTTTGAGTGTTAAATACTTAGTGTTAAGTCCTGAGGAGGACTGATTTGAGATCATACGACAAGACGATGTGTGGCGAACCCTGAAAGGGTCGGGGCACGGCTGCCAACAGAGATGCAAGATAGCACGATATAAAGGGGTACACCCAGTGTACGACCTTCCTTCCTTAAAACATAGCCTGTCCCGTGCGTAGATGGCTCGTCGATTGGTTGCTGGAATGTGCGCTTAGCCTGCCATGGGGGCGGATGGTGCACGGTGGGTGCTGGTTCTGGGCGGTGGTATCGATTTCTAGATAACAACCTCACTTCGGTGAGCGTCGACGAGACGACCTGGACGGGATAAGGGCGGAAGCCCGGGCGCCGGTGGCAACACCAAGTCCAGACAGGTTTGTTCTCCGAGCTAATGCATCTGCCCTAAACGGTACCTTAGTATTAAGATTAGTTTTAAGTTTAGTTTGAAGAATATAAGGGGTCGGGGGGTGGTTGGTTGGCAGCTAATGCATCTGCCCTAAACGGTACCTTAGTATTAAGATTAGTTTTAAGTTTAGTTATAAGAATATAAGGGGTCGGGGGTGGTTGGTTGGCAGTTAATGCATCTGCCCTAAACGGTACCTTAGTATTAAGATTAGTTTTATGTTTAGTTTTAAGAATATAAGGGGTCGGGGGTGGTTGGTTGGCAGCTAATGCATCTGCCCTAAACGGTACCTTAGTATTAAGATTAGTTTTATGTTTAGTTTTAAGAATATAAGGGGTCGGGGGTGGTTGGTTGGCAGTTAATGCAACTGCCCTTAACAGTACCTTAGTATTAAGATTAGTTTTAAGTTTAGTTTTAAGAATATAAGGGGTCGGGGGGTGGATGGTTGGCAGCTAATGCATCTGCCCTAAACGGTACCTTAGTATTAAGATTAGTTTTAAGTTTAGTTATAAGAATATAAGGGGTCGGAGGGTGGTTGGTTGGCAGCTAATGCATCTGCCCTAAACGGTACCTTAGTATTTAGATTAGTATTAAGGTTAGTTTTAAGAATATAAATGTTGGGGGGTTGTTGGTTGGCAGCTAATGCATCTGCCCTTAACGGTACCTTAGTATTAAGGTTATTTTAAGTTTAGTTTTAAGAATATAAATGGTGGGGTGGTTGGTTGGCAGTTAATGCATCTGCCCTTAACGGTACCTTAGTATTAAGATTAGTTTTAAGTTTAGTTTTAAGAATATAAATGGTGGGGGTGGTTGGTTGGCATCTAATGCATCTGCCCTAAACGGTACCTTAGTATTACGATTAGATTTAAGTTTAGTTTTAAGAACAAAGGGGTCGGGGGATGGTTGGTTGGCAGCTAATGCATCTGCCCTAAACGTACCTTAGTATTAAGATTAGTTTTAAGTTTAGTTTTAAGAATATAAATGGGGGGGGGGTGGTTGGTTGGCAGCTAATGCATCTGCCCTTAACGGTACCTTAGTATTAAGATTAGTTTTAAGTTTAGTTTTAAGAATATAAATTGTGGGGTGTTGTTGGTTGGCAGCTAATGCATCTGCCCTAAACGGTACCTTAGTATTACGATTAGATTTAAGTTTAGTTTTAAGAACAAAGGGCCGGGGGTGGTTGGTTTGCAGCTAATGCATCTGCCCTAAACGGTACCTTAGTATTAAGATTAGTTTTAAGTTTAGTTTTAAGAATATAAGGGATCGGGGGTGGTTGGTTGGCAGCTAATGCATCTGCCTTAACGGTACCTTAGTATTAAGTTTAGTTTTAAGAATATAAGTGTTGGGGGGGGTGGTTGGTTGGCAGCTAATGCATCTGCCCTTGACGGTATCTTAGTATTAAGGTTAGTTTTAAGTTTAGTTTTAAGAATATAAATGGTGGGGGTGGTTGGTTGGCAGCTAATGCATCTGCCCTTAACGGTACCTTAGTATTAAGATTAGTTTTAAGTTTAGTTTTAAGAATATAAATGGTGGGGGTGGTTGGTTGGCAGCTAATGCATCTGCCCTAAACGGTACCTTAGTATTACGATTAGATTTAAGTTTAGTTTTAAGAACAAAGGGGTCGGGGATGGTTGGTTGGCAGCTAATGCATCTGCCCTAAACGGTACCTTAGTATTAAGTTTTAGTTTTAAGAATATAATGGGTCGGGGGTGGTTGGTTGGCAGCTAATGCATCTGCCCTAAACGGTACCTTAGTATTAAGATTAGTTTTAAGAATATAAGGGGTCGGGGTGGTTTCTGCCTAATGCATCTGCCCTAAACGGTACCTTAGTATTAAGTTTAGTTTTAAGTTTAGTTTTAAGAAATAAGAGGTCGGGGGTGGTTGGTTGGCAGCTAATGCATCTGCCCTAAACGGTACCTTAGTATTAAGTTTAGTTTTAAGTTTAGTTTTAAGAACAAAGGGGTCGGGGGTGGTTGGTTGGCAGCTAATGCATCTGCCCTAAACGGTACCTTAGTATTAAGATTAGTTTTAAGAATATAAGGGTCGGGGTTATTCGCCCTAATGCATCTGCCCTAAACGTACCTTAGTATTAAGTTTAGTTTTAAGTTTAGTTTTAAGAATATAAGAGTCGGGGGTGGTTGGTTGGCAGCTAATGCATCTGCCCTAAACGGTACCTTAGTATTAAGTTTAGTTTTAAGTTTAGTTTTAAGAACAAAGGGTCGGGGGTGGTTGGTTGGCAGCTAATGCATCTGCTTAAACGGTACCTTAGTATTAAGATTAGTTTTAAGTTTAGTTTTTAAGAATATAATGGGTCGGGGGTGGTTGGTTGGCAGCTAATGCATCTGCCCTAAACGGTACCTTAGTATTAAGATTAGTTTTAAGTTTAGTTTTAAGAATATAAGGGGTCGGGGTGGTTGTTGCCTAATGCATCTGCCCTAAACGGTACCTTAGTATTAAGATTAGTTTTAAGTTTAGTTTTAAGAATATAAGGGGTCGGGGGTGGTTGGTTGGCAGCTAATGCATCTGCCCTAAACGGTACCTTAGTATAAGATTATTTTAAGTTTAGTTTTAAGAATATAAGGGGTCGGGGGTGGTTGGTTGGCAGCTAATGCATCTGTCCTAAACGGTACCTTAGTATTAAATTAGTTTTAAGAATATAAGGGGTAGGGGGTGGTTGGCTGGCAGCTAATGCATCTGCCCTAAACGGTACCTTAGTATTAAGATTAGTTTTAAGTTTAGTTTAAGAATATAAGGGTCGGGGGGTGGTTGGTTGGCAGCTAATGCATCTGCCCTAAACGGTACCTTAGTATTAAGTTTAGTTTTAGAATATAAGGGTCGGGGGGTGGTTGGTTGGCAGCTAATGCATCTGCCCTAAACGGTACCTTATATTAAGATTAGTTTAAGTTTAGTTTTAAGAATATAAGAGGTCGGGGGTGGTTGGTTGGCAGCTAATGCATCTGCCCTAAACGGTACCTTAGTATTAAGATTAGTTTTAAGTTTAGTTTTAAGAATATAGGGGTGGGGGGTGGTTGGTTGGCAGCTAATGCATCTGCCCTAAACGGTAACTTAGTATTAAGATTAGTTTTAAGTTTAGTTTTAAGAATAAAAGGGGTCGGGGGGTGGTTGGTTGGCAGCTAATGCATCTGCCCTAAACGGTACCTTAGAATTAAGATAAGTTTTAAGTTTAGTTTTAAGAATATAAGGGGTCGGGGGGTGGTTGGTTGGCAGCTAATGCATCTGCCCTTAACGGTACCTTAGTATTAAGATTAGTTTTAAGAATATAAGGGGTCGGGGGGTGGTTGGTTGGCAGCTAATGCATCTGCCCTTAACGGTACCTTAGTATTAAGATTAGTTTTAAGAATATGTATAAGTTTTGTAGCATGGTTTAATGTTGCTTGATTTTGTGTTTTCTTTACTTTGTAACATGGTTTGACGTTGCATGATTTTGTGTGTTTTTCCTTTGTAGCATGGTTTAATGTTGCATGATTTTGTGTTTTTTTCTTTGTAGCTTGGTTTAATGTTGCTTGATTTTGTGTGATTTTCCTTTGTAGCATGGTTTAATTTTGCATGATTTTGTGTGTTTTTCCTTTGTAGCATGGTTTAATGTTGCATGATTTTGACATCAGCTTTAACGCAACATTAATATTAAATTCAGTATTAATAATATAGACTTCAGCCCTAACCCTTCCTTAATATTAAGTTTAGTATTAAGAATATTGACATCAGTTCTACCGCTACCTTAATTTTAAGTTTAGTATTAAGAATATTGACATCAGCCCAAACGCTTCCTTAATTTTAAGTATAGTATTAAGAATATTGACATCAGCTCTACCGCTACCTTAATTTTAAGTTTAGTATTAAGAATATTGACATCAGCCCTAACGCTTTCTTAATTTTAAATTTAGTATTAAGAATATTGATTTCAGCTTAACGCTTCCCTAGTTTTAAGTTTAGTAATAAGAATATTGACATCAGCCCTAACGCTTCCTTAGTTTTAAGTTTAGTATTAAGAATATTGACATCAGCCCCTAACGCTTCCTTAATTTTAAGTTTAGTATTAAGAATATTGACATCAGCTCTACCGCTACCTTAATTTTAAGTTTAGTATTAAGAATATTGACATCAGCCCTTACGCTTTCTTAATTTTAAGTTTAGTATTAAGAATATTGTAATCAGCCCTAACGCTTCCTTAATTTTAAGTTTAGTATTAAGAATATTGATATCAGCTCTACCGCTAGCTTAATTTTATGTTTAGTATTAAGAATATTGACATCAGCTCTATCGCTACCTTAATTTTAAGTTTAGTATTAAGAATATTGACATCAGCCGTTACGCTTTCTTAATTTTAAGTTTAGTATTAAGAATATTGACATCAGCCCTAACGCTTCCTTAATTTTAAGTTTAGTATTAAGAATATTGATATGAGCTCTACCGCTACCTTAATTTTAAGTTTAGTATTAAGAATATTGACATCAGCCCTAACGCTTCCTTAATTTTAAGTTTAGTATTAAGAATATTGACATCAGCCCTAACGCTACGTTAATTTTAAATTTATACTAAGGATATTGACATCAACCCTAACGCTACCTTAGTTTTAAGTTTAGTCTTAAGGATTTAGAAGTATCAGCCCTAGCGCTACAATAGTATTAAGAATATAGACATTCGCCCTAACGCTACGTTAATTTTAAGTTTATCATAAGGATATTGACATCAGCCCTAACGCTACCTTAGTTTTAAGTTTAGTCTTAAGGATTTAGAAATATCAGCCCTAGCGCTACAATAGTATTAATAATATAGACATTCGCCCTAACGCTACCTTAGTATTAAGTTTAGTATTAATATTATAGACACTTCATCCTTAACGCTATCTTGGTAATATAGGTTTAGTATTAAGAAAATAGACTTATGAGCCGTAATGCTACCATAATTTGAAGTTTATTACTTAGACCTTATATTCTTAATAATAAAATTCAAGTTAAGTCTAAACTTAAAGTTTTTTTGTGAATATTTATTCAAAGAGAGGTTTATAACAACCGAAGTCATTGCCCCTAAACTTTAAGTTTGGTATTAAGAAGTTAAGTTCTACAATCAGAATTTAGAATATAAAGAGGGTTCGTTTGGAAATCAATACATCTATTTAGGCAGATGTATTTTTTTTTTTTTTTTTTTTTTTTTCACTTGTTGGCGCCACAAGTTTTGTTTTCAATTTAGTTTATAGAGAAGTGGATTAGGCCTTACAATATGTATCCCTTCTGTGCAAGGGATACATATTGTAGGGGATACCACTTAGGAAGTTAGAAAAACGGGCTGGAACTCTACCTCTTGGGTGGCCTGGAAACGAGTTCTTTCTCTTAATTTTATATTATTTGAAGAATGATCTTGAATTATTTTTATGAATGACCTGTCACTAAAGAGGGAAAGAAAGTAAAATAACATTATCGTGAGCTTAAATATAAACTCACGATATAGTTATTTTACAGACATCTGTGCGTTCAGGGCAGATGTCTATACTATAGCTTAGTTTTACGTTTAGGATGGAGAATAAAGCTCCACCCTACCAACCTCAACCATGAGGTTGAACAATGTCGACCCCAATAGCAACGTAAGCCAATATGGGATAAAGACAAGGGAGATATATATGTATAATATGAGAGCAGGTTTGTCTTAACGCTACCTTAGTCTTAAGAATATAGACATCTGCCCTAAACGCTACCACTTACTTTTAAGATTATAGTGATGAAAATATTGACATCAGCCCTAACGCTACCCTCATTTTAAGTTCAGTATTAACGATATTGATATCAGACCTAACGCTACCTTAGTATTAAGAATATAGACGTCTGCGCGTTTAGGGTATATGTCTATACTATACCTTATAGTTTTAAGTTTAGTATTTAGGGAAGGTTTTTTGAGATCTGCCCTAACACTAGCTTACTATTAAAAATATAGACATCTGCCTTAAACGCTACCTTATACTGTACTTAGTTTAATACTAAACTTATAACAGTAGTATAGACTTTTCAGCCCTAACGCTACCTTAGTTGGTTTGGTTGAGATTCGCCCTAAAAGCTACTTTCTTAATACTAAACTTAAATCTCTCCAAATGAAAAATTCAATTTTTGCGCTAATAATGTAGGGAACACTTTACAGTGAGGTAGGAAGGTCGTGATTTCGCTCTAATTACAGGCATCTACACAGTAAAGCAAATGTAACAATACGCGCTGTAAGCTTAATAAAATTAATTTTTGAATTTTTTGAAAAGTGATTTGGATTAGCGTCATTATTCGTTAGTTTGCGTGAAGATACTAAATTGTGCTCAGGATACTAGGTGCAGTCGTTTTGGAGCAAAGGGACTTATGAGTATTGCCTTGGTATTTACAAACGATGTTAGGTCTGGATATGGTGTTAAATGCTTGTTTTTTATCTAAAATATTTGGGTAGTATTATAGTCTTTGCGTGACCTAGAAGACCCTGCTATCCCATAATTTTCAATAAAATCTTACCCATTGAATCCTGTGTTTGAGTAGATGTTTCGCATGACAACACTTAGGGGAAGATTGTCCGACGCGAGCATAATCTGAGTCTTGGCGACATCTAGTGGCGTTGTGACGGCTGCGGCAATGCCACCTGAAAGTCAAGTTATTCTGAAATAATACTCTTCGGTTTCTTTTGGACTGCCAAAAATCTTATGGTAAAGTTTAAAACAAAATATAGGAAAATTAACATGTACAAAAAAACAAACAAAAAGAATGTTACTGCCTTCATCAGTGATTTTTATCAGCATGATACATATTATTGTATAATGACTTTTGGGGTGTCCCCCAGAAGTCATTATACAATAATGACGTGGACCTCTAGATTATTTCGGTTTAGGTCAAAGCAAAGAAAATGGTACAAGTTTAAATAAGGGTTTATTTATTTACGCAGCTGAGTCAGTACGTTTGAGGACTTTATTGGAAACACAACTGAAAAAAAAAAAAAAAAAAAAGAAAAAAAAAATCCGAATATCTTGTGCATGAGAGTTACAAAAAAAATATTGTTGGTCGGTACAGCAATGTGTATTATATGGTATCATGACCGACCTCAGTAGCTTGATTGATAAGGCGGCGGACTTGTAACCTGGAGGTCGGTGGTTCAAGTCCGGATTTCAGCGTAAATTTAGTAAAGCGAGTTTGAGTAGTTGTGACATCACGAAAGTGATCAACATAAATATGATAACTTTTATATGGTATCATGATCATTACATTCTTTACAATCAGCATTTAGTTCAATTCAGATAGGGTAACATTAAAGGAGCTTTTGTTTAATGTTCTAGTTCTGTTTCAACCTCCTTCTCACCTGACAAAGCACCACAGGCTGCCACTACTACAGGAGGACAAGTGTTGCCAGTGTACGCTGTGTAGGATTTCATTGTGTACTCCCAGATCGGGAACTGAATCACAGAGAATGGAATGTCGCGGAACACTGTTGATGTGTAGCCGCGAAACATACCACGAATTCCTAGAACAGCACGGAAATAATAGGAACTGAACCTTGTGAGTTTTTTATATGATAATATCATGTTAAAAGTAATTATAACTTGTATATCTTAACAAAAAATAGTCACTAAGTTTGCTCTTCACTTTATTATTATTATCATCTGAGCTTCTAGACAGTGGTACCTCTATACAATTAACAATGCAACCTAATGAGATCTGGGGACAATTTTTTTTAGAAAATTCTGCCTAACCTTGGATCAAACTCAGGATCTGTACTACGGGCAGTAGTCACCACTACACCATGAAAGCTTGCTCTTCATCTTTATTTACTGTCTATTTTTTTTTAATGAAAATTATTAAAATTCAAGCATCTTTGAAGATTACTGAGCTAAGCAATTAAATTGTGAAATTGATTTTTTTACTGTGTAAATCACAATACCTTCATGTTGAATGGCAGAAGTGACAATGCCAAGAGCTGACTTGTTTTTCATACTGGCCTGCCTCCTCTGCTTAATAATCTCTGTGGGCACACGCACAACACAAGTGATAGCCTCTGCACAGGATGCACTGAGTACGTGAACCAAAGGCATGGGCAAGGCACTACTACCCTGGAGATGTGTTTTATGGAGTTTTTTCAGTCCATCATAGGTGAGAAAAAAATATACCACCTGCAAGGGATAAAGAAAATATCATATTAATGAAAAAGAAAGTTTCTCATACGAGCCTCTGTGACGTAATGGTTGTGGCTACTGCCCATAGTCCAGAGGTCTCGAGTTCGACTCCCGGTTGGGCCAGACTTTTCTAAGAAAATTCTGTCCCTTCCAAACAGGTGATGATGGGTTCTTCACTTACAAAAAAAACACCGTGTTTTTCGAAAAATGTTAGTTCCAAAGGATTCTTCAAGATAGCGCCAGTAGAGTTTTGCTCTCGCGAAACGGAGTTGGCGTATTTTTTGTGATATACGCCAAAAGTAGAAAAAAAGTAAAAGCGCCAAAATTTAAAAATTCAAGAACATAAACAGAAAGCATAAAAACAAGAAAAGCTAATGTACCCGAAGCTACCAACGTCTTGAAATTTTTATCGAAATTTCTACAGGGTACGGCAAAATATTTTAACTCTTATTGCTGAAGTTACCAAAGAGGTACTAATAATACATACCTCAGTCACAAGATTTTTTTAACTAAGATGTTTTTTTCTCGCAGAGTAAATATAATCCCACTACTAGCAGATGTCATTTGCGTTCTATTTTTATGATATAAATTTTTAAATCAATTTTGTAATTTTTATAAACTTACACGCGCACTAAAACTTTTTTATTATTGTTGCAAATACAATTGACTGTAATTTAAGGCAAAATAACTCGATTATAATCTAACGGCACGCAGTCAGATCCGACATTGAAGGAACCAAAAGGTCTGTTGTAATCGTCTGTCGTAATGTTAGTTCCTTCAGTGTCGGATGTGACTGCATGCCGCCATCTATAACATTCAATATTATTTGCAACAAGAATATAAAAAGTTTTAGGGCGCGCGTAACTTAGTAATAATTACAAAGAAAATATTTTACAAAGAGTATACAATTATATAATAATAATTCCGTGTCCGTGAGATAGGTATTGATACCTAAATCACGGTGGTGAGAGGATTATATGGACGCCCAAAACCAATGTCTAGGCTCCTTTTATGTCCATAGTATACAATTGATCACAAGCTAGATTACGACAGACCTTGGTTTCTTGACATTCGTATATAATATATATATGACTGCGTCCCGCCAGGTTTAAAGCAATAATCTTTTAGGGCGATCCGAATTTCGTTGAAACAAAATTCGATTTCAACAATTTTAAATTTATGCACAAAAATAGACCAAGTGCCATGCGCGATCTCCAAAACATTAATCTCAGCGACTTCACTTTACCTCATCGCCCTCATCGGCAAGTTAACAGATGAAGAAATATAAAAAAAAATGAAGCTGGGAAGCAATGACTTTAGTAAGGTAAAAGAGAAAAAGGGATAGTTTAATGAGAATTAAAAATGAATTATTCTAGAGAATTTTTCGTAAATAATGTTTATGGTTGTTTGTTGAACCCTGTTGAATAATCAAATTCGTTGTTTATTTCTATAGAGTAAAGATTATTATATTTAATTATTTGACAAATGATCAAACACCAAATACGCCTCAATTTCACATAATGAAGGTTTTTTTTTAAATTACCGCCACAATTTTGTTTATATTCTTGCCAATCCCTGAATTTGCAAAAGTAAGCGTATTTCGAGCGAAACGCTGATTTTGAGGTTAGGTGAAGAACCCATCATGAGGCTGGCATTTCCGGCACTTTTCCCAGTGATTGGAGGGTAAAATCCCTGTCCAGACTATCTCAAATCAGGACGTTAAAACCAAATAGAATCAATTGGTCACAATAGATCTAATTAGGTCGCAGTGTTAATTTGCCTCTGACAACACAAAGAGGCGAAAACAACATTTTCGAAATTTTACAGGAGAGCCAAAATGAGTTTTCTTGTGCATAAATTTTCTGTTCACAGTAGGAACATTATCACTTCCCTGTACCCGTGAATGACCATACAAACTTTTTCTGTTGCCAAATTTGATTATTTAACTGTGACTATCGATTTACGCCTATTTGATCTGTCTGAAAAAGAGAAAATGAGGGATACACCTGATTTCAATTTTTGTTGTATCTTTTCTTTGGATTATAATTGAGTTACGTCTCTTTGTGAGAACAAAATATAGCACAAGTAGACTCAATCTAAGCAATAAAACGATTTCAAAAATTTGTGGTTTACGCCTCTTTGTGTTGTCAGAGGCGAATTGTAAGGGTTTCACTGAAAACCCTGCAACCAGGTCAGAAAATAATAAATTTTCTCAGGAGGTTATGAAATGTACAAAAATATGAAAAAAAATTAAATCCAAGCAAAAAATATTTTTTTTTACAAATTTGAACATGATACTTCCAATTTCTAATGTTAGAAAAAAGACGAAGTGAGTCACAATAAAAATATATTTAATTTTCTTATTTTCAAGGTTGGTAAAAGTAGTCTTGTCATACTAGGTACAAATCTGGCATACTCTTTTTTGGGCTTTTGCCCCCTGTGACAGAAAGTGTTGATCTCTCTCTTATTGTCTCATACTAAATCTGGCACACATACCCTGTATTGGAGAGCTAATTGCAGCAGGTCCCAGACCCTTGTAAATTGATTTGAATCCTCCTGATTTCCAAAACCCATATTGACTCTGTAGTCTTGTCTTCATAGTGTCAAGTGGATAAAGAACAACATCCACTACAATTCCAGCACTGGCCCCTGCCTGAAAAAAAAAATATTGACAGCTTTGACCACATTTGAAATTGACATCCACTAAATTTTAGAACTCAATTAAATTTAAATTGGACTGCACAAATATGAATAATCTGTCGTTATTCATAATTGCTGGAATAATGCATGACACATAATTCCAGCAATAAGCCCTGGACATTTTGTGGTCAAAATCCCAAACAGGAGGATAATTTGTCATGTATCAGCTGGGTTTTTAACCATGACCTCTGGATTACCAGAACAAATGTCTTGACCACTGAGGCCCATCCTGTCACTGTCCCTTCTGAAACACATGGTCAGTCCCAAGACTAACTGTGTTTCTTTGTGTTATTTTATCACAATTTTAGTGTCTAGCAAAATATGATCTGTGATGTTACACACATTATTAAAAAAAAAAAAATCATTTTTGAATGACATGATTTATCTCTCTCACTTAGGTATCTAGCTAGTAAGTTCTTTAAGGCTGAGTATAATGGAATTATTGGATCTGATTTGTAATTCACCACTTACCACCAGAGAAGTAACAAGAGAATGTGCTCCAGACATTATATGTGCTTCTTCTTCCAACATTGTATTGATCTACCTTAATTTTCTTTTTGAGATTCTATTTATAATGATGGTACATTATATCTCAAACATGCCATGTCTAGACAGGATGTGATAGACAGTCAATCATAAAACTATTGAAAAATACTCGCGTTCTCATGATGAATGTTACCAAAATGACTTTTGTGAAATAATTTGATTTAAAAATTGATGATGAAAAATATGAACCCTTGTCATCAGTTATTCATTGGTAAAATTATCATGCACATCTGAGCTTTAATTCAACATCACAGTTTTAGCATAACAAAAATTTCAGTATCATGAAGTTCCTAGTTCTCACAACGCTAATTTTGTCAGAAGTATGAGATAAATGAGATTCATGATAACTTATCAGCTTATCACTTTTTTCACAACAGAATCCTCACCCCTAAAATAATTTTAAAATTCTCGCGGCAAAATGTTTGAACTGCCATGGAACTGCCTCGGTGCATAGCTTGGCAGCCTCGCACAGACAAATTCACAAGGTCCATTTACATCTCTCTTTTTGAAACATTTCTTCAAAATTTTCATGAAATTTTGACCAACTGCCCCAACTACGTAATCAAGAGAAACGGTCGTTTCGCGGGAGAACGCCTCTCAGAAACTACAGTGCTTATAAAGAATATAAAGTGATACAGTTAACACACTCTACCAATACTAAGGTTGTGGGTTCGAATCCCAGCCACGGCTACAAAATGCTGAATATTTAATAAAAATTTTCAACAATTGCATGGCTGTAATTGTGAATTAATGCTGATACGATTCCAATAGATTCTTCCTAGTGAAAAATATTAAAAGTTAACTCGACTCAACAAACTCTCATCAAGTTAATTCTGAATTTCATAGGGCTGCCGGAACCGTCAACTTTTCTCGAGAGATGAGAAAAAAAAACCACCTCATTCAATTGGTCCATCAACATTATTTATGTAACATTATTACTCTGGACAACATGTTTTTACTACGTAGAACACAGAACTTAATAAAATTAGGAGGACATACTAGGTAATAATATGATCGAAATTATAAAATAGAAATAACTTACGATAAGCCAGACTCCTTCAAGTCGGGCTATAATGCACTATCATAGGTTGAAACTTACTTGAGGGAGGCTTATCTTAAAGTTAATCCTGTTTTATAATTTCACTATATTGTCCAGTATTAGAGACAGAAAATTGGCCGAATATTTTTCACTTCGTAATCTATGAAACAATGAACACGGAAAAATGAGACCGTTTCCAATTCTCCACTGATTTCTTAAGGATATTCTGTTATTGAAAGACTATCGTTGAATGAAAAAAATTGTTGAATAAAGACACTCGTATTATTACTACTTTACTTTCTTCCCTTATCTTTTATTTTTCTTCTATTTCTGAATCTTTCTTCTACTTTTCCTCTCCTGCACACATACTTAACTGAAGAGTTATCTCCTATTTGACCAGGAGAGGACCAGTTAATCCAACTAACAATTTATTGACGCTCATTAAGCATGCAGTACCAAAATGTACTCTACCTATTACACAAACATACATTACTAGTATGGTTTCAAAAGGAGTGATTTCCAGTATTAACATCATAATCATACAACTCTGTAATTGTGCTAGCATTTCTTCGCATGGGACATTAGTTTTCTATTGGTTATAAATCCGTTCCAGGTGCTTATTTAATTATCATTGTAAAATAATAATATACATACAAAATTTCATCAAAATCGGGTGTACCGTTCACGAGATATAAGAGATATTCTATTGGTTATACATTGCATTGCATTGCAATGGTAACATTGCATTGCGCATCTTGGAATGTAAGCAAATGACATGGCTAAGTTCTATTAAGGACCGGGTGAGCGGTATATCTTACCAAACACTTTTATAATTTCTTATGACAACGCATATGAAAATTATAAAAGAAAAAAATGATCATTAATGATATTAACAACTCAGAAACGTTTGTAGGCTGTGTTGAACCAATATCAGAGAATGACATAAAAAAAAACAACAACTCTGAAACTTTTGTAGACTGGGTTGAACAAACATCAAAGAATAAGCAACAACTCAGAAAATTTGTAGACTGGTTGGAATTAAAATCAAATAATGATAATAAAATAAAATAACTCAGACACCTTTGTTGACTGGGTTAAACAAACACCAGAGAAATAGTTGGTTTACTACCAGGTCACTATTTCCTAAGAAACAACATTGGAGTATACAATGACACCATTGAGTACGATAAATGTGGTGAGGGAACACCCTCTCCCATCCTAATCAAGTCACTCACAAAAATCCAAACTCTTGTATACTCAGGACAAAAGCTGGAAACAAACACTGTGAACTTATATAACACCTGCTATTTAGTGCAGCAGACGTTTTTGAAAGTGATGAGTGAGCTGAATGGGGTGCAATAGTTCTAAATAATGGACGCAGCACATAGGAATTTCTTTTAGAAAAGACCCCCAGATATAATGTAATGTAAGGCGCATCATCCGCGCTTCAACAGCTATTATTCAGCATCTTTTGCCCGAGGGACAAAAAGAGCAGATTGGTTTCTTCTGCCATCCCTGATCGAAAAGGGTGCCCTTGTCTCGTTTTGCACATCTATCATCCATCTTAGCTCTAGTCAACGTGACCTGCTCATATGTGTGCCTGTCATTAATTATTTCGAAGACATCCATAAATATTAAAGAGAATTTTTTTATATGTATAAATTTTTAACCTTAAAAATAGGCACTAATAGTCGCCGTCGCGCCGCGCCGTTTAGTTTTAAGCGAGTGTCTGGCGTCCTATTTGGAATTTCAACTGAAAACGAAAAGATTTTTGGGCCGGCCACCAATTTTTTTTAAAAAAATATGAACCCCCCCCTTGTAATATTTTAAAAAAATCTTTCAACTTTAGTTGAAAGATTTTATTCTACTTTAGTACAAATGTCTTCTTTTTATCATTTACCATATGCAAATAGCGACCAACTTACAGTTACAATTAATCTATTGAGCATTCCATAAAGAAAATCAACAACAAAAACCTGGAAAAAGGTAAGATAAGTAATGAAGTCACACAGAATATTCAAGAATGGTCTGGTTTAACCATTTATACTTTATATTGTATTTAAAATATCACAGATGATTTTCAATGACAATAATTGTTCTAGAAAAAAAAATAACTGTGCACAAGGCATCTTTTTTATTGACACTTCGATTTTTTAGTGTTGGAAATATCACAGATGGATTTATACTTAAAATTATATTTTATCAACGTAAAGAATTATTATTTGTGCACAAAGCATCTTTTTTGCTTTTCTTTTTTCAACACTTCGGATTTTTTAGTGTTAAAATATCACAGATGTATTTATTGTTAATTTATTATTAAATATGGACTTCTTATTTGTGCACGAGGCATCTTTTCTTTTCAACACTTGGATTTTTTTGTATTAAAAATATCACAGATGGATTTACAAATAAAATTATTTTTATAAAAGTATATAGACTTCTTATTTGTGCACAAGGCATCTTTTTTTTTTTTTTTTTCTTCTCTTTTTTTCCTTAGTCACTTGGTTTTCTTCCTCCCATAAATTGTGTGCCTAGGCCTAGAGCATCTTTTAATAAAACTCTAGTTTTTTATTTTCTTTTTTTAATACAATCTACTGTATTGGTACATCTAGGCATCTTTATTTATTGTTTAAATTATCATTTCAAGCATGCTGTGTTTTTTCCCTTTACTTTTTTGAGAGCTCGAAGTTTCGGAATTTTCTAATTGAGTAAAATTATGCATTACTTTTCTAAGAACACAAAATGTACATCCGCTTCAAACAAACATAAGCTCGAGGTGTGTTCAAAACGTCTAGTAATAGAATTACAAACTTTATCAAAAAAGACTTCATTATAAAACCAATATTATAATTTTCACCCACAACCCCAGGATTCGAACCTGTGCATTTTGATTTCCTAATCACTACCTAGTTGAATTATTAAATGTGCACGAAGCATCTTTTCATTTATTTTCAAGTTTTTAAAACTTGGGACAACAAATTAGATTCTAGTGTGTGCCTAAAGCATCTTTTCATTGAAATGAAATTTCCGCTTCCATTTCTTTCTTTTTTAAAGTATTATACAATAGTAATATATTTTTTTTTCCTTTAAAACTGCTTGGTTTTTCTTTTCTTTTTCTATTATTTCAAGAACTCTTTTCATGTGCCAAAGGCATCTTTTCATGGGAGTGACATAATTATTTCTCATCCACTTTTCCTAATATGTATATTAATGATATTACTATACATTACTTTCAAACAGGCTTAAAGGCTAAAAGTGTGCCCAAGGCATCTTGACTTGTTTCGCATGTCATCATCTCCCCCTTTTGTGCCATAAGGCATCTTTACTGAAATTAGATTTTTCGTGTTCACTTTTGTAATGAACGTTATCATATTGATGTGCCCAAGGCATCTTTTTCATATCAGTGGAAAATATTCTTCCATCTTTTGTACTAAAAAAAAAACAAACCAAAAATAATGTTTACTGCTTAACAGTAATGTTTACTGTTGAACGAAAAACATTTCGAAATTATACAGGATTTCACTTGAAAATTTTGGAATCAAACCCTTAATTATCAGAGAGAAACCCCATAAAACAATATGCGTGCTTCAAACTTAGCAGCAACCTTAAAAACCATATTCGAATGGTACAATTTTTAAATTCGTTCAACAGAAGTAGACTATAAAATACAAGCTCATATTAATTATTACGAAAAAAAGATTAATCAATATTTCTCAGGGACAAAAATAATACTTATAAAGAAATAAATAAATATTTGGTAGGTAGGTAATAAAGAAGATGTCTAGTAATACATTTATGATACACACTATAATGTGTATAAACACAACTATTGTGTTTTATAAAACTTTAACAACAAAAATAAACATGTCATTTCGAATAAAATATCACAGATGGTAAATTTTTACAGACTTAAAGTTTATATTCCAAAATGTAAATATGAACTTGTATTCAATGAGATCATAAGAAACTTCAAACAAATTAAGACTATCTAGAAGGATTTTCTTTTTCTTCTGCAAATCAGAAGAGAGGAATAGTAGGAGGAAATGAAATAGACAGTGGAATTTTTTTTAGGAAAAATCAGAGACATATAAAAGATATCTCTTATGCGATAATAGAAATTGGGCTGGTGATGTATAAAAACAATCAAATAGTTTCAACATTCATGTGTTTGCCAGATAGTTAAGAAGGAAAATAGGCATGCCATTATGAAGACAGGAAAGATTTGGAGTAAGAGAAGTTAATCATATAAAATAAATGAATTCAATTTAAAAGATTTTAAATATTTTTTTCTGACGAGTCATTTAACCAGATTTATTTTTTAAAATAAACTACACATTTTTCACTTAATACTAATTTTAAATTAAATTTTATAATAATAGTTTAAGTAACTTTAATTACTTACTGTACATATTAAAGGTAGATAATGGAGAATAGAAAATAATTTAAGGGCGTTTGTAATCAAGTGAAAAATTGGCGTCGAACTTTAATTCAATCTCTTTCGTTTTAGACAAATCAACGCCATAATTCTATTCGATTCTCCACAACTAAAAAGCAACATACGTGAAAACAAGCAAAAGATGACCAAGAAGTCCAATTTTTCAAGTTTTATTTTATTTATATTATTTGCTCATGGAATGTGAACATATTAATAAGTAATGTAGTATAGATACATACTTTTCAAATAAATTGAAAATATTTATATCTTGATCATCTTTCACTTGAAATTGCGAAAATACTGTCGCGGAGCGAAGTTGATTTTTTCCCTCAGAATGGAATTCGTCCAACTTTAGTGAAGGATGATCACAGCTGCGGGGATGTCCAAATTCTAATGAGATGAAGAATTCCTGCCAACTCGAAATTTCGGACATTTCGAAATTCTGCTACCTCTGATTTTGTTAGAAGCAGAATAGACGAGCAGACGTTACCAGAGGAAGGTAATTTTAGATGAAGTTGCACGCGATGAAAGGTGGTACGATGAATATTTGTCTGTAACAGCGAGTGTTTCCAGAACGATATTCATGACAGGATTATTAACGGAGAGATATGTGTAATGTAGGCGCTCTCGTGTCGTGAAGTTCAGAACGGATCGACGCCGACGGTAACTTAGATTGCTGTACGGCAAAACTGTCTGCTATTGTGGAAAGAAATACACGTGTATAAATTAGACACAAAAACATCTAAAGTTAAATTGTTAAAATAAATAAACGAGTATAAATAAAAACTGTACAAAATGTCTCAACACATGTGCCATGTATTAAATATGAAAATCGGTTGTGGGAAATCGAACCCATTGACAAAATTTAGGTAGTATTTTTCCACTATACCCATCCTTCATTAGTGTAAGATATCGTAAGTAAATGAATTGGCTAACAGTGCTTCCACCAAGTAAATATTTTTTTTTTTTTTATGCACAAACGAGACCAATTATTTACAATTGAAAAAAAATATTAGGATAAAATAGTATGTTATGTGACTCATGAGTATAAAAGGAGCATTATTTATAGGCCTAAATTTCAAGAGAAAAATAATTTTGCATTATGAAATGCCATGATAATAACTCTCTACCCCGACACAATCCAGTCCCACTTTGGTAGTAGTTGTCGAGTATTTGTTAATAAGTTGTAAAAAAAAGTACTACAATAGCAAATTTATAATATGTGAAACAAAGAGTTCTTTATAAATAATAACCAACCATCATTTCTTAAGCAGCTCAGCTAACGCTGCACCAACGGCATTAGGATATTAGCATCAAATTACTTTGCATAAAATAAATAATCAGAAAGATGTTATCAAGTAGATGTCGTGATTTTCATTACCTACATTATTTCTAGGGGTCTTTTCTTAAAGAAATTCCTACGTGCTGTATCTTTTACTTAGAACTATTGCACCCTTAATATTAAAGAAAAAACTCACAACAATTCAGAGATGTTTTGCAGCTTATTTTTCAGGATCTCTTAAAAATTGATACATTCCACTCATGAAAATTTATCACAAGTTCAGATTTCCTTTAATCCCCACCTTAACACAGCTTGGATTTAAATAACATGAACACCCGAAAAAAACCACCTTACTTTTTCCACTTCAAAAAATGTTTCAACTGTATGTACTGTACACAGGATTAACGAGAGCGTTTGTTTGGCTCACTATAGCGAAGATCATTAAAATAGGACAACTCCATAAAATGGGTAATGTTTCACACCCCGACCTAACTTTTCAGACCTTCTTGCTGCCTATTCTTGAATGCACAGACGACTTTTTGTCCTTTTTCTTCTTCTTGGAGCGACGATGATGCTCAATCTCTTCTTCACTTGATTCCACAGGCTCGCGGTCACTCACTGGAAAGAGGTTAGTGGAGAATGTTTCAAGTAATTTTCCCACAAGTAATAAAAATTAAACAGGGTGTAACCAATAGTCTGGCTGGGGGACTATTAACAGGGAGTAGACCAGCAATGACTTGGTTCTGGGAGCCCTTGTCAATTATTAGTCTTCTTGTAAAGACAGTGGTAGAGTCATTCCTCCACTGTCTGGCTACCATCGTTCACGATGACGCCACCCTATGATGATGAAAAATATTATTCAACTTTGGCACGAGTTGAATTTACCTCTAGTCTCTAGTGGACTTTTCTATCGTTTTGTTAGGTAACACATGGGTATTCAATACATTAATTATTTTAGGGGATTTAACTGATTGATCTCAATAGTTCCAAAAGAGACCCAAAAGTCCAATGAAGGAGCTATGAATAAAAAATATGGACCTACCAAAGTAAATGGTCTTTTGATATGGTAAAATTGTCATAGCATAATAAACAGTTCTTACCTCGATCTTCTTCATCAGAACTAACTTGCTTCTTTGATTTCTTTATGATTAAAACCCTTCGAGATGATTCTGTAAAAATATAAAAGAAACATATTTAATTTTTTTTCTATAATTAAAATTCCTTTGAAATTATTAACTATTTACTGATCTTTCATATTTCATGTCTCCTCTATTTCTTTGCTTGGACAGAGTGTCTTTCAATGGCTAGGTCCATTATTTACAGCATAATTAGAGTCAAACCTGGATACAAGTGAACGATTTCCAGGTCAAATTTACCTCTCATAAGGGAATTTAATTATTTAAAAGAGGAACTTAGATATATGAGAAAAATTCCGGTCCGCTGAATTCTCTTATCTGGGCTCGACTGTATTTTTTTATTTTCTTTTTTTTTTATATTAGTATTTAGAATAGTACCACCGTGGAACATATTTTTACAGAAAGAATTTTAAAAAAAAAAAATGTGTATTATACAAAACTCTGTTGTTGTTTTTTTTTAAGTAATGCTTGGAATCTTACCAGAGTGCTCTTCTCTCTGCAGTAATTTCTTCAAGTCCTGGGCTGCTTGCTGGGCTTTCTTCTCCAAGGTATCCGCCTCAGGAGTGGCGGCCTTGCGGCTGCGAGATTTCCTGGAAAAGAGAAGAATCCATCAGTTTCTAGCAGTCGGGATTTTAGCACTTACCGAGTTGATTCTGATTCCAGACGGCATTCACTAGTAAAAACACCTTTTTTTTTTAAAAAAAAAAGAAGGTAATTGTGCCCCCTGAACCGCTTTAGCATTACTTCAGGGCACTTTGCCTTTACATCCATGCCATTCCGGAAACGGGAAATTTCGGTCAGAAATTTCCGCATCGGCCGGGATTCGAACCCGCAACCTCCGGGTCAGTAACCAATGCTCTTAACCACTGAGCCACGGAGGACGGCACCTCCGTGTAAAAACACCTGCCAAATCCAAATGTTAGCCTCAAGAATTATAAAGCATCACATCTTAATATATAAATGTCAAAGTCACTGACTGACTGATCATCGCTCCACAGCCCAAACCGTAATACCTAGGAAGCTGAAATTTGGTAGGTAGCTTTGTCTTATAGTCTAGATGTGCAATAAGACGGTATTTTTCGAAATTCCCACTACAACACCTGCCATTGGCGAAAAAGGATTTTTTGCTTTCACGGCCATGCCTCGGCCCGCAAAGCGGGCGACAGCCCGCTAGTCTAAGTTAAGCTAGACCGTCCTCGAAGGCGAAGTTTCAACCAATCAGAGCGCACTATACTCCAGTCAAGTGGTTAACGCGCTAGTCTGGTGATCCAGGTAGAGTAGTGATCCGTTGGTTCGAATCCCACCCAGTGCATAAATTTTTCCTCATTTTTTTTTTTTTTTTTTTTTTATGAGAGGAAAAAATCTTATAAAGACGAACACCACGCATAGCGTAGTGAACAGTGTGGGATTGTGTGTGCTGTCCAAAGTGCACCATCACCCACTAAAAATACCTCTCCCCCTAGGACAAACTGACCCCGGAACCGTTTATAACATTACTTCGGGTGTCAGCTGTCTTACCCTACCTTGATTTATTCAGAGGTACTTCTCTGCCGCCTTTCATTTTTCTCTTTCACATTTATAATGTTTTTAACCATATTTTCTATGTTTTTCCAACTATCCAGGCTACTCAACATTTTTTCGATGACATTTTCAGCTGTTAGATGTCCTTCTTTCCTTTGACACTCTTCCCTGATCTGTGTGAACCTGCTGCAGTGGAAAATAGTGTGTTCCGGTGTGTCCTTGATGTCCTGGCAATATCTACAGTTCTCTGTTCGTTCTTTCTTGATTTTGAATTGGAACGTTCTGAAATGGCCGTGCCCAGTTAGAAATTGGCAGAGCTCGTAGGATATATCTCCATGTTGCCGGTTCACCCATGCATCCATGTCCTTAATAAGCCTTTTCGTCCACTTTCCATCATCTCCATTAATCCATTTCATTCTCCACTTTATCGCCATCTCATTTTTAACCATCTGGATTTTTTCTTCTCGTATGTCCCGATTTTCCTCTTCTTTTACAATTTCGCAGATCTTCATTTTTTCCTCTATCATCATTTCAATAGGCAGGGATCCTGATATTACCTGTAGCGCGGCTGTCGACGTAGTTCTATACGATCTGCACAATCTTGCCATTACTTTTCGTTGTATTTGCTGCAGCAGGTTCACATACTTTTTCCACTTTGTGACTTTACCCCATGCGGGCACCCCGTACAGTAAAGTAGAGTAAACTACTGTCGCCAGGATTTTGCGCTTGGGGTTATCAGGGCCTTTAATGTTCGGCATAATTTTGGACAGCATTCCAATTACTTTCTGAGCTTTTGATGTTACATATTTTATGTGTTCTGTCATCCTCAAATTTTCGTCAAAAACTACCCCTAGATATTTCGCGCTTTTTTTTTGACATTACTTCAACATTTCCTACTTTAACGGTTATTTCTCGGCACATTCTCTTACTGACTAACAGGACAACTTCTGTCTTTTCAGGGGCGACTTGGAGTTGGGCTTCTTCCATCCATTTTATGACGCTTTTCATTGCTTTATTAGTGGTTGTTTCTATTTCTACCCGTGATCTACCTTCGGTGACAATAACTAGGTCGTCTGCGTACCCAATTATTTTTGTGTTTTCTGGCAGCTGTAATCTGAGCACAGGGTCATAGTAGATATTCCACAGGGTCGGGGATAGTACGGACCCCTGGGGACATCCGCAGGTCAGGTCAATGGTGACGTCATCAATTTCCAGCTTTCTGTCCTCAAAATAGCTACCCAAGACTTTAGTGATGTGTCCAGAAATGTTTTTCCTCTTCAGCTCGTCGATAATACCTTTCCAGGGCATGGAATTGAAGGCGTTCCTTACATCTACCATGGTCATTGCACATAGCTTTCCCCTTTTTTTTGCTTCCTCAGCCGCCCCTAAAATAACTTTCATTGCATCTAGGGTTGATCGACCTTCTCGAAATCCAAATTGTGTGTCCGCAAGAACCCCTTTTTCTCTCATTTCTTTTGTCAATCTGGCCTTAATCAGGTGTTCCATAACTTTACCCAGGACATTTAATAAACAAATAGGTCTGTAAGTCATGTTTCCTTGGCTATCTTTTTTCCCTTTCTCTATAAGGACCAGCTTTGCTATTTTCCATTCTGATGGAAAAGAACCGGATATCCACGATTTATTGAACAAAGAAAGACAATAATTTGGGTCTATCTCAAAGAGAGCTTTAACCAGCTCTGATGTCACTCCATCCGCGCCTGGGGCCTTTTTGTTCCTCATTTTGTGAACCGCTTCCACCAACTCCTCCAAAGAAAAAGGTTGATTTCCTTCGTCTGATTCGATGGTATCCCACTCAGATTTTTCATGGCGAGGGAAGAGCTTAGCGGCCTCTTCGATTTTTTCTTCTGTGGTCAGTGGTTTACATGTTGCAATTTTAAACTTTTTGCATACAATTTTGTAAGCATTACCCCATATATTTCTATTTAGGTCAGTGCATAAGTTTTCCCACGCTTTTCTCTTTGATAAGTTAATGGCTATTCGTAATTTATCCTTAGATTTATAATATTCTCGTCGTAATATATTTTTTTCCTCTAAACTAACGTGTCTCGTTTTATTTGTCCTTACCATTTTCCTTTTCTTCTGGTGACTCAATATTCTCAGGTTTGATATTTCCTCATTCCACCAGTATACAGGTTTTCTGTGGGACTTACCTTCCTTATTACCAAAAACTTTTTCCGCCGCTTTTTGTATAGAGAGTGTGCATTGTTTAGGGTCCGGATCATTTGTATTTAAGATTTTTTTTAAAACTTCTTTAAATTTATCTTTCTTTTTATCATCGTACCTCCACTTGGCTGTGTCTTTATCTGAGGGTCCGGGGTTTTGGTTGTTATCAAAAATGAGTTGGAAGTAGATGTTCTCGTGATCACTCAGGTTTTCCTCGTCCGACACTCTCCAATTCTTTATTTTCCGGGACAGTGAACGCGAGCACAGGGTAATGTCAATATTTGAAGAAGTATTACCTCGTACTAAGGTTGGCTTATTACCTTGGTTTACAATTACTAGTCCTAGCTCCGTGATCCATTGTGATAGTAATGTTCCTTTTCTATCCTCTCTATCTGATCCCCATTCTTGGGACTTGGCGTTAAAATCACCCCCTAGTAAAATTTGGTGGTATTTTGAGTTTCGTATCTCATATTTCAGTTGTTCTAAATAGTTAGTATACTCGGCTTCTGTTGTGTTAGGTGATATGTAACAGCTAAATATTTGACAATTTTCTATCATTATCCATACAAATCCCTGGCCGTGACCCGTGTCTTCTGCCCACAGATTCTTTCTGCTTATTTTAATACCGGCTTTCAGTTTGTCATCTATGAACCACCCAGGTTTATTACTCATAAATGTTCGTACATTGGGCTCACTGATTAACCAAATATCTATATTCTGTTCTAAGGTAGCTAAATCAGCCAGATCCTGAGATGCACTTGATAAGTGGGCATTAAATTGTAGAAATTTAATCATTATTATTCATTTACCTCATCTTCACCTTCTGACATATCAACGTCATCATTATTAGTTTCTTCAGACTTTTTGTTATCTTCCTCCTTGTTGTTTTCTTTCTCCTGAGCCAGTTTAGTCTCCATCTGTTTCAACATGTTTCGGAAGGACGGGCACGACGACGAGTCAGTTCTGTGTCCACCGCTCTCACAGGTATTGCAGTAGCTGGGCTGTGTGCACTCCCGCACTAGGTGTCCAGGTTGCGCGCAGTTTAGGCACCTCCTCTCCTCTTTATTTTCTTTGCACACTTCTGAGTGGTGGCCGACTTTTAAGCAATTATAACATCTAACGACATTTATTTTTGGTTTCACCCTACACCTCGTCCACCCTATTTTAATGTCCCCACTGAGGAGCAAGTGTTGAGCCGCCTTTGACGGCATCAGGACCACAGCCACCTGGGTGCCGGATTTGGCGGTACGAATGTATTTAACAGATACTTCGTTTTCCCTAATTTCTTTTTTAATACATTCCTCAATCTCTTTTCCTGCCATTGAGGCGTCAATATCAAGAATCATCACCGGTGTACTGTTACCTGTTACTCTTGATTCCACTGATTTGAACTTGGTGGCGATTTCCCTGTGTAGTAAGTCAGCCTTTCCCTGTTCAGTTTCAATGATGATATTACTATCTTTTGTGACCTTGATTCTTTTCACCCCCACTCCCAGATCTTCCGGATTAATGACGGCTCGAATATTTTTTAGCGTCTCTGCGTAGGTGCTGATATTTGTTTTAACTAGGACGGCTTCTTGTTTTCTTTCTCTTCTGTCGTTAAGTAATTCATATGGATTGACTCTTTTAGGAACACAAAAATCTATTGCCCAGTCAATGTCTTCCGAAAATAATATTTCCAATGTTTTTTTTATACAGTCCCTTTCTTCGGGCAAGCTTACCGCCACCGATAATTTTTTAACATCTTGTGTTATGTTATCCTTCTTTAGGTCTAGTATAGTTGATCTTAAATCTTTTTCTCCCCTTGTTTCGATCAAGTGCATTCTCCTTTTTCTGGTCATTTTTTTAGTGCTAATAGTACACTCCATGAATTGCAATCTTTCGCCCTGTTCTAGTTCATCGTTCACCATATCCTCAAAATCTGGATACCTGTTTTTCACCAAGCTCATAAGTGAGGATTCCTCTTTCTTATCATGCACGAAAAAAAGAACATCTCCTTCTTTCACTGTAATAGGATTAATTTCTACTTCTCTACATCTCTCAAAAGTTGCTTCTGGCCATATTTTATCAATAAAAGCCAAATATTCGTCTTCGTTATAGGATGAAGCCTCTGTTATCTTGGACCTTATTTCCTTCCTATCCTCTTCTTCCTGGCTCATTTCTTCGGCACATCTGTCACAGAATAGTTTGGTGCGCGCTGGTGTGAGTTTTTCCTCTGGTTCTTTGGATCTCGGTTCATTATACTCTAGCTGAAATGTCATTGTCCTCAAGCTTTGGTACACTACTCCCTCTAATTGTGTCCTATTTAGATCTTGTAGGGCCGCTGCATCCTCTTTAATGTCTTTTCGAATTTTCCCCGAACTTTTAATTTTTGTGATCAGATTAGTTATGGCCGCACTGATATTTTCAACCACCTCCGTAAGTCTCGTATTTGGCTCCTGCATCTCTGGTGGAGAACCGATGGCTGCCCTTTTCCTGGAATTTACACCGCTCGTAAAGGTGCGGGGGGTTTGGCTGGGTGTGAAAAGGTTTTCCCCTAATCCCGGCATTGTATTAGCACCTGTTTGAGTAGGTGTATTCTCCTGTTCTTGGAAGACCCCCGCTCTATTAGCCTGCTCGTTATCAACTCCATCGCTATTATTGACAATTTCCATAGAATATTCTTCATTTTTTTCTCTATCATCCACCCCTTCGTTTGATTTGCCATCCCCCGTGGCACCGTGGCAGAGTGAGTTAGCGCGCTAGGCATTGCACGCACGGTGACCTGGGTTCGATTCCCAGCGGGGCAGGATTTTTTCTGCTCTGTTCTTGGGTGTTCGGGGTCCACTCATACCTCGTGAGGAAAAATGAGTAGCTGCTTTAATGTGAGCAGCGACCAGTGGCGGAATTATAGGCAAAAATAGGATATTGGGATATTAATGATATGGAAAAGTCCTATAATTCTGCGCTACCCACTACAATTGTGATATAATAACACAAAGAAACACATTTATTATTTATTTTTATTTATTATTTGATTTGCCATCCCCTTCTGATGACATTTATGCTAGGTACTGAATTCAACAGAAGAACTTATTTACATAGAGAGATATACATAAGCATAGACATATCAAAAGAGTAAGAAAAGAAAATTGATAGTTAAAAACACCTCTTCTTAATTCTTATTTTGCTTTTTATGTGTGCCGCACCTCTTTTGTGGACGTTCCTCTTTTTGGGTCCTTGTGACCTCTTTTTGGGTTATAGGCCTCTTTTGTGAGATAAAATTGATTTAAAACAATAGTAATTATATTAATTTAAAAGAAACTTTTACGAGATCAAGCATCCGTAAAACTATATAGACGTATGATATTTATCAATAGAATAAACTACTTATAATTATATTTATACTATACCCTAAACTTATAATTATGCTCTCACTGTATTCAGTAGGTACCTACTCCACAAAATTGGAATACCAGTGGTTGCCAAAAAGTTGCGAGGATAGTCCTCAATATCTTATAAATGTACAAAATTTACACTGTTAGAAAGAATGAAAGTAGTGATAGTAATAACAATAAGCTACTTATACAGCTGCAGCTGGACTGGAAGCTCTCGGCTGCTCCTCTTGGTCCCAGGTCCCAGGTCTCAGGAGTCCCTTGAGTGAGCGGCACTGAACACGGATCAGCTGCAGCTCCACTTCCACTTTAGGATAGAATCACCTTCCTCACTTTTAATTATCACAACTTCCACAGCCAAAACTTTCTTGTGTAAAAACAAGACAATACGTGAAATTTGAAAAGAAATAACTATTTGAACGTTCTTGTATTTAAATCAAGACGTGAAAAGACCAAGGTTAAGGAACGTTCTTATTTAAAAAGACGTTATGTAACTTTATTGTATTAAGTCTTAGAAATGTATTGTGAAGTTTTTCTGAAGATATAGACTCTATCAGGAGCCCCTATCGTTTTGAGAACGGCTTGTTTACCACGATAGACCAGCTGGTGCTCCCATTCATTGATTGACTCTTATCAGTCTCAAGGCCGAGGAGTCTCGGTTCAAAGTGAGTTCATGTCACCGAGGTTAATGACCTTGAAAAACTCACCGAGCCTATGCAACGAACAAAGCTTCTCTGATATGCACTAAAACTTTAAAATTTAATTATACAATAATCTCACTTTTAAATTTTAGATAGCGTTTTTAATTTTTCATTTTAATTTAGACTCGAAACACCATAATTAATCACGATATTCACTGATCATTTTTATCTAAATTTGACAATTATCACTCATTGAAAACTGTTTTTAAATAACAATTTAAATATGAATGAACACGGAGCATTTTACACGTGACCTGCTCGGTTCAAAGCTCACCTCGGTTCCTCATTAATTTGACAGTTAGATGGTAGAAAATGCTTTGAGCATTAACCTCGCCTGGTGGATACCTTCCACTAAAGAGTGTTATTATTATCTATCTATCTTCTAATGTATAGGGCAAAGGCAAAGGAGAAGGAAGCCTCAAGCTAGTATATTTCATAGCTTCAGTTCGTATTACTTACTTGGGTTTGATCATATCTAGTAGAGCGGACTTGACTATTCTAGAAGCACTCATCTCTTCTTTTGTCTTAGCAGGGCTCACAGCTTTCACAACTGTAGTAACTGTTGATGTTGTCTGCAAGAGAGATAGATTGGTAAGAAATTGAAGATTCTCATGAGAGAGAAAAAAAAAGAAAAAAAGCCCTAATTCTGTACATAGTATTAGAAACATGACTTTACCATCATCTCATCTCGTTTAATAAAATTTAATTAGGACATTATTTACTGTAACTTGTATAATATCCTAGTCACAAAAATAAATAAATATAAGTTCCTTTGTGTTATTATATCACAATTTTCGTGGGTAACACATAATTATAGGGCTTTTTTCGTATCCTTAATGTCCTAGTATTTTATTTTGCCTATGATTCCGCCACTGGTGGTTGTTTACATTAAAGCAGTTAGTAATTTTTCCTCACGAGGTATGAGGACATGGAAAGAGTAGAAGATATCCTGCGGCGCTCGGTCTTGAACCCAGGTTACCATGAGTGCAATGCATACTGCGCTAACTCACTCGACCATGGTGACTACTAGTCACAAAAAATTAATCCTTAATTTGGGTGATTCTATTACTGAATTACATTTAAAACAGAAGGGTCACCTGTTTGTAAAAAAAAATCGGTCGCAAATATTTTAGAACAATAGATTCGTCGGCTTGATAATAAAAAAACAAGTTGGACATTAATTCATTACTTAGATCTATTGGGACATCCAAATTTGAGAGTGAAAAAGCTTAACTTTAAAAAAAATGGACATTCTGTAAACTCTTATGCACCACCATTAGAAACCATACTTAATTTCAGCTCAATCGGTAGCTGTCCTGGTAGGTCAGTGGTAAAGGCGGCACTCTGTGAATCCAAAGACTCCAGAGGTCGTGGGTTCGAAACCCAGCCGGGACATGACATGTTATCCTCCCATTTAGGATTTTTACCACATACTAATATGTCTTGGGCTTACTGCTGGAATAATGGGACTCTAGTAGTCTTAATCGGGCAGTATAAAAAATGCGATATTATTATTTATAAAAAAAAATAATAAAAAAAAAAAATCGGACTTGTACTTCGCGAGATATGCCAGCAGTATTTGAATAAGCTCATTTAAAAGCTTATTTATTTATTTAGAAACTCTTTATTAGTAGAACATAATTATATACAGACAAAAAATAATGGTAAAAATTAAATATAAAATTGACAATATTAAACATATAAACAAGAAATAAATAAATAAAATATATACAATTATACATATGTCCTAAAGGGCGGGGTTATTGCCTATGGCAATCTCTTCCACCCAACCCTTAACTCAAAAGCTCAACTTTTGAAAACTTACCTGAGCTCTCTCGGCGCGCCGTCGGCTCAGCTGGTCCCTCAGGTCGTCCCCCTCCCCCTCCTCGTCCTCATAGGGCAGGAGGGGGGGCGGCTCACTGCTGCTCTCCTGTTCCTGCCCCGCCTGTTTCCTGCGCATCATGTTCTTCTTGTACTTGCGCAGGATGTCGTCCTTCGTGGCCTCCTTGCTCTTGTTGTCGGGCTTGGACGAGACGCGGGGGTCTGAGAAGATATGCATTTTTTTTTATTGAGTTATCACATTTGTGTTAATCACAATTACTAAAACTCGCTTTATTAACCCTTAACCCGAAACATGATTTTTTAGTACATAATCCGAAACACCGGTCTGAGAATCTCATTTTACCGAGTTTAAAACCCATAAAATTATCTAAAGGCGAAATAAATGTTATTATGATTTATGTGAACAAAATGTCTTTGTTTTGATAAACTGTAGCGGTCTGTGAGACCGGTGTTTTGGGTTAAGGGTGGAATTAATAGACGTTTAGTCACGGACGTTTAGTGGCGATAAGTCACGGATTGCGTACTGTGTAAGATAGAAAAAACCGATGCTTATTTTAAAATAATATATGAATAATATTATTATACAACGCTTTATTAGGTATAAATGGACATTATGTACATATAAATAATTATTTTACCAATGAAAAAAATAGAAAAAATCTATACAATAAAAATGAAAAAGAATAGAAAATATATAAAAACATAAGTTATAAACTTACCAGAATTCATGGCGCTTCCTTTCAGTTTGAACGACACGCGATTCTTGTCATCCGCCACTGGCGTCATTTCAGACTCGAGGACAATCTTCCGGCGTGGCGGCCTGTTGGTCGTGATGGACTCAGTGCCGTGGTGACTGGTGTCGGGCCCACCCCCCCTCACCGCAGCCTTCTCTTCCGCACTGGAATCTCGCTTCAGCTTGCTGGCTTTTCCTTCGGGACTAGAGTCTCGCCTGGGCTTGGCTGGGGGTGGACTGGGTTTGGTGTCTTCCTCGTCGCTCTCACTGTCTTCCTCCTCCACGTTGAACTTGATGTCGTCGAAATTATCCTTGAGAACTGCGTCCAACTCTCTGTAATGGTGAAAAAAGAATCAGTAACTTTATTACAGTAAGGGTTGGGTGGAAGAGATTGCCATAGGCAATAACCCCGCTCTTTAGTTAGGACATATGTATATATTCTGTTTTTCTTTTCTTGTTTATATTATTAATATTGTCATTTTTTATATTTATTTTTACCATTATTTGTCTGTATATATTTTATATTCTACTAATAAAGAATTTTTAAATAAATAAATATTACTATCTGACCTGGTCGTAGGTTTTTCGGCGAAACCCTCACAATTAACACTAGGACATAATTAGATTTATTGTAACCAGTTGCTATTTGAATTTATTAAAAGTCCTGATTTGAGATAGTCAGGACTGGGATTTAACCTTCCCTTCGCTGGGAATCGTTCCAGCTTTCCACATTAATCTCACCAATCCTGTGTAGGGCTGGAAATGCCAGCCTAAAGTGCTCGGAGGATTTTCTCAAGTCCTAGCTTGTACAATTTTGTACATGTACACAATGAAACTTATCAGACATTTTTAGAATAATAAAATTAATGCATAATTATTATGATTGGTATGGTTAATAAACTCAAACTCTTTAGGTACTGAAAGAGGGACTCTATAAATACCATTATAGTCCGTTTTATGTGGCAGCCCGCGCCGCCTTATCGATCAAGCTACTAAGATTTCTTTTGTTATTTTTTTTAAAGATGAGTGTTTCACAGCCGTTTTTATTTCGTAGCCATGAAACAGGCTACTGTAGACGCTTGTGGTCTGTGTTGTAGCCTACCCATCCCGTAGTATGCCTCCTCTCTGATGGGCGAGAAGTGACACAATACTTCCCAATTAGGTGCTGGGTCAACACGAGCGCACCGGAAGGTATCCCTTACAAACAATATTGTAACCAAATTAAGAATACACATTTTGTCGGCACGGCGGATCGAACCCGGCGGATCGAACCACTAAGCTAATCGCGCGCTCGTATCTAGCTATTAGACCATTGTCAGATTTTTTTCTTTTTTTCAAGATCCCTCCATGCACCCCTGGAAACACAATTAAAAAGACAATCCTTGTCTTTCAGGTCACCTCCCAGATCCCCTCGCCGAATACAAATTTTGTCGGCACGAGGGATCGAACCCGGGACCTTCCGCATGACAAGCGAGTGCTTAACCACTGAGCTAATCGCGCGAGGTCGGAGAGTTGACTCACTTAAACACATCATCCACATTGTCTGTGTCCTCGTCAGTCACTGTCGAACGTCTCTTCTTCTTTTTCTTCTTCCCCCCATCTCTCGCTTTCTCCGGCAAGCTATCCGACGACGGCACCACTCTCTCAGGCTCTGCTGCTGCACGGGCCGGCGATTTCCTCGCCAGTTCCACTTTTCTGTCCGGCATCGCCGTGGCCACCCGAGGAGGAGACGGCTCGGGAGACTCTGCAGCCGTCGTCACTGGTTTCTTACCCTCTGTGAAATAAAACAGATTAGATGTATTTATTTATTCACAACAATTAGTCGTAGTTTACAATTTACAAAAATCAAGAATAATACAAAATAAAATAATGTTACAAATACCTATGACCAAATGTTACAGTAAAAAAAATATACATAAAATATAAATAAAACAGATGGAAAATGAAATGATTGGCGAATATGAAATTTATCATATGTCACTGATCAATACCATATTATTAAAATTAAAGGAAAAAGACTTTTCAGTAGCGTTCTCATGAAAAAAAAAAAAAAAAAAAAAAAAAAAAAAAATGAAATGATTGGCGAGTATGAAATTTATCATAATTATGTCACTGATCAGTACCATATTATTAAAATTAAAGGAAAAAGACTTTTAACAAGCGTTCTCATGAAAAAAAAAAACACACACTAAAAAGAAAGTTATCATATTTGTGTTAATCACTTTCGTGATATCACAACTACTCAAACTCGCTTTACTAAATTTACGCTGAAACCGGGACTTGAACCACCGACCTCCAGGTTACAAGTCCGCCGCTTTATCGATGAAGCTACTGAGGTCGGTCACTAAAAAAAAGAAGAACAGTAAGTTTACTTTATAGCTTTCTCTAAAACTCTAAATAATATTGGACGCTTGCACATCTCTCTATCTATTTATTTTTTCATTAGATTGTAGTGGTCCATGTCAACTTGAATGGGCAATGGGCATACACAGCAACGCTTGCATTAAAATTAAGTGATTAATGTTGATTAACATGGTTGACAACTGATTTCTAGGATTTTGGCATAATTAAAGCTTGTTTAGATCAATGAGTAGAAATTGAAGTAAATGAATAGTAAGCACACACCTGCACCGAGCAATTGAAGTAGAAATTGAAGTAAATGAATAGTAAGCACACACCTGCACCGAGCAATTGAAGTAGAAATTGAAGTAAATGAATAGTAAGCACACACCTGCACCGAGCAATTGAAGTAGAAATTGAAGTAAATGAATAGTAAGCACACACCTGCACCGAGCACAATCCGCTTGCTCGTCTTGGACGGGAGAGAAGGTTCTACGTTTGATGACTCCTCGGTTGACCGGGGGGGAGGACTGCCTGGAGGTGTTGTGGTTCTCACCGGTGAGCCGGCAGCAGGGGGTGGTGGACTCTGTCGGAGGCGGATCCGTTTGGACACCGGCTCCACCGGCTCGTTGGACTGGAACTTCTTCTTCCTCGCCTGGAGCACGGGGTCCAAGGGTTCTGGGGTGGGGTCCCGGGGGCGGGGGGCAGGGGCGGGGGGAGGGGGCGCTGGGGCTGGGATCTGTCGCCTCGCGTCCCCACGGCGCCGACGCTCGTCAGCGAACCGATCGTTCCTGTCGGTCTTCTCATCGGCAAAACGATCGTTTCTGTTGCTTTTGTCATCGGCAAAACGATCGTTTCTGTTGTTTTTGTCATCGGCAAAACGATCGTTTCTGTTGTTTTTGTCATCAGCAAAACGATCATTCCCCTTTTCAATTCTACTGTTTCTTTCGTCACCAAAACGATCTCTATCAGCTTTCTCATTTTTATCGTCAGCAAAACGATCATTCCTCTCACCCCTTTCAAACCTATGATTTCTCTCGTCGCCAAAACGATCTCTATCATTTTGATTCACCTTGTCGTTCCTCTCGTCAGCAAAACGGTCGCTTCTATCTTTCCGATCATCGGCAAAACGATCGGGTCGATCTTTTCGATCGTCTGCAAAACGATCATTCCTTTCGAAGCGAGCGTTTCTCTCGCTGCCTCTCTCATCACCGTAGCGGTTGTTCCGATCACCACGATTGCCAAAACGGCTATTATCACCACCTCTACTAGACTCGTTGACTTTATCTTCCCCGGTAGTGTCGGCAGGTTTTGCTTCAGCTTCCGCTTGTTCTTTGGGATTCTTATCCTCGATTTTGTCTGGTTTATCAACATTGTCCTCGCCTCTGGCAGGGCCGAGGTTGGACGGGGCATCATGCTCGTAGCGAGAGCGGTCTCCTCTCTCTCGCTCGCCTCGTCTCTCGTTGCCTCTGGGGAAGCGCTCGTTCCAGGGCCGGTTGCGACCCCCTCGCATGCTGCGCGGGAAACCTCCTGCCCCCCTGTCCCCGCCTCCTTGCCTGTCCCCTGGGCCTCTTCTGTCTCCCCGACTGGAAATAGAAAAGAAAAACATTCTACATCAGTGGTTCCCAACCTTTTAGCCATCGCGGCACACCTTACTTGAATCTAACACACCTTACCTTACACCTAGCGGGGCCTCGCGTCACACAGGTTGGGAATCACTGTTCTACATGATTACACGATGAAGAGAGTTTGAAAACGTTTGCCGGATCGAGATGTGGCTGCCAGGTCCCGGCTCATGTAAATTTAGTATCAATTTTTAACAATCTTCACAGAGCTCCAAAGTGATCACGTAATCTTAAAGGCGGAATTAATAGACGTTTTTGTAATATCTCTGAGGCGCTAAGTCACGGATTGCGTACTGTGTAAAATAGGGAAAATCGACACAATGTTGTCTATTAATTCCGCTCTAAATCTCCATGAGCCAGGACCTGTCAGGCCCATCTCGACCCGGCTATAAAACACTCAAGAATTTCATGGGAGCAGAGCCTAGAATATTCACAATATTTATAAATTTACACGTGAAGAAAAAGGAAAATGGAATGTTACAATACCATTTGGTGACACAAAATAATACATGAATAGTACAAAATAAAGAAAACATGGAAAAATAAAAAGTCGAACAGCTATTCTATAATATCTACTTGGTGCATTAAATAACATCAATTAATAAAAGTAAAGTGTGCAGATTTAATTTCCAAGATTGATAACAACAGGCGACTCACCCGGGGGATATTAGTTTTCTCGGTGACCGTGACCTCTCCCTAGGAGGGAGGGGGAGGGGGGATCTAGACCTGCCTCTAGTCGCGGGGGGGGAGTGAGAGCGTCTGGAGAAACAAAAATCTCGTGTGAAATTTCAGGGCGACAAAATTTTCAAGCTTTTGAATTTCATGAGGTTTCTTCAGAATAATATCGGTATTTTTTTTGTTAGTTTCAAATTTGATGGTAATAAATGAGACGGATATTTATCATATTCAAATAACGCTTATAGGCAATAACCCCGCCCTTTAGTTAGGACATATGTTTTTTATATATTTTCTATTCTTTTTCATTTTTATTGTACACTAAGCAAAACAAAATAGGGGCCACCTGTATTTTCTAAGATCATCGTGTATAGTACACCTTGGATTAAAAGTTTATTCTTGTTATCTTACTTATCTTATTAATTAGACGTTTAGGTATGAATTGTGACCTTAACTTGAATAAATGGCATGAGGTAAATATCATTATTTGAGATAATAATCAAAACAGTTAATATTCCTATCGCGAACGGTTTGGTTGATTACCTTAATATTTTTTCTTAATAACTTTTCCTCTTGATTTAAAGTCACTTTTAGTGTTTCTTATCGACATGCCGAGGGTTCGACACCATTTAGGTCAAGAATTGCGTATCAGAGCCGTAACTCTACTTACAGAGGGCCTTTCTCAGCGGAGTGTGGCCAACAGGCTTCAAGTGTCACGGCGAGCCATTCAAAATCTATGGAGTCGTTACCAAGAGACTGGAAGTTTATCAAGAAGACCAGGAAGTGGGAGACAGCGCTGAACCACTGTGAGAGAAGACCGATTTATAGCCAGGACAGCCCTGCAGGAACGGTTCACATCCGGCCCCCGCGTACAAATGGACCTCCAGGAGTACTCGAACACAGTTGTAAGGGCTCAAACTATTCACAATAGATTGAGAGAGGTACAAATTCGCTCTAGGAGAAATGTTCGTAAACCTAAACTTAGTTCTGGACACCGCGCTGCAAGATTAAGGTGGGCTAGAGAACACCTGCACTGGACTGATGAGGAATGGAAGTGTGTGCTCTTCTCGGATGAATGTAAAGTGAAATTTGAAAGCGACGATAGACGTATTGGAGTGTTCCGATGCTCAGGAGAAAGTTTTCAGAGCTCTTGTAATCATGAAGCATCCTCATGGGGGGACCAAGTGTTATGGTGTGGAGTGGCATCAGTAGAAGAGGGAAAACCGATCTGGTTTTCCTTGTTGACGAAACGGTAACCTCTCAACTTTGTGTGGGTAATGTCATCGTTCCCCATGTGCTTCCATTTAGCGAAAGAACCGGGCCCAACTTTATCTTCATGCATGATAATGCCCGCAGCGGGGATCAGAGTTCTCAGCTGGCCAGCAATATGCCCAGACTTCAATCCTATTGAACATGCACGGGGTTACCTAAAGAAGGAGATTAAAACCCTAAAAGACCAGATCCAGACTCAAGATCAGCTCATGGAGGCGTTAACAGCTGCATGGAACAGGATTCCGGAAGAGCGCATCCATGTACTCATCCAAAGCATGCCAAGAAGAGTCCAGTCATGTGTAACAGATCGTGGAGGTCACACTCGGTACTAAGGAGCCGATAAATTTCAATTTCTTTTTGGTATGCTGTTGTGATGGTTGAACAAGCGTCCTAACTTTCATTCTCAAGTTTGTTTTAAAACGACCATTTTCAAAAAATAAATAAAAATCTTGAAAATTTTTCATAAAAACTCGTTTGTTTATATCAAAATAGTTAGAGAAGAATGTATTGGAGTAATTTCAATCTTTTATTTCATATTTAAACCTATACATTTGAAGTAGTAGGTCCGAATCTCTAAAAATACTTGTGGCCCTTATTTTGTTTTGCTTAGTGTATATATTGTTTCCATTTTTTTTTCATTGTTAAAATAATTATTTGTATGTACATCATGCCCATTTATATCTAATAAAGCGTTGTATAATAATAAGAATGATATAATATATTACCTGTTATATCTGGGAGAGCGGGATCTTCTCCTTCTAGAGGGCAGAGGGGAGCGGGACCTAGCGGGAGGCAGTTCCGTGGCTTTCCTGTCCCCAGTGCCGGCGCTGGCTTTGCTAACCCCAGGGTCTGAGTCATTGGTCTTCTCGGCAGACGGGTCACTGGCTGGTTTATCGGCGGGAGCGTCGGGTTTGCTGATGGAGAGTTTCTTTTGCCGTTCTGTTAGGTTTGGAATTGAATTAATAATAATAATAATAATAAAGAAGAAATTATTTGTTTCTCTAATATACCTACATTTAAAATTCTAATTTTATTTTTTAATATTATTCCTTGCGAGAAAAACTTTCGGTTTCTTAATGGATTTTCAAAGAGCTTTTCATTTGTCGTTTTATTTAAAGGTCAAAAAGGTTTTATAGTATCAAGTGATCAGTAAAATATCAAGAGGTTCATGTTAGATCAAACCTAATTGAACATTTCTATAATTTGTAATAATGTGAGACTACATAAATAATCATAAATAATCCTATATTATTTATGTATACTTGTGTATCCTATATTATTTATGTATCCTATATTATGTATGTCTCCTATATTTGTATACGAGACTCCAAATAGATAACTAGTGAAGATGTTTTATCTACTACTGGCGAAATATATCTACATACTTTATGTTTTATTTTTTTCACAACACATAAAACAATTCTCCCAGGAGATCTTCTCGAGGCAGTGTGCTCAGCACTGAGGCAACATTACCTCTTTGAACAGCAAAACTAAGCCTTTGCCTGAAATATTCCCCCGCGCGTCTGTCCTTCGTCTCAAGAACCAAGGTTTTGGATAGTTAAACATCTCCAAAGCACTAGGCCCAAAAGAGCCAAAGGTTAGTTACTAGTCTAATAAAAAAATCCCCGTGAATAGTTAATATTCGTTCTAATTTATTCATTCTCAGATCGTTTAATTTTTTTGGGTCCTATTCAAAAACATTCTAAAGCAATTCATTACTGTAGCAGCAATATATTTATCCCATTATTTATCAAATTATAAATTTATATTCATTTAAACATAAAACTCTTTCTTAAAAACAATAAATAAAATATTCGTAAATTGTTATAGATTTTGTGTGACTAGAAAATTCTTTATCATAGGGGCTGCACTGAACAATGTTTTTAGATATGAGTCCTCACCTTTCGCTTTGGCGAGAGTTTTCTTAGCGGCACCCAGAACTCTCTGCTTCCTCTGCAGAGTCTCATCCAATCCTTCCTCCATCTTCTTCAGCATTACCTACAAGCATTAGATAAGATACAGAATCACTCACAGATAATTATCAGTTATCAGCATTACCTACAAACATTAGATAAGATACAGAATCACTCACAGATAATGATCAGTTATCAGCATTACCTACAAGGATTAGATAAGATACAGAATTACTTACAGATATGCATTACCTACAAGCATTAGATAAGATACAGAATCACTTACAGATAAGCATTACCTACAAGCATTAGATAAGATACACTATCACTCACAGATAATTATCAACATTTCCTACAAGCATTAAATAAGATACAGAATCACTCACAGATAAGCATTAGATAAGATACAGAATCACTCACAGATAAGCATTACCTACAAGCATTAGATAAGATACAGAATCACTCACAGATAAGCATTACCTACAAGCATTAGATAAGATACAGAATTACTTACAGATAAGAAATACCTACAAGCATTAGATAAGATATAGAATTACTAACAGATAAGCATTACCTACAAGTATTAGATAAGATACAGAATTACTTACGGATAAGCATTACCTACAAGCATTAGATAAGATACAGAATTACTCACAGATAAGAATTACCTACAAGCATTAGATAAGATACAGAATTACTTACAGATAAACATTACCTACAAGTATTAGATAAGATACAGAATTACTTACGGATAAGCATTACCTACAAGCATTAGATAAGATACACAATCACTTACAGATAAGAATTACCTACAAGTATTAGATAAGATATAGAATTACTAACAGATAAGCATTACCTACAAGCATTAGATAAGATACAGAATCACTTACAGATAAGCATTACCTACAAGCATTAGACAAGATACAGAATCATTACCTACAAGCATTAGATAAGATACACAATCACTCACAGATAAGCATTACCTAAAAGCATTAGATAAGATACAGAATTACTTACAGATAAGCATTACCTACAAGCATTAGATAAGATACAGAATCACTTACAGATAAGCATTACCTACAAGCATTAGATAAGATACAGAATCATTACCTACAAGCATTAGATAAGATACAGAATCATTACCTACAAGCATTAGATAAGATACAGAATCATTACCTACAAGCATTAGATAAGATACAGAATCACTCACAGATAATTATCAACAGTACCTACAAGCATTAGATAAGATACAGAATCACTCACAGATAATTATCAGCAGTACCTACAAGCATTAGATAAGATACAGAATCTCTCACAGGTATGAATGAAGTTCCATATTCAATCAATTGCTAATTTCATGTCAATCAGTTTTTTGAACATGGGACAAGAGATTAAAAAATAAGAGCTAAGACACATTAAAATAGGCAAAAGTTTAGCCTCAAGAAGGATTAAACATCACAACTAAGATAAGCTAGACCGTCCTAGAAGTCTAAGTTTCAACCAATCAGAGAGCTCTATAGTCCAGTCAAGTGCACCGGTAGTCAAGTGGTTAACGCGCTAGTCTGATAATCCAGATAGCGTAGGGATCCGTTGGTTCGAATCCCACGAAAGTCATGAATTTTTCCTCATTAATTTAAGTTTGAGAACTATATAATAATAAGACTCTGAGGGTTGGGTGGTAGAAAATGCTTTGAGCATCAACCTCGCCTGGTGGTTACCTTCCACTAAAGAGTGTAATTTGTATTAGTATTATTATTATGCGCATATATTAAAAAAAAAATCATGTTATTAATTTTTTGTAAATAAAAAACAAAGTATAAATAAATAATATAATAATAACTCTTTAGTGGAAGGTAACCACCAGCCGAGGTTAATGATCAAAACATTTAACCCTTAAAGTATTATTATGTTGTCACAAACTCAATTTAATGAGGAAAAATTCATGCACTGGGTGGGATTCGAACCAACGGATCCCTACGCTACGTGGATTACTAGTCTAGCGCGTTAACCACTTGACTACCAGCAAATAAATACCTGCGTGAAGATAGCAACACGTGACGTTTTCACTCACCTCCAGATCGTCATCATGCTCCAGATTCAGCACGTCCTCACTCTCTAGTATAAATAAATAAATACCTGCGTTAAGATAGCAACATGTGACGTTTTCACTCACCTCCAGATTCAGCACGTCCTCACTCTCTAGTATAAATAAATAAATACCTGCGTGAAGATAGCAACATGTGACGTTTTCACTCACCTCCAGATTCAGCACGTCCTCACTCTCTAGTATAAATAAATAAATACCTGCGTGAAGATAGCAACATGTGACGCTTTCACTCACCTCCAGATTCAGCACGTCCTCACTCTCTAGTATAAATAAATAAATACCTGCGTGAAGATAGCAACATGTGACGCTTTCACTCACCTCCAGATTCAGCACGTCCTCACTCTCTAGTATAAATAAATAAATACCTGCGTGAAGATAGCAACATGAGACGCTTTCACTCACCTCCAAATCGTCATCGTCCTCCAGATTCAGCACGTCTTCACTTTCTTCCTCGTCCTCCTCCTCTTCCTCATCTTCACTCCTCTCGTCCGGTACTACTTTCTCCTCCGATCTGGTCACTATCACAATGCGCTCGTCTTTCTCGACAAAGTTCTGCTGTGGAGAATGCTGCTCGCGCGGGGTAGCCTCGTCTCCCAGAGGCTTAGCCCCTCCTGCCGCCGGCGCCAGAGCGTCTAGCGAGTTCCGGCGAGGCTCCAGCAGCTCGTCTTCATTCTCGTCTCCACCAGGTCTGTCTCTGTCGTCCCGGAGTCGCGTGAACTTGGTGGTGACTGGAATGAAAAATCAGCGCATCATGTTAAATGAAATCTATTAACACGTATGAGACGGGTCCTATTTTCTATAGTTTGTACGCTGGGACGGGACGGCTTCAAATTAGGGTATGTGTACCAAAAATGACAAAAAAAATTTTTGCTTCACTGATTTCTTTTTAGTGTAAAAACACGATATACGAGGTTTGGCTATTAAATTCGTAGATTCTTCCCATAAAACGATGTGTGTTTAACTTACCCAACTTTAGTAGTTATCCCCTTCAATGTACTTCCCTCCTCTATCCCTACAACGTTCTAAGCAAATTTTCCATTGATCGACACAGTGGTGGAGGTCATTTTGTGTGAGGCCTTCCAAGACTTTTGCCGGTTTTTTCTTAACGGCATCTACGCTGTCAAATCTGGTACCTTTCAGGGCAGATTTGATTTTTGGTAATAAGTAAAAGTCGCACGAGGCCAGGTCGGGTAAGTAAGGAGGGTGTTCCAACACTGGGGTGTTGTACTTGGCCAGGAACGTCTTCACGGAGAAGGCACTGTGGGCTGGCGCATGGCACCATTTTTGCGCAAACTTTTGTCATGTTGAAATTTTCGTACAAAATTTGTCTCACACATTCTTTATTAATTTTAAGTGTATCAGCCATTAGTCTAAGAGTTAATCTACGGTCAGAACGAATCATAACATCAATTTTTTCCATGTTTTCGTCAGTTTTTGAGCTTTGGGGGCGACCAGGACGTGGATCGTCCTCAACATCTTCCTGACCATCTTGAAACCGTTTAAACCACTTATAAAGCGTTGATCTTTTCAAACATGACTCCTGGTACACTGTCTTTAACAAAGAAAATGTTTCACCAGCATGTTTTAAGTAAAATTCAAAAATCACTCGTTGCTCAACGTTTGTATCAATCATAATTCCGGCAAAATTAAAAAAGGTGTCTTGCGCGTCGGGCTGTCACAACAGAACTAATTACAGTACAGACATGTGACAGCTATCAATGAAAACACAAGACTTGAAGCTGTCTAAATATGTTTATCATATCTTCCTAGCACGGACAGCTTTTGCGTAGCGGCTCGCGTCTACGAACTTAAAAGCCAAACCTCGTATATCGATATTTTTTTATTTGGTGCTTCAGAACGTTTATTGTTTGCAATTTTATTTTGTGACCCACCGGTGGGCAACTGGGCACGCTGTCTCATACGTGTTAGAGAAAGAGAAAGATTTTGAATCTTACAAAATTATCCACCACCACCTGTATAAAAATCATTAAAAGAAGATATATACATTTGTGTGAAAATATTACTTTGTCGCCTGGCAAGCATCACTGAGATGTCAGTTAAATAAATATAAAAATTTGAGTAAAATGAGGAATATTAGAATGAAGGAAACCCCACAAAGTCACAGATATAATGATATTATTATGGGGTCAATTGTAAACGGAATTTTTACTGTGAATAATTGATTCTACAGTACATTTACCAAAAAGTACGTTCTCTACATAATTATAGTATGCTCAAATTTGCCCACAACTAAATGAACCAGTACAGCCACCAGGCGCGGCCGGTGCTAAGAAGCTGCGAAACTCCAGCACCCCCCGATGAAAAAGAAAAAGAGAATTTTCTCAAGTCCTAGCTCGTACACAATGAAAATTATCATAAATTTCTAGAATAATTATTGCATGATTATTATGATTGACATGGTAAACAAACTCAAACTCTTCAGATACTAAAAATCGACACTGTAAATCCCATTTTAATCCGGTTTATGCGGCAGCACCCCCAAAACATTTTCCCACCGGCCCCGCCTGACAGCCACTATTATTATTATATCCGTGTAAGATAGTGGTAACTAACTGAGGACTCACTTGTGATGTTTTCCATGGGGAGGGGGGGAGAGCGACTGCTGTAGCGCACTCTAGTGTGGAGGGGGGGCAGGGGGGAGCGACTTCGCGACCTACGCACTACTCTCCTCCGGGGGGAGGGGGGAGAGAAGGAGCGACGCTTCCTGAACCTGAGACAAGAGAATAAATACAGTGCATACGTTTTATTTATTTACACTTTATTAATTGGACATATTATATACAACACAAATAATTACAAATCAAAATAATAATAATAATATCGCCTTATTTATACTGCCCGATTAAGACTATTAAAGTCCCATTATTCCAGCAGTAAGCCCAAGACATATTATTATGTGGTAAAAATCCCAAATGGGAGGATAACTTGTCATGTCCCGGCTGGGTTTCGAACCCACGACCTCTGGAACCTGTGGATTCACAGAGTGCCGCCTTTACCACTGAGCTACCGGGACAGACTACAATATAATAGAAGAAGAATACAATATAATTCTTATAATAGAAGAAGAAGAAGAAAATAAAGAAAAAATAAATAAATATATACATAATATATGTCCTAACTAAAGGGCGGGGTTATTGCCATAGCCTCTTCCTTCCCAAGCGCTTTTATCATTTGTAGTGGTACCTGTCCGATGTGCATCCAAATGCACATTTTCTGAGTAGTGTTATCTTCCCGATCGTAATATAGGGTTTGTAATGGTATCTTCCCAAGATGCATTCAAATGCACAAACACTTTTCTGAACTCATGCTTTATTTTAATCTTTAATGTGAACGGATCTTTACCACAGAGGTTTTTTCAAAGGAAGGAGAACTCTGTGCGTTATTATATAGGCGAGACAATTTTGTCTTGGTATGATAGCATTACCAAAAAAATGTGCATTCAGATGCACACTGGGAAGGAAGAGGTTAGGCAATCTCTTCCACCCAACCCTTATTATATTATTAAACATATTGTTATTATTAAATATATTGGATCTAGTTTTATTTACATAGAATATAATTATACAATACATAGAAAATGAAATTAATAGAACAAAACTTGATCAAGGCGGTGCTAATGCAAACGGCATTCTCTTCCATAAATACAGTGCACACGTTATTTAACAATAAATCTGATTGATTATTAGTACTACATAGGACCTATTACCTCTAAACATATACGTATATTCTATAGGAAGGTCAAACTCCTTTTAAAAACAGAGGATTTCTCTGTGTATCCAGAGAGGAAATGCGGCAGCTGTGATGGGCACGGAGCCTCGTTCCTCAGACTTGGAAGGTATTTTTTATATTTTATAAATATTTAAACACTTTTTTTTGTGATATTTGTGAAATAAATATAAGCTATATTATAGGAAGGTTATGAAGAACGTCCATCACGACCGAAGCCGCTACTGGTAACCGTAACGAGCCGCTCACAATCAATCCACTAGAAAAATATTTAATATTCTTTCAGTTTATTGTTTCATACACATCTATTGCAGGTTGTATACTTGGTCCATACCACATGTCAGTGGTATGGACCAAGTATCAACCTGCGACTACTATGTATAAATTTATACACTCTAATATGTATTAAATAATACCATACATTCGACGCGTCCATGAATGTATCACAGAGATCAATTTTAAGTAATCACACATAACATGGAGATTATTGCCATAAAAATATTGAAATAGTCCCAACACCAGCTTATTTGGGGAAATGTTTCTATAAAATTCATTATTATTTTTTTTACGTACTAGTTTTATTAATTGTATGTATTATGTTCATTTACTGTTATTTGTTTGGACCCAAATTTAAAACTAATTATATATTTGATTGATTATTAGTACTAAATAGGACTAATTACCTTAAAACATATACATACGTATATTCTCAGACAAGCTTGGTTCTGGGGGCCCTTCTCAATTATTAGCCTCCTTGTATAGACAGTGGTAGAAGTGCTAAGTCATTACTCCACTGTCTGGCTACCATCGTTCACGATGACGCCACCCTATGATGATGATAAAAAAATAAATATTGACTGCTCATTTTACCTGAACTGGTTTCTATCACGAGAGCTGCTCCTGAGTCTCTTGAGCACAGGTCTCTGGTAGGCGTAGGGAGAGCGAGATCTAGATCTGGAGCCCAGGCGACCTCGGAACCTGTTGGGAGATCGGCGGGGTGATCTGGGAGGTGACCTGTAAGACGAGGATTATCTTTTTAATTGTTTCCAGGGGTGCATGGAGGGATCTACACATATTTTATGTGTATTATGTTCTTCTAATAAAGAGTTAATCTTGAAAAAAAGAAAAGCTGACAATGGTCAATTTAGCTAGATACACTGAGATCATATAACATAGAGGGAACCCGATGTTTCAAAACTTGCGTCCAAGAGGGACCATCAGCTGATTTGAAAATCAGTGCTGGATCCGTAATAATTTTTCTCTCACCAAGGAGTTGGTACCTTAACTACCTAATTCTTCTAAAATAATACTTTTACTTTTTTCATACATCCTCTTTTATTTTCCTTTTTTTTTACTTATTATGTAGTGAAAATTAAGGATCTTTAGTTCCGCCACTGCATGAGATAAACAAAAAATTCAAATAAATTGAACCAATCAGAGGCCAGGATTTATTGAAAGAGGGACCATCAACTGTTCAAAGTTGGACGCACAATTTTGATCAATCCGAGATAATTAATAATAATTCACTTACCGGCGCGGAGATCGTAGGAACCTGGATCCGCCGCCGTGGCGGGGAGATCTCGAGCGTGATCTAGAGCGTGGTGAGTACGAGTGCCTCCTCCGGTGAGGCGGGGGGGAGTAGCTGCGGGATCTCTCACGACGCGACGAGGGGGGAAGGTGATGGTGTGCCTCCATGCTGCCACCAGACATCCCTGGCGGTGGGACACTGAACCCTCCCTGAGAATTAAACGTTCAATTTTCTAAGTATTTCTTATTCATGTTTTTTATTTTTAAATCAATTTTTACATCAGCTGCTCTTTGATTTAATACCACAATGAGCTTCTGGAAGTAATTGTGTTCTAATTTTGAGTTAATGATTTATCTTTTCCTAAAAAAAGACGAAGTATAGAAATTGATTAAATGGTATCAAATAATATGTTTTATAAAATGGAAATGCATGCAGGATTTACTAGAAAGCAATAATCACTTACAGGTGGCGGGAAGTTCTCGCCCATATTAGGAGGTGGTATTCCTAGAGGGGGTAGTTGTAGTCCTGGGGGTGGCTGCATGAAGCCCGGGGGCGGGGGTCCACCCATCTGATGCGAAGGCGGCGGGGGGCCCATGAAACCCTGAGGAGGGGGCATGCGTAACATGCCACCTTCGAACATGGGTGGTCCGGGGGGTCTCAGTTGTTGTTGTGGTGGTGGGGGCCCTTGCCACTCAGTAGGGGGGCAGGGAGGGGGCGGACATATGGCGGGTCCACCGGGGCCGGGGGGCCACGGGTTAGGAGGGGGAGGGAGAATGAGACCAGGGGGAGGGGACCTCTGTTCATTATGGGGGGAGGAAGTTGGTTAAAAGGAGGAGGGGGGAGAAAGTCAGGGCGCTGAGGAGGAGGGGGGGCCCCGTGCATCATCCCAGGGGGAGGGGGAGGTTCCTGTAGACAACGTGCTGCATTACTAATCGATCAAACCTCTGGGTCCAGCAGATGATCTTACATTACACAAATATCTATTTCAATGCGAAAAAAATCTTCAGCGCAGGAAAACTTTTATCTCCGTCACATTTAGAATACCTTAGAATATACCTTTTTATACTGCCGAGGTAAGACTGAAAAGTCCCTTTACTCCAGCAGTTAACTGTATGTTTGGACTGTTTGGTGGATATTTGAGATGATATGTGATATTAAAGAAGTATCTTGAAAAAAAAAGGATTCCATGTACGAAAGATACTCTGGGAAAGCAAGGACCAAGTGGAACCCAAGTGAAAATTATCAGGACAAGATTTAAACACGAAATAAATAAATACTAGAGAGGTAAAGATATTGATTGAGAAGAAGGTTCCCATATGTACTTAGGAAAAGAAAAGGATCACAGAATGTTCTTCCTCTTCTACAAGGTGACTAACAGGAACAAAATTCTTAAGCAGCCCACCTAGCTGATTGATTTCCAAAGGTCAAAAGAGGCTTGAACCGAATTAAGAAGCCAATAGTCCCCACAAAGGTTGGTCCCATATAAAATCATTCAGATATGTACTGTGAGCTAGGACGAGCTGGGAATAGTATTCTGTTAAAATATCTCTAGAAGTGTAGAATATATAAGAGACATGTTATTACACTGAAACGCAAGACCATACGAATAATCCCACATAGCTAACACCACTACAATTTACAAGTTAAAATTTTGAATGTGGACCTGTGTTAATGAACTATGTTTAAAAAAAAAAAAATATTTGATATATCAGTTTTGATTTGTTTTTTTTTTTTTTTTAATTTATTTGAAACAACTCTGGGGAAGTCCCACTTAAAAATCTTCAATGAGACCACCCACTTTTTTTGTCTCATCTATGGTATTTTCATATCAAAAGAATTTTACAAAAAAAATATTACTATTAAATTTATCTAAAATGGCCGCCTGATAATTTTGGCATTATCTTTCAAAATGGTGGCATCTGCACTGAAATTTTAAAAAATTGAACATAACATACTAACTAGGGGGTCAACTCTCAATTCAAAATTTTAAGTTTCCAGCTTAAAATTATTTAAAAGTTTTTATTATTATAAAACACTACAAAGTTTTATAGTTTTTATGTATCATATTTTTGATGGTTGACTCTGTCGCTTAGTGAACTGTGAAGATCAGTAGGCTTTTACTTTTCTTTTTGTAAGATATAGTTTATTTTTAATTTGACAGCGGCAAATTGTACAATTTTTTGAGATTATCTATAACTTTTTTCATTATTTCTAGCATGTAAACAATTTATAATATACTACATAGTACAAATAGATCTTTTTCACATCTACTTTTCAATTTGTATGTACTAGGTGGGTTAAAAACTTACTTGTCGCATTTGAGGTGGTCCAGACAAAAATTGTGGAGGTCTCTGCCGGGGTCCAAGGGGGTGGGGGTGGGGGTGTCTCATGAAGCGGGGGTGCTGTGAGAAGTGCATGCGGGGGTGCTGAACAGACATTCTGTAATAACACAAAGCAAAACTTGCAGAGTGGGCTGATTTTTAGATGGACTAAAAGGACTTTTCAGTCTTACCTCGGCAGTATAAACAAGGTATATTCTATTCTATCTGAAAAATAATTCAATACAGAATAGTAAATATTGTAAATCTAGAGTGAAAGATCAACATTTAGGTTTCTTTTTTAAAAATGATATCCGTGGAATTCTTCTTAATAAGGTATGAGTATAACTGTATTTTTTGTAATCCAATAACCATTTCAGGTTGACTCCTCCTTTCAGATTGACATACAACCCTGTATATCTGCTTTGTTTTATCATATGTTAGCAGAGTTGACACTGATAGGATCAGCTCTAGTGGTAGATGAATAATAATAACACTCTTTAGTGGAAGGTAACCACCAGGTTAATGTTCAAAGCATTTTCTACCACCTAACCCTCAGAGTTTTATTATTATGCGGTCACAAACTCAAATTAATAATAATAATAAGCCCGGTAAACGGGTGTTTATTAACGGAGCTAGTCCTATTTACAAATGTCAATGTATAAGTATAAGTAGTGCTTTATTTAGACTGTCAGCGCAAGCCAGGTAGTCCCATTATGCCAACAGTTTTAACTGTATGTTTTAATAAACACAACAATAAAGGTAAAAAATGAGGAAATTATAAATTAATGAGGTAATTATACATAGTTATGGCACTATACCTGGTGGGTACTTGAGAGATGACTGTTGGCACCTGTCCCTGAGGAGCAGCTATCTCTTGGGTGCCATTACTGACTGGAGCTTCTGCAGCCGATACTACTACTGTAGGGCTGGGAGTTGCCTTGGTCAAAGCTGGTGATGGAGTATTTGCTGGAAATTTGAAAAGTCACATTTTTACCATAGAATAGATAAGAACAGCTCATAGACACGTTGGAATGTGACACATGGCCTTATGATCACTACGGGATTCCGCCTTGGCTTCCTCCCGCAGTGCCCTGCACCTAGCCAAAGCCTTAGCAGTAGCACATGTAATCATAGCTATTCTTCCTGCCCACCCGCCGTCCTAGCTCGCTACTACGAGTCCCCAGGTCGGCATGGTAGAATATACCTTGTTCATACTGCCGAAGTAAGACTGAAAGTCCCTTTAATCCAGCAGTCAAACAGGTTTATATATTTTATACCATAACTAAAATTCATATAAAAAAAAATTGTCCCAGTAGCTCATTTATCAAAGTGTCAGTTTGGTAATTCACAGGTTGCGGGATCGAAAAACAGCCTGGACATGACAAGTCATGTTCTCATTAGGGATTTTGAGTACATAATAATACATCTTTGGCTTACTGCTGGAATAATGGGACTCATTAGTCCTAATTAGGCAATATTATTAATATAAGTTGTAAATTTAACATTATAAAATACAGGCATTGTAAATAACAAGAGATTTTTTTTTATTATAATAATAATTCCATGTCCGTGAGTTAGGTACCTAAGTCACGGTGGTGAGATGAATATATGGACGCCCAGATTCAATGTCTAGGCTCCTTTCATGTCCATTGATTCTATTTGGTTTTAATGTGCTGACTTGAGATAGACAGGACGGAGGTTTTATTTTATCTTTTGAAGAGCTGTCTAACCAAAGTAAATGGTTTTCATTAGCCTACCTGGCAGAACAGTGGGCTTCTTGTACTTGTTCACAATACACAGGTTTTCATTTTGATAAACATAAGAGTTCTGTTTCTGTGCAGCTGCAGCCAAGAGGAGTGCTTCCTGCTTCTTCTTATTCAGTTGAGTTATTACAGCGTTCAACTCCTGTTGTTTGCGTTCAAGTTCCAACTTTTGAAGTCCTAGAAAAGAAAAGACAAAATATATGCTCAGAATTTTCATTTTTCTTTTTTTTTATGTAGGGGGAAATCTTTAAAAGATGAACATTATGCAGGAGCATGATGAACATTGTGAGACTTGCGCTGAAAACAGTGCACAACTTTAGTAGGGTGGAGTGCATAGTCACTAACAGCCTGATAGAGCGCGGAAATTAGCCAGTTAATTGTGTAAAAAAAATTGATTGATTTAATCTGTTCCATAGTAACTATACACTTGGCCCTACCCACTATTACATGAATTATTCTAAAACAAATAAATAACAATAACAAATTATTACATGAATTCTAACTAAACACAAAGCACATAGGAACTGTCGTATTCAGTAGAATTTTGCTTAACAATAACAAATTATTACATGAATTCTAACTAAACACAAAGCACATAGGAACTGTCGTATTCAGTAGAATTTTGCTAACTCAAAATCGCGACATTTCGAAAATCCCGTTAACTCAAAAGAATTCTTTAGCCCTTATTGAACACTTGAAATCCCAATAACTGGAACCTCTTGATAACTCAAAATGACTCTGTCCCTTCAATTTCAAGGCAGCGGAATTCTACTGTAATTTATTTATGTTGATATAATTTATGGCTTTATGTTTGAAGGCTCTATTGGTTTGACATAATCTAACAGTGATAAAAAGTACAAGATGGTAAAGTTATGAGAAAAAATATTCAAAGACAAGTCTATATGAATTTACCTAATTCTGAGAGAGGTTTTGAAGCTGGTTTTGTCACACTATTGGAAATTGGAGTAGTTTCGCCAACTTTTGATACATTTTCTTGACCAGCATCAGGTGCGGTGGTAGGTTTCTTGTACACCAGAGAAGTAGCAATGTTTTGTACCTTAAACCAAGAAGAATTGCTCTTAAAATTTATTCTTATATCACATAGCTGTTCACAATGACCAAAGAATATTTTGGTTTTGAATAGGTATCCATCTTTTATTGGCTCGGTTCTGGGGGCCCTTGTCAATTATAAGCCTCCTTGTAAAGACAGTAGTAGAAGTGCTGAGTCATTCATCCACTGTCTGGCTACCATCGTTCACGATGACGCCACCCTATGATGATGATGATCCATCTTTAATTGACAATATTGATATGTATAGAAGGATATACAAATATACATAGATAATTAATAATGGGTTGATGGGTACAAAATATTTATAATCATATTAATTATGTACATATTTTATGTACAATCACAAAATGTAAAATGTACATAGGTAGACTTCCAAAACAATCTAGCACATGGATGCATGATCTGAGGTTTGGATCCCACCCAATGCTTGGAATTTTTCCTAATTTATTTTAGTATGTGGCCATGTATTAATAATGTTATTAGGTGATGGGCATATTCATTTACCTGTATTGTAATAACTAAAATAAATAAATGTAATAAAATTATTACACACAGAGTTAGGTACACAATACAAAGACCAAAAAAAATTACAAGGCACATGAGGTACACACAGCTTTATGGAGACTAAAAAGCATGTATATTGTATATAGCTCCTGTGATAAGTGGCAGCATTTATAATTGAATATGTGTCTCAAAAAACAAAAATATTGAAGCTATGTGGGTCATTTTCATTTATCTTGGGCATATCAAGTCCGCAACCTTTCTCCTTTAATAAATGTGAAAATAATAGGGATATATGACTAAAATCCATTTGATCACATAGGAAACAATTTTTTTTTATAAATTACAATAATAAATTGTCTTTTAAACTAATGTGGAGACTCAAAATTGCCAGTTATGTAAGTAACGTTCATGATATTTTAGGTGTCCCTTAGTCTAAGATTTTACTGTGTCTGATAGAAAAAAATGCATTTCTCCCCATTATTTTCACCAAAATCCAATATAAATGAGAAAAATACAGTTTATTTAGGATGTGACCATTAGTTTTCATAAAAATAATAATGTTCACCTCATTCTACAGACGTGTAAAGTTGTGTCCCTACGAAGAAAAAAAAATCTCCGTCATGAGTGTTACCCCCAAAAAAATGTAAACCATTTTGAAAAACCCTTAGAATGAGAAGCTAGTAGCTGCCGCCATTTTGCTTCTTACAGATGACATTGTTTTTGTTTTGAAATTTCCTGTCAGTTGGATGTTGGATGCAGTACAGTGAGGGCCAATGGTGGGTCTAATTTTATTTGACAAGAACGTTACGCGGTTTTTTTAAATAAATTGTAATGATTCTTTAATATATAATGTATTTCTTTAATTCTTCTGCATGTCCTCTTTCCAATTAATTTTTTTTTTTGTAAAGTGAATATTCTTTTATTGAGAAAAGATTGTTTTAGTGGCGTGTTACTCATGAACGTTACCGTCATGAACATTACCCGTGGTCATGAATGTTACTTGGTACATTAAGTTTTTGTAATTTTGTGTGAAGAGGTAGCTGCTAGAAATATTCTAAATGAAAGCTTTTGCTCAAAGGTATTTGTCTTAGTCTTCTGAGCCTAAAATTTTTTTTAGGAAAAAGGTAACGTTCATGACTTGAAAAAATCCAATTGCCCAAGATAAATGAAAATGACCCATGTATTAAACCCTTCAGATAATTATTTTCAAGTGATACCCATTTCCACAATTAGTAACATAGATAGTTTTTTGACACACATTTTCAATTATTCCCAAAGGAAAATTAGACTCAAGTCCTTTTGACAGCCACTGGCATTCAACATATTGAACAGAAGAAACCCACTTTTACTATTAAAAATAATTTACCATTGGTTTATCCAGTCCAGGTTTGACATATTTAAATTTGGATATGGGTACTTTGTAACTTGGTACAGGAACAACTGGTGGTTTACTTGCTACAGGTATTACTACTGGATTATTGATGAGTTTCTGGAAAAATCAAGATCAAAGATATTAAAGTCAGTATAACTATTTCTATGTTTGTGGTTTGTGACACTATCAGCATGAGTTAAACATCAAGATTTCAATGTTATGACAAAAAGCACTGTAATGCAATGTAAGCCATACCATTTTTCAAATAGTGTCTAACTAGGTTGGTCTTCTTTGTCATTAAAAAAAGAGATCAAAGCTGTTCCCTTTTTGTAATTAATTGCCCAAAATATTTTGCTAAATAATTTCAATAGTAGATGATGATATGATATGTTCAATATCTAGACAAATATAATAATGAAATGAAAAAAGAAGCATCTTACTGTTCTAGTTTTGAAAGGTTGTACAACCATGCCTCTGACAGTCCCAAACAAAGATGTTGAATGATTGGCACTAGCTACTACAGAAGTAGAAGATGCTACTTGTGCTGGTTGAGTATTTGATGAGACATCATTAGCTTCTGAATTTTCATTGGAGGTTGACACTTCTCCTGAACTGGACGAAATGCTGTTGGTGTCAGAATTCATGATGGAGAACTGTGTGCCTGAAAAACAATATTGATACCTGTTAGAAATAATTATCAGTTAAAGTGTAGTACCTACATTATGTCTGTAACTGAGCTAAACCTGTGTCTGTTTCTCTTTCCTCACCTCAATAAATATATAATTTATGATCATTTTTTTAGTTAGGGAAAAATGACGAGTTGTAAAAAAAAAAACAGTTGTAATACATAATTGTGTTATTTCATCATAATTTTAGTGGGTAGAATGAATTGAAAAACTTCTGTATATTTAATATTTTATATTGCCCATAATTTCATCACTAGTTAATGCTCACATTAACTAGTGATGAAGCAGCTTCTCATTTTACTTTCAAAGGCATGAGTGGACCCCGGACATAGAACAGAATTTTTTTCAGGTTGCTAGGGATTGAACCCAGCTCACACCATTTGTGCAAGCTTAGCCCAGGATCCCACTGAATTCAACAATTTTTCTTACAACTTGCAACATTGCACAAGTTGGAAAGTGTTACAGTCAGTGGGGTTAACTCAGTTGATCCTAAAGGAAGATTGAATTATGAAACAATAAGCCCCGCCACACATGCCCACACTTGCATTGGCTGTCACAAGTTGAGTGTGAGTGGCAGTATTTAAATCCTATAGCACGCTCATGTGTGACCCTGCATCAACACGTGAGAGTAACTGTGGAGTTAGGTACTCAGTATATCAGTATAAACAGTATAAACAGAAAACTGAGAAGTTGTACTAGATGTACATGAATATCAGAACATACCTGGACAGCTGTTTCGAGCTTATTTGCTCTCATCAGCAGGTAATAGTTCTGAGTACCCATGCCATCAACTAACCTCTCTATATTAATCAGTATAAACAGAAAACTGAGAAGTTGTACTAGGTACTGTGCCATAGGTTTAAATAATGCCACTCACACTTGGCTTGTGACAGCCAATGCAAGTGTTGGCATGTGTGGTGGGGCTAAGAGACAAATTGTTGCGCTGAGAGAGCAATCACTCTCTCTCTCTTCCTTTCAACTGTCATGCAGCACACTTGAAAGAAAGATTTGGGAATTATGAGAGTTAGAGACAGCTACACCACACAGCCACAGTGACTAATCACAATAGTTATAACCATATAATTATGGGCATCTTACTACGGTTAAACCTGGATGTAAGATCACCAATCTATAAGGAAAAATAACCTATTTACAAGAGAAATTTTGATATGAGATTTAAAAAATCTAGTCCCTTCAGTTCTTTTATATCCCAGTTTGACTGTATTTTACCCATCTGTTGGGCTTGTTTTATAGGTTCAACGTACAGACCATTCATGAAGTTGAGATATAGCAATGAAATGTTAAGGGAGGTTAATTTCTAAAATAGCCGAAGATGCTCTTGTTGTTAAAAATAAGGGAAAATGAAAAGATGGAACTTACCCCTTGCAAAGAATTCTGACTTTTGATGTAACACCTCCTCAAGCACAAGCAGTTAGCAGATGACTCTCTCCACGCATATGGATGAGACGGAATTGAAAACAATGTGAAGTGATTACAATAATATAAATTGTATGGAATAGTTAAGTTAATTCGACAATATTTCAGATATTATCACATTTTCTTTAAAGATACTCTACCAACAATTTCTTCTTCTTTTTTCCTAATTTTCACTTTCCTCAAACCCTGTTGGTTGGAAAATTGAAAAAGAAATCTGCAATCTGCAATGCATTGCAATCTGATACGCCACAGAGCCTCCAGAAGTTAACAGAGACCTTTTTTTGAACTGCCAAACAGATGTTTCAAGAAAATATCAAAAGAGCGCGAAATTTAAATTTTGTAAACATGCAAATATTTTGTCTGAACTGTGTTTATTAATTAATTTTTATATTTATTAATTAATTTTGATTTAAATTAAAATGTCCAAAAAGAATTGATGGTTGAAAACACCAACGTAAGGTTTTGGACTGTATCATGAGTTTGTTGACAAACCTCTACTGTGTTTCACGTACTCAGGCCTTAGCTTTGAAGAGTTCTCCTGTAATGACAAAACCTTCAGTATCAGTAAAATATCCACAAACATACTCTGTAAGAAAATACAATAGGCAAGTTTTGCATAATAGCTGCATAAGCTTTACTAAAGGATTTCATGATGTATCTAACACCAGTTTTCAAAACATTGATGCTGTCAAAGCAACATTATTTCAACAGGGACTACCGATTCATGATGGCTACACCTGTATTGTTACTCAGTGTCAAGTAGCCCAGAAAAATATTTATGTCAACAAGACAACAGGTAAGAAATCTGAATAAAAGGATCCCATGTTTAAAAGCTTTTCCCTACCCATAGAGTTCTTGCTCAAGATTCCCAATCAGAACATATTCCGTGTTTGTGACCATAATTAAGCTTCTAGGTGCCAATGTGAGAGCAGTATCCATGAGAGTGAGAGGAGCAAGACGGAGATCAGATCAGAGGGATTGAACGTGAAGATGGTGCAGGAATAAGACAAGTAGAAGAATGATGCATTAATGTTTAACTTTTGTAAAAAAAAAAAAATAATATAGAATAAAAATATTTAAAGTTTTTTAGATATATTTTGGCTGGAAGTAATGAATTGTATTGAGTGAGAGTACAGTATTCAGAAAAAATTACAAATTGATCTCTTGAAGTCAGAAAGAGATTACATTTTGTTGTTGCTTAGTTTACTTTTAACATGAAATGAATGGACCATGCCATATTTTGTTGTTTGTCTAATAGAACCATAAGACAAAAATTCATTCTGGTTTAATGGAGTGTAAGGACCACCTGAATGAGTGCTTCTTAGATGAGGAGTTTGCAAAATCAAGTAAAAAACATGTAGTTTGGTTATTTTTTTCAGAAAAATATTTAAAACAGATTTTACAACTTATAATGGATAACATTGTGTCCAAAAACATATGCACACGTAGTCCTTGAAGTATTCATCATGATTTAGAATAGGTGCAGGAAATTAGTTAAACACATTAGCCTCAACCACCCTAGGTAGATAGGTATAACTACCATATAAAGCATACATGGGTATCCACAATAACAAGGAATTAAGTTCACACACCAATATAAAACCTTGTTTGAAGTTATAGTGTTCATCAAAAAGGTAGTGTGCATACAACTTGTTATTAGGATGCTTAATATTTGAGATTAATTAAGTAATATTAAGTAAGCCTATATCACTGCCATGATAAATACACCAATTCTTTAAAGATTGATGAAGTTAAACATTTTAAGCAAATTTAAGATATGGTGGGTGACTCCCAGGTTTGAAACTATTTTATAGAAATGTATCAAATATGCCACATACATACTCTATTAGTAAAAAAGAAATTATATTTAAATTCACTAAGTAATAATAATAATAATAATAATAATGCTTTTTTCTTTGTGTTATTATGTCACAATTTTAGTGGGTAGCGCAGAATCATAGGACTTTACCACTTTAATTTACAATATCTTGTATTATTTTTTTGCCTAAGATTCTGCCACTGGTCGCTGCTTCACATTAAAGCAGCTACTCATTTTTCCTCACGAGGTATGAGTGGACCCCGAACATCCAAGTACAGAGCAGAAAAAATCCTCCCCCGCTGGGAATCGAACCCAGGTCACCATGTGTGCAATGCCTAGCGCGCTAACTCGCTCTGCCATAGTGCCATAGTGAATTCACTAAGTATATTTCATTCATTTCAGGACATTATGCATGCTTGAACTGTAAAAAATCAGGCCCATGGAAAGACTTGGAAACAAAATTGAAACAATGCTGTCTAGATTCAAACACAAATTCTGAAAACAATGAAACAGAAATTTGTTCTCAATGGAATAATATTCTTCTGTCTACTCAACCTTTCTGCAAAGTACCTGAAAAAGTACAACAAGAAGTTTTACTATCATTAAATTTAGGGGTAGGTAAAATTATTTATTCTCCTTTATAAACTTATGTAAATGCATCAGGTCAATTCAATTAACTGTTCTAACACAGAAAATCATCTGATTTCAAATCCATCTTATTTTTAGATGATTATTTTTACACATAGATATTTTACTTGATTGCCATATGACAACAGTGATTTCACCCTCTGTTACCCATAGTCACCAATGAAGGAATTTAATCAAGAACAAAAATGGCCACACATATACACACACACACACACACACACACACACACACACACACACACACACACACACACACACACACACACACACACACACACACACACACACACACACACACACACACACACACACACACAGAAACTATATTATTGATTTGTAAATCTAGGTATCTCTATATTTTTGATTTCAGAAACCATCAAAATCTTTTTTAACCAAAGTCAACCCAGTTTTCAACAAAGAAACAAAAACATTATACTTGCCCCTTTTAAATTTTGCCAATGAAGTGGTGGGATACAAACAGATCCAGAATAATGTTGAGTCTACATTTCCAAACAAGCATTGTCATGGTCTGTTACATTGTGCTCCTCACAAGAAGAAAACTGATAGTGCTGTGATTGTCCAGAGACTTGTAGATTTTTTGGCTCTATGTAATACCAATTTCAATTACAATGTTGTGTGTTTACCAAATGGTAAGTAAAAGTAGTGTACAATAGTATCAAATGATCCAAAATGTCACATATGCTTATTGATTGAAGTATCTTTAAATCTAGGAATATTTCTATGTTATTTTTGGTTAGTTAGTAATTCATTGGTAAGCAGTACTTTACTGGTACATATACCTACCATAGCAGAATTATTATAGACTTCATTTGATTAAAAAAAAAAAAATGTGTAAAATATATTGGTTAGGTTTTCTTGAATTTTTTCTTGCATATTGAGTAATCACCCACAATAATAATAAATCATTTGTTTTATTTTTCTTTCTTTTTTGTATACAGAGGACCCATTCTTAGCCATTTTTATTTTGCTTCTTGAAGAAAATGAAAAGGGAAAGCGTTTTAGCTATCAATTGTGTTGTGTTGAACTGTCACAGTCAACGCATGAATTTGATGTGGATATAGAACTGTGAAAAAAAGCTAGAGAGTTTATTTATCCATTTCAAATTCATCTGTTGGCTGGGTGCTACTCTGCATGAATTCAAAACACATTTCAGGGCTGACATGTCTACCTCAAGAAATTCTTCCCTGTCTTGAAGAGTACAACAAACTCTATCTCTGGTTAGGGAAAGATCACGAGTCCACACGTGTTTTTTCCTCTAAACTGAACCAAAGACGCTGCTATTTTATCAGGTAAGTAATCAAATTTTTTCGATTGTTATTTATTTTCTCATTATCTATGATTTTTTTCATGTTTATTTTATCTATGGAGGTATTGAAATGTCAAATAATTATGATAAATGCTATAATCAATTTTGGGTTGTGTGAGAACAAAATAAATGCATGTAGGAAAGAAGTTAAGTGGCAGAGAATGCCTAAGGCATTAACTTCGCCCCGGGTTACAAAACAATTGTAATTATTATTGATCCTTATTATTATTATTTCTGTACATATTTCTAAGTTTTTTTTTTAAATTATTGTTTTCCTTGTTGATGATTGTTTTGTAAAAATAAATAAAGTGTAAATAAATAAATAAAATAAATAAATAAAAGAAGCTTTTTTAATGTCTTTTTCAATGCATTCTAATCTATTTTATTTTTTTCTCACTTTCACAACTTCTTCTATCCTTGTTCTTGTAAGTGGAGCTAATGAAATTGCTTCGTTAGAACAATTCTAAAAAAGAAAACTTTACTATTCTACCACAAAAATCAATGCTGGAATGAAGATTAATCAAAATTGAGGCGCACGGCAGTGCGCCAGGCCAAGTTCCAGCCTGAGCACGCAGTGTGTATATTTACACGAAACATTTCAGCGTGATTTTACCCCTGTCATAACTTTTTTATTCTTTGATGTAAAGTTTTCTAATTTTAAACATACATGTAGATAATACCTCTGACTAGACACTATAAAAATGAAAGCTATAAATACAATGGTTTAAGAGAAAACGGACATTGAAAACTGCCCTTTTACTACTCACTCACTCACTCACTTATCAATATTATGGAGCACTTCCCGTGGTCGTAGAGACTTGAAATTTGATATGTAGGTAGATATTAATGAGTACATACAGGAATAAATCCGAAAATTGTAACTTTAAGAGGGTAGACCCCTAAAACAGGGCCGATAACTCGAAACCTAGGGGGTAGGGGGGCAGTAGAAGGGTATGGTCTAGAAACTTGAAATTTAGTATGTAGGTAGGTAATAATGAGTACATACAGGAAAATATACAAACAATTTCTTTTTAAGCGGGCAGACCCCTAAAACAGGCCGTTAAGGTGAAACTTAAAGTGGGAAGGGGACAGTGGAAGCGTATGTCTGTATATGTATTTTAAATTTAAATGTAGGTATATGAATATCTAACTGACTTATCTAAATCTGAATATTACCTAGATTAGAATACATCAAAATATAAAGTATAAACCCCGCGCGCTAGGTTGCAAAAAAGATTGCGATATGAAAACACTAAGTATCTCGAACTCTATTAAATCCACTCGTCTCTCAGTTACGAACATGTCGCTTTACCGAACCTGCAATGGAGGTCTCTGGAACCAATGTTGAAAATAGTGTTATATAATATTTGCAATCTTAATTGTCATTCGATGCGTGTAGCCTGGATATTGATAATAATGATAGATTTTCTATGTCACTGTATCAGGGCTGACAGCATGAATAGCAATATCACTGATTATTGCTTTTAATAAAATTCTTCTTTAAACCTAATTAGGTATTAAATACCTAATTTAAAAAAAAATTGTGTTAACCCCCCCCCCCCTCAAAAAACTATTACTATGCAGTATGCACACAGTAGCTTCCCCTACTTCTCCTATCCTCGAATTCCTAGACCAGGAGTCTGAGCCAGAGTCCAGACCTCTCCAGAGTTCCAGACAGTGTTGCCAGGTCGGAAAATGAAGAACAATAGTTTCAAAAAAAGCAGCCAAGTACAAAACTACAACCTAAAATTACTATGCATAGGTATAGTTCACAATACATGTACACTTAGCATGAATATCCAACAAAATAATAATATATTCAGGAGAAAACCGTTGATTTCTTATTCGGATTAGTTTCCGTACTTTCATAAAAGTAAGTCTTATCAACCAATTACTTTTAAACTTAGAAAAAAAGGAATGAGATCCCACAAAAACATAAATGTAAAATAAAGGCCAATTTCCTAACCAAAAATGTTGGCCCTTAAAAGTATTGAGATCTAAATTAGGTCCAAGTTACAGATATTCCTATAGGTACATTAAGACTGAACAAAATATCTAGGAACTCCCTAGAACCGTATATGCAAAATTAGAAATAATATTTTACATATATTCAGTTTTATCTTCGATGTTTTAAATTTTCACTTGGCAAATTTTCTTTAAAAGTATTCTACCACAAAAATCAATGCTGGAATGAAGATTAATCAAAATAGATATATCAATAATAATCAATAAAATATTTTTGTAAGAAACAGAATACCACATCAATGAGGGCAAATAATCAACATAGAGAAATACTCACTACAAATTTTTCATAAACATAGTTTGGCATCATCACGAACAATGGTGCCAATCAATGAAAAAAAACCGTACAAAGAAGCTAATAATGGGCAAGCGGCAAAAGAATCGTCTACTTCCTTGTATATACTTATGTATGTACCTAATTAATATATTAATGACAAAAAATACGTTTTGATTTTCCTAGAGAAACTGAGAGTCAGCCACTACCTGCTGACTCAAAAGCCAAAGGTCTTGATTTAAACAAGATAGTAGAAGCTGCAGCACCTGTGTGTCACCCTGCTATTATCACTTATGATGTCTTGCAACAGGATATACTAGCAGACCTGCAGAACAATGAACAGGTATTTTTTGTACATCTTGTTGTTGTTGTAGCCAGCTTGGCCATAGATGGAGGGGGGAATGATGGTCTCCAGCTAACTTTATTACAAAGTTGGCTCATCTTGAACAACATATTTCTATTTGCAATGACATCAAACTAGTACATCTTTTAGTTCTATACTAAAAGGTGTTTGAATTTTTGGGAGTTAGTCCTTTTTTCTATGTTTTGATCTATCTTATATTTTCATAGGTTCTTTTTTATGTAGTTTGATGTCGATCTTCCCTATCTTACACAGTACGCAATCTTTAGCGCCACAGAGGTATTACAAAAATGTCCATTAATCGTGCCCTAAATTTCTCAACATTTTACTTAGTTCCGTAATCACCGTGGCCGAGTGAGTTAGCGCGCTAGGCATTGCACGCACGGTGACCTGGGTTCGATCCCCAGCGGGACAGGATTTTTTCGGCTCTGTACTTGGGTGTTCGGGGTCCACTCATACCTCGTGAAGAAAAATGAGTAGCTGCATTAATGTTAGCAGCGACCAGTGGCGGAATTATAGGCAAAAATAAGATATTGGGATATTAAAGATACGGAAAAGTCCTATAATTCTGCGTTACCCACTAAAATTGTAATATAATGACACAGAGAAACACATTATTAGTAGTATAATTAGTTTGATGTCACCATAATTATAAATATTACATAGAATTTATCAATTTATTATTCTTATTAATCAGACAGCCTTGGGATATACGATCTCACGAATTCATAATCAAACAATAACGCAACCGGCGCGGCGCCGCCCGTTTCGTACGCCCCATATCTCCGACAACATGACTTAATCGGAAAAGTCAGCATTTGAACAAAGATTCCTCTTCCTTGGTAGCTCTATCGCAGGTTTGAAACCCAGTCGGGACATGACATGTTATCGGCCCATTTGGGATTTTGACCATATAATAATACGTCTTGGGCTTACTGTTCTCCCAATCAATTGGGCAGTATAGATAAGGAAATATTATTATTATTCCTTTTTCTATGCAGGTCTAATCTGAGGCAACACATTTTACTTAAGTTAATGGCAGGCTCGACCATTTTAACATGGTTGGCGTTAGGAAGTGCATTCAATCATAAAATGTGAAAGGAGGAGTGTCAAAACCACCTATCCTTAACCATGAGAAAGAGGATAACCAGCGCCAACCCCAAGTAGGTTTAGACAAAGGATAAAAAAAAGGGAAAAGAATATTTCAGGCTCGAGTTTAACTCATAATAATATAAAATGTACCAGGAATTTTTTTTAATCAAAAAAGACAAAGACAAAATTTTAAATCATAAGTATCCCATAGCCTAATTTACTTATTAAGTATGTGCTAGGCTATGGTTATGTGATATAAAAAATTAATAATTGATGAAAAAATTAAGTGTTTTTATTCTCTCCTATAGTTATAATAATTAAAATAATTTTAAATGGATTTATTACTGTCATTATTTTAAAGGATTGCGGATAGTTTCCTTGTTTTGGTCCTCAATTGTTTGGAATTGTTTCCCATTTATTTATTACAACAACAAATATAATACAAATACAATATTTTCTATGTTTAAGGTTCAAGGTATCAAGTGGAAGAGGTTTCCAACCCTCTCCCGAATACTGGGTGGTCACAGGCGAGGGGAACTTACTATTCTCACAGGGGGCACAGGCTCGGGCAAGACCACGCTCATGAGTGAGTACTCCCTGGACCTGGCTTTGCAAGGGGTAAGTATTATTATTATAGGGGTAAGTATTATTATTTATTAGGAGGACAGAGTACAATGTTAATAGTATAAAATTAACAAAAAACAAGCAAATGACAAAATAAATAAGTAGGTAAAAGAAATAACACTAATGTCCTACCTAAAGGGCGGGGTTATTGCCTGTGGCAATCTCTTCCACCCACCCAAAGTAGACCCAGCGTCTCCTGTGATTTTTCTTTCCTTGAAGGATTTATGGTTTGTTTGAATATAGCTTTTTTTGTGATCTTTATTGATTGTATACTCTGCTATTTTAGTGCAAGTATTTGGTGTGTAATAGTATTGAAATCTCCACTCTTTTTTAAAATATATAAAACGGGCGGACCCATGGCTAACTAATACAATATTTGGCATATCTAGCTTAATGTACAATGTATAATAATACTTATTAATAATACTAGCTACAATGTATAATAATACTAGCTTAATAAAATAATGCTTATTAATAAAAGTTTCAATTTTTAACAAATAAAATAAATAGTATCGGCTGATTGTCCTGATCTCGTGAGAAATTAATAAAAAGTAGCGCCACGGCTTAAGTTATAACATTTTCTTGTGGACGCTTACTACAACTTAATATGTTTTTTTATTACTTGCATATTATTCCAGACCAACATACAAAAATTCAGAGTTCCAGGTTTAAATGTTGTCCAGATTTGAGCATTATGCTCCCTAAAACGATCCTACACGGAAAGAAGATGAAAAGAGGTCCTATATTTGAATTTTTGCTTAATTCTCAATAACGTTTACATTTTTGTAAAAACATTGAAGATAGATTGATAGATAGATGTTATTTGCATAATTTCATAGCTCCATGAGCAATAGAAGCAAAGACAGATTGAGAGGGTCAAGATACAAATTGAGGAGGTATGAAGTTGAAGATGGATGTGGTGTGTTCCAAATTTAGACGGACCTGGCTTTGAAGATGGAAATGAATGGACTTATTTTTTAATAAATTATAATTTCCATGAAGATATAGGGTGTTGAAAAACCGGGTGAATTTGTTCGTGTGCTCAGACAACTGTCGAGCTGTGAAAATTTTATAAAGTTTTATGAAAAGTAATTTTTTTTTTTTTTCAACAAATACTTGAAATATATTTATTTACATATAATCATCTTCTTCTCTTATAATCACAAAGTTTCAGTAGGATCCTGAGTGCGTTAGCATGTGTTGGACCCTACCGTACAAAAAAGTCATATTTGTATATACCAAAATCTGCAAATTTACATGTTTTTAATTTAAATTTCTATTTTATTTAAATTCTTAGTTATATTCTTTTACTTTTAAGATTGATTGTTTTTGTGAATTAATAGATCTTTATTGATATTGTTATTCATTTAATGTAATTATTTTTATTCAATCCCAGAGTTTAATTAATTTATTTTTATTATCTTCATTTTTAAACCATTTTTTTCAATTCTAATCGAAGTATTTTTAAATCATTTATATTTCTTATATCAGTTGGTAAAATGTTGAAAACTTTCGCACCCACATAACAGAAGTGACGACGTGTTAATGATTTATGTATTGTTGGAAGTCTGGCTTGTCCTGTCTGTCGTGTATTGTATGTGTTAGTATTTAATGTCCATATGTATTTCTTTTTAATTGTAAATGTAGCTGTCTTGAAAATGTAAATGTCTTGTACTGTAGGAACATTGAATAGTAGGTATAAGTCTTGAGAATGGAAAAATCTGTCCTTTTGTAAAATTGTCCTTAGTAATATGTTTTGTGTTCTATTAAGTTTAGTCATGTTATTTTTGTATGCCCCTCCCCAAGAAGTTATACAGTATTGCAATAAGGACTGTGCCATAGCAAAATAAATTTCGCGTAGCACAGACTTATCACAGGCTTTGTTAAGGTTGTTAAATATATACATTAAGTTTCGTAGTTTTGTTCTTACCATTTTTATATGTTCAGTCCATTTTAAGTGATTATCTAATATGATTCCTAAATATCGTACGTGAGTCAGTCTTTGTAATGTTATTGTCTTATTATCTATGTCAGGTACTTGTATAGTAGAATGTCGCGGTTGTCCTCTCTCGTCTATTGAAAAGGTCATATAGTTAGTTTTGTTAAAGTTAAGTAGCAATGACATTTTCATGTACCAGTTTTGAATGTTAATTATGTCTCTAGTTGCTAGTTTGTGTGTTTCTTCCCAGCTATTTGTTGAATAAATTATGACTGCATCATCCGCATAACAAAATACTCGGCCCTTGCTTATTCCAGGTAAATTATTTATATAACAATTAAATAAACAAGGCCCTAATATTGTTCCTTGCGGGATTGAGTATGCATGACATAATTCAACATCAGATAGCTGAGAATTGAGTCTTAGTTGTTGTGTCCTGTCTGTCAAGTATGAGTCAAACCATTGTAGTACAGTGTCTTGTATCCCTAGATGTCTTAGTTGTGTCAGTAATGTTAGATGTTTGATCGAGTCATAAGCTTTAGATATATCTAAAAATATACCAATTATTTTTTTCCCACAGTCTAATTGTTGATGTAAGTAAGAAGTCAGGTCAAGTAATGCGTCTTCTGTTCCTATACCAGTTCTAAAACCGTATTGTCTGTCAGTAATTTTGTTGTTTGTAAGTAAGTAATGGTCTAGTCTCGTCTTAACTATTTTTTTCCAATATCTTGCTGAAATTTGATAAAAGAGATATTGGTCTATAATTTACCAAATCTTTTTTATTGCCTTTTTTATAAATAGGAACAATGATACTATTTTTAAATGATGATGGAAATTTTCCACTATCAAGACTTAAATTTATAATGTGTTTTAGTGGAACTAATATGTATTGTGCTATTATTTTTAGTATGTTGCTTTGTATTTCGTCTTTACCTGGAGAGCAATTGTTTTTCAAGGTCATAATTTGTTTATATATTTCAGTCGTAGTTGTTCTTGAGAATGTTGTAAATATATTGTCTTGTTGCGTATTTTGGTTGTCTTGTTGTGTATTTAAGTTGTCTAGTTGGGTACTAAAGTCGTCTTGTCGATTATTTAAGTCGTCTTGTCGAGTGTTTAAGTTGTCTTGTTGTGTATCCATGTTTTCTTGTTGTGTATTTAAGTTGTCTTGAGGTGTCGATTCTGAATTGGAAATTTTTTGTTCAATTTTTCCACTGATTTTTTTACCTACATTGTTAAAATAATTGTTAATAATATTCGATGCTATTATGCTATCTGAAATACAATTGTATATTGTTTCATTATAATTGATTTGTTTGATGTTATTATTAGTTTCATTTTTTCCTATAAACTGGTGTAATATTTTCCACATCTTTTTTTTATTATTTCTATTTTCATCAATTTCAGATTTTAAATGAAGGGTTCGTGCTGTTTTTATAGCTTTGGAGAGTATATTTCTGACTTTTTTATAATATGTTAAAAGTCTCAGGTTATCTGGTTTTTTTTTTACTTAAAATTGCTAGTCGGTCTCTATTTCGTATTGATTTTAACAAGGCTTGAGTCATCCATGGTTTTAAAGGAGTCATAGAGTTTGTATATTTATGTATTTCAGTACTAGAGTCAATTGTTTTTTGTATAATGTCAGTAAATTTTTCTGTTGCCAGGTCTAGGTCAGTCATGTCAGTTATACAGGTCCAGTCTATTGTAGATATTTTATCTGTTAAGTGTTCAAAGTTGATTTTTTTGTATATTTTTTTAGTATCTGTATTGTATCTTTGAGTTTTCAAGTTTAATTGACTTATAATTCCATAGTGGTCAGTTATATGAAGTTGAACTATAGCAGATTTAATTTTAGTTGAAGAGCCTCTATCTTTGAACATTAAATGGTCTAAACAGGATTTTGTCTCATAATTATGATTTGTGTTATGTCTAGTGTTTATTTGTACTCTTGTAGGTTCTGTAATTTGAGGTGTGAAATTGTGTCTTAGTAATGTATCTAAATAGTCATGTCCTGTGTCTGTGATATTTTCAGTCAGTATGTTAATGTTGATGTCTCCGGTCAAAACACATCGGTTGTATTTATTTTCTGTCAAATGAGAGTCTATTTCTTGTATAAAATTATCACTATCACCTTCCGGGAACGATAAAAAGTAAGAATGGTTATATTTTGGTTTTGTTGTGATATATTAATTTTTAAGCAATTTGTGAGAGTGAAATCAACTAACTCATCTACTTGAAAATCAAGATCTGATTTAATGAAAACGGCAATACCTGCATTTTGATTATATTGATTTGTTGTAAAATGAGCAGTGTATCCATTTATTGAAAAAGAGTGAGGAAATGATGGGTTATATCGTGTTTCTGTTAGGACTATAATTTGTATTTTAGATAGGTAGGGGAACAAGTGAAGCATTAATTCATTGAAATTTTTATTCATACTTCTAATATTCATATGAAAAAGTGATAAATCATCTATGGACCAAAAATCTTCAGACTTCTTTAAAGATGTAAAAATTTGGCATGTATCATGAACATAATCAGGAATTACGTTTGTTATTGTATCAGCCATTATATTTTGATAAGATATATAATTTATTTATAATTGTTTTATATTGCTTATTTAATGTAAGTAATATTATATTGATATTTTTAGATTTTAATTTTAAAGCGAATTTGCGTTTAACTTTATTTATTTTAGTATTCATTTTTTGGTGTAAATTAATTTTTTTATTAAATAACGATTGAAAAAACTTCAAAATAATTAAATCTTTATGTAAATTGTAAGATAATATTTGTTTATGGAAAACAGATAAATAAAAATAAGAAAAAATAACGAGAAAGATTGAAAAAAATAACATATTAAATAAAATATTGAGTAAAATTATTTGAATCTTGTTAGTTATTGGTTTGTAAAACTTGAGAAGGTGTCATCATTGCCCTCCTCTGAAATCTCTGACTCAGCATTCCATTTCTTTCCAAGAACACGATCAAAATCTTCTTCACTTCGAATCACGAATACTCTTGAACTTTCATTTTTACGAATGAAAATTTTGCAGTCTCTGACCCATACGAATTTGAATCCATGCTCTTTCTGGATGGTCTTGGTTTTCTTCAGTAGATTTTGGTTTTTTCTTGTTAGATGCTCATTCAAATAAATCTTTTGTTCCCACATTTTCTTCTGGCGGTATGCAGCAGTCCATACATCTCTAGTTTTTGTGTTGAGAAGTCTCACTACAATTGGTTTTGATTTCTCTTTGATTGTAGTTTTTACTCGATGTGCTACTTGGATGTGAGAAGCAGGATCACAAATATTGAGTTTCAATCCAATATTTTCAACAAGTTTATATACATCTTCATTTTTTGCTTCTGGAATTCCATTGATAATAATATTATTTAATCTTGATCTCTGTTGTAAATCGTCTATGTCATTCCATGCTTTTTTCAGTTCTTTCTTCAGATTCTTGTTCTCTTCCATTTGATCTATTAGTTGGGCTTGCAAGTTGTCAATTTGTTCTTTTTGTGACTTCACTAAATCGATAATCATGTTCATTTTTTCTTCCAATGGTAATAAGGATTGTATATCTTTGTCTAATTTCAAAATCAATTGTCGATCTGATAGTTGATTTTTGTCAAAAGGCATTATTTAAAAATAAATTTATCGAAAAACTTTAGAAATTCGCGGAGCAAAATTTTCGGAGTTAGTCGGCAGAATTGGTTGGCCAGAATTGTCGGCAGAATAATTTGAACGTATTCATGCTTCCTCAGGTGACCACGCTGTGGGGTAGCTTTGAGGTCCAGAACAAGCGTCTAGCTCGCATCATGCTGCAGCAGCTAGTACGGGAGCCACTCCTGGAAAATCTAGATAAGTTCGAAGAGTACTCTGACCGTTTCAAAACTCTGCCCATGTATTTCCTAACGTTTCACGGGCCCCAACCTTTGAAACTCGTCATGGAGGTGAGTTTCATTTTATTTTTTAACAAGATAGTTTCAGGGCTTTTTGTATTTCGTAGCCATGAAACAAGAGCTACTTTAACGCTTGTAGTTGGGTAGTTAAAACGAGGTGAAGTATGAGACAGAGTTCTTGATAAACTAAGAGACTAAATCCTACCAACTAACCCAACTAACCCAGATAATAGATCTAAATTATTGATTTTTCTTAAAGAAATTAAGGAGGTACTTTAAACTGCCGAGGTCTTGTCACTTTCACAAGTGGTATCATCGGATAATTGATGATTGTAATTTACTAAACTTTCTGTTGGCTAATGATTGACAAGGACCCCACGAAGTATGTCAGTGGAAAGTGATCTTGATGTTAGGTGAGCTTCATTTTCAACCATTTTCTTCCACCTGACTCTCACTTTGCTCTTATTGTCTGTCACACTCATATTTTTTTAGAAGTATGCCTCCCCTCTGATGGGCGAGAAGTGGCACAATACTTCCCATTTAGGTGCTGGGTCAACACAAGCGCACCGTAAGGTATTCCTTACAAACAACTGTAACCAAATTTTGAGTACAATTTTTTCTCGGCTCGGGAGTTCGAACACGGGACCTTCCGCATGGCAATAACTTATCACTGAGCTATTCGTGCGCTAAACTATTTATATTACATTTATAACCTCCCCAAGCTATTTGTGTGCTAAATTATTTTAAATCCTCCCCCCTCCAGGCAGTGGAGCACGCCATGTACGTCCACGACACAGGTCACGTGATCATAGACAACGTGCAGTTCATGCTCGGCCTGAGCGAGTCTCCCCTGGACAGGTAATTTGTAATTTATTTGCATTAATAACTGTACATAATAGGTAGTAGTCACCGTGCAGAGTGAGTTAGCGCGCTAGGCATTGCACCAAGGCGTAGGCAGCGTGGAGCAGGTAGGAGCAGGTGCTCCTACCTAAAAATGCTTAATGAGTATGCAATTTGTGAAGGGCTCCAAAAGATATTGAAAAAAACCCATTAAAATATAAGGAAAGTAAAAAAAAAAAAAAAAAAAAGTAAATGAAATTAAAATCGCAACTATACCTACCATACCAAACGAAAGGGACCAAGAGAGAACAAAAAACCATTCAATTCAATAATTCAAGTTGGTTTTGTTCTATCCCGCTAGAGCGCAGTGAGAGCAGTCTGCGGTGTTCGAAAACCAGGGATGCCAGATGGTATTTTCATAATTTCCCTAAACCTACCCCCCCACCACCACATAAATAAACCTTGGTAGGAAAGAACCTACCCCCCTAACCCCCGTTCCTACCAAACCTCGAGTTTGCAAACCCTCGAGTCAAGGTTTGACAGAGGGTTTGAGAATTTTGCGTCCTACCACGAAACTCGAGAGTTACGAAGCGTATTCTCCATCGCGGGTTTCCTAACTCTCGATCGGGATAAAAATGTAGTCTGGCAACATCATTGTTCTTCTGAATTGGTGAGGGCAACGATGTTTTTATAAGTTGTGCTAGCTTCACTCTTATAACTATTTTGTTTAAATTTGAATTTTCGGTTCCGAAGCTGAACACGTGGGTTCGATTCTCGGGAATTTTTTTGTTACACTCGATTTCTTTTTTTATGGATTACTTGATGATAAAAAATAGAATGCTTTTGGTTTCTATGTCTTGGTATTAGTATTTCCCAGAAGCTCAGTGGTCAAGGCGTCTGTCTGGTAATTCAAAGATCGCGGGTTCGAAACCCAGCCGGGATATGACAATGTTATCCTCTTATTTTAACCACATATTAATATATTGTCTTGTGTTTACTGCTGAAATAATGGTAATCGTTAGTCCTAGTCGAACAGTATTAATAAGGTGATATAATTACTATTGTATTCATAATACTTTGGTAGCAGATTTATTTCATAAGTATGTATAAGATAAACGTCGGAGTAATATTACTACAAGCTAGTATCTATCTAGGTGCAGGTCAGATTCCGATACTCTGCAGATTTTTTGTAGGTACCTGGAATTGTAACATACCTATTTAAGGTTAATTTAAATGTTTGATTTTCTTCTACTTTAAACGATGTTAATATTGGTATATTATTTATTTTAAATATTAATTAAACTTTTAATATATTTTGGAAAGTGTAAGTTCTGTACGAGACAACCAAAGGTGTTAGGTATCTCTTGACCGTGCCGATTTTATTTTTCTGCAGCATTTGTATCCCAGGTCGAGCTGTATTAAATGGGGTTTCTTTAGCCAGAATACTCGTATAGTAATTCCTTGTTATTTATATGTGATAATTTAATTTGTTTAAAAAAATTCCCATGAAAGTAATTTAAAATTTAAAGTAAGGTATTCACAAAACAAAAAAAAAACGCCGTCGGACTGAAAACTTGAATTATTTTAAGTTTAAATAAAGTTCATTGTCTAATCGTCTAGAGATAAGTACAGTACGGTTATTATATTGTTGTTGTGTATTTTATTATTAATAATTTAAATAATCTCAAAAGGAATAAAATTAGTACCGAGATAGTTTTTTTTTTTTTTTTTTTTTTTTTTTTTTTTTTAAATCTAATTTAATTTCTTTACGATACCTATCGTATTGATGAGCTTCAGAATTCGGAAACCGAAAAAAAAATATGAACGAGATCCGTCAGTATTATCTAGATAAAATAATTGAACATTTTTACCAAACTAAGGAAGATTATAAACTTTCTCTGAAGAAATTTTAGAATTAATTCATAACCATTTTAAATATGAAAATGTTTACAACATAAAAAACCATTCCTCAATATAGGATAAGAAAAGTAAAAATACCTACAGTATTTTCTTTGAAAAGTGATTATAAATTATTAAAATGGCCGCGCGAAAATGAACCAATAGGAGCCCGGGTCTGAAGTAAACTCTCTCTTTTTTTTTTTAAGGGGAAATTTTTTTGTATGTTTTTTAACCAAGGCACCACAGGACCACCTGCCCCTTTTCCCCCCTTCCTCGGCGGCCCCCAGTCCCTCTGACAACCCCCAAACAGCAGTAGGCCCACTCGGGGCGGCAGCCGGGGGCCCCCGGGGGCAAACCCCAACCAAAAGCCCCTAAATCAAAATTCCTTTTTCTCTACCCCCCCCCCCCCTCCCCATCACCCCTCTCCCCCTTTTTCCCCCCCTTACCCCCCCCCCCCCAAAAAAGTTTACCCCAACTTTGGGCCGTTCCTCGGGAACGCAATCCCTCACAGCCCCCCCCCCCCCTCCCTCCCCCCTCCCCCCCCCAAAAAGTTAAAACCGAAACCCAAAATCCCAGGGGAAAGAATGCCCCCCCCCCCCCCCCCCCCCCCCAAAACACCCAACTAACCCAAAACCTTAGGGGGAACAACCCAAACCCCCCCCCCCCCTCCTCCCCCTCCTCCTCCTTTCCCCCCCAGAAAGCGCCAACTTGGGAATCTTCCCTTAGGAGCAAGCCCCCAAGCCCCCCCCCCTCCCCCCCCCCCCCCCCCTTCCCCCCCCCTTCCCCCCCCAAGAAGTTTTCAGCCAGACTTGGAAACCAAAATTTTTTTTTCTTAAAAAACCCCCCCCCCCCCCCCCCCCCCCTTTCCCCCCCCCCCCCCTTCTCCCCCCCCCCTCCTCCCCTCCTCCCCCCCGGGGCCCCCCCCGAATTTGCCCGGGGCGGAAAAAGAGCCTCAGGTGCAAGTCAAGCCCCACCCCCCTCCTCCCCTCCCCCCTCCCCCAAGAACGAGGCGGACTCGGGTTTCCCTTCCCCGGTTTAAAAGTTTCCCCCACCCCCCTCCTCCCCCCCCTCCCCTCCCAGCAAAACGCCGAGTTGGCCGCCCCAGGGGGCGCTGACCCCACAGCCCCCCCCCCCCCCCCTCCCCTCCCCCCCGCAAATCACCAGAGCTTGGAACTCAAAAACCGATTGAACGGCAAAACCCTCCCCCCCTCCCCCCCCCCCCCTCCTCCCCCCCCAAAGGGTTGCCAACGGCCCCAAAAAGGTTTCCCAGGAAAAATTTGACCCTCCCCCCCTTCCTCCCCCTCCCCTTCCCCCCATTTCATAGAAATTCCCCCCGAGCCCCCCCCCAAAAAAGCCATCCCTCCCCCCCCAAAAAAAAAAAAACCCCCCCCCCCCCAACAAAAACCCTTCCCCAAACCCGCCCCCCCCCTCCCCCCCCGCCGGGGCCGGGCAAACTTGGGCAACCTCCGCGGCCCCAAAAACCCCCCCCCCGCCCTCACCCAAAACGCCACCCTTTCCCCCCCCCTACGTCCCCCGGCAAGGGAACCCCATGGCGCCCCCCGCCCCCAATTTTAAAAAAAACCCCCAAGCGCCCCGCCCAAAGGGCTTTTCCCTTTTAAAAACCCCCCCTTCCCGGGCCCCCCCCCCCCGCAACCTCCCGCCCCTTTTCAAAAAAAAAACCCCCCCCCCCTTTTCCCTATTTTCCCTCAAAATCCGCCCCCAAATTTCTCAAATTTTTCTTAGTTCCAAGTCCCTGGGGCCTAATGCGCCAAAAAATTCACCCCCCTTCTCCCCCAAGGGGACCCCCCGTCTTATCCCCGGCCCCTCACCCGGGGGGAAAAAAGAGCTTAATTTTAAAGAAACCTAAAAAAATAAATCTTTTAAAAAATTTTCCTTTTTTAAAAAAAAAACAATTTTAAAAAAAAATTTTTTTTCCTTCCCGTTGGCCAAAAAAGGGCCCCCAAACTCCCCCCCTAAAAAAAAAAAAAAAAAAAAGAAAAACAAAAACCCCAACAAAAAATAAAATAACCAAAAAACCCCCCTTTTGAAACCAAAATTTTGATTTTTTAAAAAAAAAAAAATTTTTTAAAAAAAAAATTATAAAAAAAAGTTTTTTTATTTTTTTTTAAATTTTAATTTTTTAAAAAAAAAAATTTTAAATTTTTTTTAAAAAAAACAATTAAAAAAACCCAACCCCCCAAAAAAAAAAAAAAAAAAAAAAATTTTCCCCCAAACAAAAAAAAAAAAAAAAAAAAATTTTCCCCAAACAAAAAATTTTTCAAAAACCAACAATTTCCGAAAAAAAAAAAAAAAATTTAAAAAAAAAAAAAAAAAGGAAAATTTTTTGGACCCCCCCCAAAAAAAATTTTTTTTTTAAAAAAAAAAAACCCCCCCCCCCCCAACAAAACCCCCCCCCCCCGGGGGAAAAAAAAAAAAAGCACAAAACAAACAAAAAAATTTTAAAACCCCAAAAAAAAACAAAAAAAAAAAACCCAACCCCCCTTTTAAAAAAAAACCTCAAAAAAAAAAAAGAAAAAAAAAACAAAAAAACCCCCAACAAAAAACAAAAAACAACAAAAAAAAAAAAAAAAAATTTTTTTTTAAAAAACAAAAAATAAAAAAAAAAATAAAAAAAAACACAAAAAAAAAAAATAAAAATTTCTTTTTTCAAAAAAAATTAGAAAAAAATTAACTAAAGTTTTCAATGAAACTCAAAACCCTAAAAAAACTTGATTCTTCCGAGAGAATTGCAATTTTTAAAATAAAGGTCCCCCCCGGTAGCCAGTCAAGACCACCTTTTCCGACGCTTTAAACCCGCCCTTTCCTCCCTTTTTTTTACCCTTTTTTAAAACCCCCTTCCTTCTCGGAAAAAGGGACAAAAATCCTAAACGGAGTCTAAAAAAAAAAATATTACTTCTTCCCTTTTTTGGGGCTTTAAAAATTAAATTTTGCCAAATTAAAGTATTTACAAAAATTTTCACCTAGGTTTTTGAATTTTTTTTTTTCAATTTTTAGCCCTTAAAAGTTTAAAACCATTTGATTAACTAGGGCCTTCAAAAATTAAAAAAAAGTTTTTTTGAAAAAAGAAGAAATCTTGGAAAAAAAAACTAGTGCCAATGAACCCTTAAAAACTATCTTCATTATTAGAAAGTTTTTTTTTTTTAAATTTTTTTTTAAAAAATTTAAAAAAAAACCTAAAAAAAATTTTCAAAATAGTTTAACAATATGTTAATCTGTAATTAAATTTTAAAAGGAAACCAATGACCAAAGGGGACAAAAGTCACCATATTCCAAAAGGGAAAAAAAAAAAAAGGATTATTTACAAAAAACTTAAAAAATAAAATTTAAAAAAGGTTTTTTTAATTTTAAACTGTACAACTGTTAACCAAAAAAAACTAAAAAAAAATTTTAAAAAAATAAAAAAAATATTAAAACAGTTAAATTAAAACTGAAAACCAAATTTTTTCTTTTTTTTCCCCCCTTTTTTTGGGGAAATGGGAAAAAAAATTAAAGGGGTATTATAAATGTTTTTGGCTCGTTCTTGAGCGGCCCTTTTTAATTTTAGAAAAATATACAGTTTTATTTTAAAAAACCTAAATTTAAACTGTTTTAATTTAAAATGAACAAAAGATAAGAATTTTAAATAAAGTCCTTCACAAATTTTTTTAAAAAGTTGGTTTGTTCTAAATTTAAAAGGAAAATCTGAAGTTTTAAAAAATGAAATTTTTTAAATCTAAACTAAGGTTTAAATTCCAAGTTTTTTTTTTTCCCTTCCAACTGTATGATGGTGTTTTTTTTTAAAGAGTTTTTTAAATCCCAAAAAAAAGAAAGCTATAAAAAAATTTTTTGTCAAAATTTTGAAAAAAATTTTTCCTATTTTTTTTGGTTTCCCCTTATTCCCTAAATTTTAAAATAAATTTCCCCCCATTGTTCCTTCCAATTTTTTTTAGTTTTAATTCCCATATTTAATTTTTTTTTAAATAAATTTATAAAAATTGTTTCTTTTCAAAAATAAAGAAATGAATTATTCCATTTGTTTTTAATTTTTACAAAAAAATTTTTTTACTTAAAAAATTTTTTTTTATTTCCCTTTTAAGAAAAACCCCTTCCATTAAAAAAACCTTTTAATTTTTAAACACTGAAATGTAAAAAATGAATATGGGGTTCCCCCCGAAATTCACGGATTTTATTGCTTTTTAAGGAAAAAAAATCAATGTTTTTATTTACCATAAAAAAAACCCTTTAAAAGGGCCCTTTTTTTTTTTGTTAAAAAAAATTAATTTTAATAAAGTATTCTAAGGCCTATTAATCAGTTAACCCAAAACACCCCTTATGATTAAAAACCATTTTAATGTTTAAAATGTCCAAATTTCCAAACCGTTTAAGTTCCCCCCGTACAAAACCCCAAATTAAATTTGGGGGAAAAAGGTAAAGCATTTACCCCCTTTCTTTCTTTAAAGAGGTGGGGTTACCCCCTTACCCGTAATATTAAATCAGCTCGCCCGGGGAGGTGGGGGGAGGGGCGTTTTGTAAACCCTTTTCCCCGGGGCCCGCGGATGCCTACTCCCCTGTAACCCATTCGCCCCTTTCTTCCGTATGGGGCATGCAATCGCCGTTTTGGGGTTTCCCCCCACCTAGATTTAACCCCCCCTTCCGACTGGGGGGAATTTAGGGGGGAACCCCCCAGGGGTTTTCGGGGGGTCTATTTTGGTTCGTTCCCCGGAAGGGGAAGGGGAAATTTTAGGCCTGTTCTAAATAAGGCCGGAAAAAGAATTTTCTTTTTGGGGAAAAAACCCCCCGGAAAGTAATATAATGATTTTTTAAATTAAAAACATATTTCAAAAAATTCTATTTTTTTAAAAAATTTGAACAAACCCATCAAAAATTTTTTAAATTTTTCTTTAAAAAAAGGGGCTTTTTAAAGATAATTAAAATACCCCGCCTTTTATCAAGTAAAGTGGACGCCCCAAAAGGGCAATGACCCCCTTATTTAAAAAACTTAAAAAATTTATTATGAAGGTTTAAATCCCCCCTTTTAACCAAGTTTACAAAACCCCAAAAAAATTTTAAAAAAAATTTTTTCCCCGCATTAAAATGCCCGAAAGGGAAAAAACCTTTTTTTCCCTGGGGTGTTATGGGAAATTTTAAAATGTTTATTGCACATCGCTTAAGATAAATCCTCCCTTTACCGGTAGTTTAGGGGGTTGGGGGGGGAAAACATTCAGTCATATCCCTTATACCCTTGAATTTTAAAATAAAAACGAGTACAATTAAATTAAAACAGAATGTAATTCCCCCTTAATTTCATTTTGTAGTTTTTTTGGCCAAAAAGGACCCCAAACAAAAGGCAATTTCTAAAAAAGGGTTTAATTTTTTTTATCAAAAAAACCAAAAAATGGGACGAAAATATTATTATTATTTACTTACATATCTTCATGATTCCAAAGCAAAGTAAGTAATTTTCGACAGTTGATTATACATAAAAAACATGCAAGATTGTTTACAATTTTAATTTTATACATTCATGCTTGACATTTGGAATTACATGCAAGTAGTTGTCGTAAAAGGCCCAACGAATGCTGGAAATGATGGTTGGTCTGTAGTTCTTTCTGTACCCGATATTTTACCAGCTTATCCTACCTCATGGATTTCAAAGAACTATCTGTCTACTTCTTGGAGATATAGTTTTTTTTTTTTTTTTTTCAAAAGTTTTGAGAGCCTTTTAATTCCTGTTAGCTAGGCTAGTTAAGGTTTCAAGTCATTATGTGACGCGATATGACAGATGGCAGCATAATATCTGATCATGATTGAAGATACCAATCGCTTTATAAAGACCAACCATCATGCGAAGCTTTTTTTGTACATTATACCTAACATTTTGTTATTTTTTCTATCAAAATCGTGAGTTCAGAAGGTGAAATGCCTGTTCAATCTGTTCATGTTCACCCAACTAGAAAAGTAACATGAACATTATTCATAACATTCGTACCAACACCATACAAACCCAACAGGAGCTCATCATGCAGATTGAATATGTACAGAAAAGAACAGACCTGTTGATATGTTGGGATACTTTAATAAGGAAAGAATAGTCTGGTGAAAGTTTCGTGTTAAAAGGTGCAGTCGAAGTCAACTCAGTTCGTATCTTTCTATTGAGTATTGTAAACATTTCAAGTCGTATTATTTAGTCTTCAGTATAGTCTTCAAAAAAGTATATTTCTGCCCCATAATTCTTAAGTTAACATCCCGATCTTATGATCAACGAATTTTTGTACCTATACACCAATACAGTATACATGGTGTATGAAAGGAAATGTCGTAGGTATTGGCACTATTATTTAGTCGTATTATTTAGTCTTCAGTATAGTCTTCAAAAAATTAAATTTCTGCCCCATAATTCTTAAGTTAACATCCCGATCTTATGATCAACGAATTTTTGTACCTATACAGTATAAATAGCGTATGAAAGAAAATGTCGTAGGCATTAGCACTGATAAAGTTTTCTTTTATAATTTGAACGTCTACCTTAACCTAGAAATTTAACTTTCTATCCTCTTTCTCCTAAGATCAAACACCTCGGCCGAGGTGTGAAGAACGCCTATACAAAGAAAGAGACAGCCCGGCAGAGTGTAAGGTTACGGAAATCTATCTTACAATTTATTAATTCCCAACGCAATGACTTGTCCCATGCGAAACTTAACTCTAATTTATCTAAGGAAATAATACCCATTGATTGATTGATTGTCTTCCTAAACAAATTATCTTCCCTGGAGTGGATGAAACTATTGAAAGTTCTTCGTGTGTCAGTGAGATTTAAAAAGGTGCCACCAGTGGAGAATCAGTGAGTGAAAACGTGGGCTCGGTGACGTATGGGGTACCTTTTTGACTTTTGTACTAAATTATTCGAGTCTTTTGTTCACGAGAGAGTGGTCTACCGACGGGGGGACCATTCAGTAGTAGGGCGGCTCGTGTCAGATGGGATTGGAGAAGTACCCCGCCCTCCGCCCGTAGGCCCGGGAGAACTCTCGCCTGCCTAGCTGCTGGTCGGGGAAGGGTAACGCTAAGAGCGTGTACCACCGGGAGGGTAGGTTTTGGGTAGGGGGCAATTTGTGCTTTTTTTCGCTGGAAACACAACGTCGAAGAATCGGTACATAAGGAACAGGTTGGAGGTCCGAAGTGACGAACATAAATGGTTTTGGTTAGCACACAATAGGAAGGATGGCTCAGGAATATTCAGATTTCAGTTTTTTTTTTGCATTGGCATTGGGGCAAAAATAACCCCATACAGCCACTTTAGATTTCAGTTTGTTCTTTATCAGCCTTTACAATTAAAGTTCTGCTGAAAGACAACTTCTGCTGCTACTATTTTGATCTAGACATTAAAAAATATCCATTTTGATCAAAATATTCATAAATATGTCAGAGCATTGTCGTAGAGTCAATATATTACTGTACCTTTATAATAGAATCACTGGAACATATGCCTAAATATGAATAGAGAGCCATGTAATAATGTTTAAATACGGTTCTAAGAAAAGAGAAAGAGTCAAAGGAAGAAGAAAATTCTACAAACATAAAATCGCATACAATACCAAAATAATATTTTCGAAAATCAGTAAGCAACGAACTAAAACTAAACACAGATAGGTATGGCACATGCGTATTACTATGGCAAAGAACACAAGAAACTGAAAGTTCAATACACAAAAAAATGGAACCAATTTAAAGTTTTTCCCCCTTAACTTGACCAAATTATTTTTATAGATTGTCTTTCATTTGGTTAGTTTTATTATTTCTGGTTAAACGTCGCTTTCAATTACATGGTCTCACCATGACGCGAATGTTAGTTTTGAATTGATAACTATCAGCATTAAAAAAAATCAAAAGATTTTATGCAATTTATTATTAGCTTTAGAAATCGTTAGAAAAGACAATCGAAGAGATGAATTCTACACATAGGTACATTTATATCATTTTTTTAAACAAAATATGTCTTGAGTGATTTTTCAGCATTATTTTCAATTATTTGATAGGCTCAGACCGTCATGAGCACATAGCTGAAGGGCGTTTGCCAGGCAGCCATGTCTCCGCAGCCGATACGAACTATTTCTTGTAATTGGATAGCCCCCTAGGCAGCCAGGCTGTGGCAAGAAATCTGCTTAACCATGTTGAACTAGTGGGAAACCGCATTCTAAAAGTAATCACTCAATATTTTGTTCAAAAAATGGCCATAAATGTTAAGTCGGGTTTATCAGTTCTTTTTAATCTGTCCAATTTCTCATTCGGTCAGATTGATATTTTTTGTTGAACGAATGACTATAAATGTCAATGGTAGGTATTCCATTGGGAATTTTCAAATTTGTCTGAAGCTTATGTGTCCATTGAACAGGAACACTAGGGAAATAATCCATTCAGAGGATTTTCATTATTATAACTAGGTATTGCTACAAGACAAATCCTGTGACAGACAGCTTATTTTATTCAGGGAAAATATTTTATTCGCTTAGGAATTAGGTATAAGACTAGTAAGTAAGTGATAAACCCACAATCAGAGGTTAGTTGAACAATACAGCACGATCCAAGGTTCCGTTGTGAAGCACTAATTACTTACCTCCTGATTAAAATAACGATGGTGGTGACCACAGCCGCCAAGAACACGAAACCACCAAACACGCCCAGAGCTATGATGGCTCCTGAAAAGTAAATGAAATAGTCCAAATTCTTTAAACTATTCGCATAATTTTGTAATAATAATTTCACATTTGGAATACTCGCAGGGGTCAACCCCACCGAAGTGCAATGGAAGGGCCTCACCCTGGAGGAACCTTATCAACACTTTAATACTTCTATGTTTGCTACTGCTAGCCCATAGAATAATCTTTATTACCATAATATCTATAAATATGAGAAATAAAACGAATAATAATAATAACACTCTTTAGTGGAAGGTAACCACCAGGCGAGGTTGACGCTCAAAGCATTTTCTACCACCTAACCTGTTTGTCGAAATTTGAAACCATACCATTTATTTTTGTCAAGGTAATGAGGCAACCCTCAAAATAATTATATCATGCGGTTGGTATTATTTGAGATGCTCTATGCCGCTTTAATACAAAGATAATATATCTTAATTGATATGCAACAAGATTTCTTGATTATACAATCTGTAGATGGTTTCTGACCTTGCCAGATTTTCAAACTTTATTGTACCTCTCTGTAGCAAATAATAATAATTGCAACTTTACTGTTGCTAGATAAGGTTTATCTAGTAATATCGCATTATTTATGCTGCCCGATTAGGACTTAGGTATGAATCCAATTATTCCAGCAGTCAGCTCAAGACGTATTATTATATACTATGGTCAAAATCCCAAATGGGAGTATAACTTGTTACGTCCCAGCTGGGTTTCGAACCCAGACCGAAACGCAACGCCTAGATATACATAGATCTTAGAAAACAATAGATCTTAATGTGGAACAGTACAACAAAGGTGCACGGAGGCCCTGAATATGGGTATTTAACTATTTACCCAATATGCAATATCCCTCCTAACCTTGACATCCTGTTATGTAAGTTGCACTGGAAGTCAAGTGGTTAACGCGCTAGTCTGTTAATCCAGGTAGCGTAGGGATTCGTTGGTTCGAATCCCACCCAGTGCATGAATTTTTCCTCATTCATTTGTGACCACCTAATAATAAGACTCTGAGGGTTCGGTGGTAGAAAATGCTCTGAGCATTAACTCGCCTGGTGGGGTTACCTTCCACTAAAGAGTATTATTATATTATTTATTTATATAAAAAAAAAGTTATCATATTTGTGTTAATCACTATCGTGATATCACAACTACTCAAACTCGCTTTACTAAATCCACGCTGAAACCGGGACTCGAACCACCGACCTCCAGGTTACAAGTCCGCTGCCTTATCAATCAAGCTACTGAGGTCATTTATTTATACTGCTAATTATAGCAGTATTTTTGCCTGTAAACAGTGCAAAAGAAAGAAATAAAAAAAACCACTAAGCTACTAGGACCGTCAGTGAAGGAAATTTTTCTTTATATTTCATTGTGTTCTACTGTATATATTTTTTGTTCTACCTAATAAAGCTTAAAAAAAAAAAAAAAAAAAAAAAAAAAAAAAAAAAAAAATGTTACCCAGGTTAAGCTTGGCGCCTCCGATGTAGGGGTCCCGTATCCTGTCCTCCTCCAGTATGTTGCTCGGCACGTTGGCTCCACTCAGGTCGTTGCGTGCATGCACGCTGTCCGGGATCTCATTGTCGTGTGGGTGCCCGCTGCCGCCCGCGACCACAATGTGCGGCGGCGGGTCGGACGCGGTGATGATGTTGGGCCGCACGGCTGGTGGGCGGGACGTGAAGGGGCGGGGCTTCTCGCGGGGAGGGGCAGGAGGTGTGGCCAGGGGCTTGTACAGGACGGTGCTGCCCACGCTGCTGCTCGGGGCGCGCGTCACCAGGGTCGGCACCACCACGGGGGCGGCAGGACTGCGGATCTCTTCTGTGAAAGCAAGACGGGCGGGTTATTTTATTTATTTGATTATTAAACGGTAATATTCCCATATACCTACATAAATAAAAAAATGTTACACAGTAATGTAATGTAATGTAATATATATTTGTAGGTACAGTATTAAATAACAACAATTCAAATCTTATTCTAGGCATATAAAATTAGAATATAGTAAAATTGAAAATATTAAAATAAATAAATATTAAAGTTAAATTTTTTACATTTTCACCAATTTTAAATTCAAACATTGAAATTGATTTATTAGCTTTTCGAACATTGAATAATCTGGATTTAATAATGCGGATATTAAGAAAAAATTTCATGTCTTATTGTCTTATATATGAGCAAGCCTGCACCATCGTCGCACTCAATACTTCTCTATCTCCGCCTCGTACTTCTCAATCTCACTGACACAGACAGCTCTTATGATTCTTTTTCTCACCATTTTCACATTACAAAACATCAAAAAACAAATAAGTTTAGTATGATTTTAACCGTTTATTTTATTTTTCTTCCTCAGAAGTTAGACTTAGCTTATAGGAGATGTATTGTTTATAATATCTTTCTTGTACAAATAAATAAAAGTGTTCAATTCAATTTCATTCTAATAAAATTACCAATTTCGGCAATATTAAAAAAATAAATAAAACGGAACGCCGAAAATAATCGTAATGTCGAAAATAGTAGGTACTACAACCTAAAGTTAGAGCTGCTTACCTTTACAAATGGGAGGTTTCGAGTCGTAATGTCCGTTGGGGAGGCAGACTATCTGCTTGGGCCCCACCAGTCTGTAGCGGCGGGAGGAGCAAGTGTACTCCACCACAGTGCCCGCCACGGTGGCGTTACTAGACAGCAGGATCTCTCCGTTGGGAATGGAGGGCGGGTCGGGACATCGGATGACTGGGGGAGAGGAAGAGATTTTTATTTGATTTATTTCTAAATTAAAGTAATTTTAATTTTATTTTAATCTATAGCCAGGGTTTGGACCGATTGGTCACATGCCTCCTTACAAGGAGAGGCCTCAGATACCAATCAGATTTTGTACAACTTTATTGTATTTTATGTATTTATGTTAAAATGTGTAAATTTAATTGTACAAATAAGGGCTATTTACATTACATTTCAATTTGGATTTAACGTCACTTTTTAGTTCATCTACTTTCATTGAGGTTTAACGTCGCTTTCAATTACATGGTCACATCACGACAGGGGTTTTACGCTCCATTCTCTGAAAACTTCGAAACCGGCTACTCAAATTAACCCCATCCAGCCCGAATGGGGTCGGATATTGCCAGCAGCACGAGGTTTCGAATTTGAATGGTCACCCACCCAAGTCCTCAGCTCACTGGACGTTGCCGATCTTCAGTGACAAAACAAGAACTGGTGCATTCAGCGTCCAATGGACGCTGGCTAAACTGGCTATGTATTCGTTTTGTTTACTTTGATTATTTTAAAAAAATCCTATATATTTTTCTTAGCAAGAAGTCACCGTGGCAGAGTGAGTTAGCGCGCTAGGCATTGCACGCACGGTGACCTGGGTTCGATCCCCAGCGGGGCAGGATTTTTCTGCTCTGTTCTTTGGTGTTCGGGGTCCACTCATACCTCGTGAGGAAAAATGAGTAGCTGCTTTAATGTGAGCAGCGACCAGTGGCGGAATTATAGGCAGAAATAAGATATTAGGATATTAAAAGATATGGAAAAGTCCTATAATTCTACACTAACCACTAAAAATTGTGATATAATAACACAAAAAAAAACACATATTTTTCTTAACTGAACTTCATTATTACCTTGACAGCGGGGAGGAGGTCCGTCCCATCTCTCATCCAGATCACAGGTGAGGTGAGGTCGGCCAGATATCTTGTACCCCTCGTCACAGAAGTACATCACCTCGCTCAGATAGCCCACAGTGCCGTTGATAAGGGTGAAACCTCCGTTGGAAATATCCGCGGGTAGACCGCATTGAATACCTGCAAGGTGGCAATCAGATGTCAGCGTTATAATAATAATAATATCGCCTTATTTATACTGCAAGTAGTCCCAAAAAAAAGCAGTAGCATGCTCGGCTTACACTCCAGGTGACCCGGGTTCGAATACCGGCGGGTTCGGAATTTTTTCGGCTCCGTACTTTGGATGTCGGGATAGGTCCCGAAGACAAATGGAGAAGTTGTAGAGTGGGCAACGACGAGTGGCGACATTACGAGATAGATATTGGAATATGATGTTTGGTTGGAGATATGATGCATTAGCATTAGTTCTCGTAATGTCGATGCTAAAAATTGTGACATAATAACACAAATAACTACTTATTTATCTTATCTTATCTATTTATACTGATCGATTAGGACTTTTTAGTCCCATTATTCCAGCAGTAAGCCCAACAAGACGTATTATTTATTTTATCTATGTTTATCTTTTCTTTTCTAGTTTATATTGTTCTAAATTTTGTATTCTATTTTTATTATTACTTGTTTGAACATATGACCTATTAATAAAGAGTCATAATAATAATAATAATAATAATAATAAGACGTATTACTATGTGGCTAAAATCCCCAATGAGCGGAAAACTAGTCATGTCCCGACAAGTTTTCGAACCCGCGACCTCTGGATTACCAGACCGACGCGCGACGCCTTGACCACTGAGCTACCGGGTTCATGTCTGAGGGCGGAATTAATAGACGTTTTTGTAATACCTCTTCTGTGGCGCTGAGTCACGGATTGCGTACTGTGTAAGATGGGGAAAACCGACGCTTAGCAATGACTTGACTTGGAGAATTTGTCTATTAGGGCGAAATTAATAGACAAATTCTATATCACAAGTCATTACTAAGCGTCGGGGTTTTTCTTATCTTACACAGTACGCAATCCGTGACTTAGTGCCACAGAGGTATTACAAAAACGTCTATTAATTCTGCCCTTAATTTCACCCTGAATCTCGCACTTTTCGGCATGAGCTTTCCCTTAAAAAAACCCCCCTTGCCTCTCCGGAAGTTAAGTAGTTAGGAACCCCTTTCCCTTCAAAGAAACCCCTTGCCTCTCCGGAAGTTAGGTAGTTAGGAACCCCTTTCCCTTTAAAGATACCCCTTGCCTCTCCGGAAGTTAGGTAGTTAGGAACCCCTTTCCCTTTAAAGAAACCCCTTGCCTCTCCGGAAGTTAGGTAGTTAGGAACCCCTTTCCCTTTAAAGAAACCCCTTGCCTCTCCGGAAGTTAGGTAGTTAGGAACCCCTTTCCCTTTAAAGAAACCCCTTGCCTCTCCGGAAGTTAGGAACCCTTACGTTTGCACACGGGCGGGAACTCGTTGTAGAAGCCCGTGGGCAGACACACCCGGGAGGGCGGCCCCACCAGCAGGTGCCCCTCATCACAGGCGTACTCCACCAGGGAGCCCACGTTGAAGTTATCCGCCAGCATGGTGGAGTTGGGCGGCTGCTCCGGACGCCCGCAGTTCTTGGGCTCTGGGAATGAAAACATTTAAAGATACATTTTTTTTTTCTCCAAAATAATGCTCAATTCATAATATATTTCACATTAAGGGCGGAATTAATAGACGTTTTTGTAATACCTCTGTGGCGCTAAGTCACGGATTGCGTACTGTGTAAGATAGGGAAAATCGACACTTACCAACGACTTAAGTTATTGATGTTGTCTATTAATTCCGCCCTAAATATTAAAAGATAATGTACTAACTTGAAAAAAGAAAATGAGTTGCTGTGATGCCTGTGACCTATAGGTATGAGGTTGTGCTGCATCACAGGATTATCAAATTATATGTGGCTTTAAATTAATTACAATAATAACAGTATTATTTAACAGTAAAAAAAATATATTTTTTTAGTTAATCTTGAACCTTGATATATTAGAACCGAAAGGGCAGAGCAAAAAATCCATTATAAAGAGGTTTCTTATACAGTCCTAAATGCCAGAGAAACTTTCGGGCAGCATCGAACTCCACCGAAAACTCCACCGAAAGAGGGACGGGGTCAAAGTGTCTAATACGAACTCTCCTACTTTTTATTATACCTACTCCACCGATTTTGAATCAGGTAAAAAGAAGAAAACATGGATTTTATGATTCGGAGACACACAGTATATTTATTTTATTTGGGGAGACTCCTTGTCAGACAAACGGTTGTCAGACTGAATGTTGTGTTTCGTTAGCCGGCTAGGATAGCTTGGGTGAGGGGCTTAGGTTAGGTTGAAATTAGCGCAGGGTTAGACCGGGTCGCTGCGCGACCCGGCCAAACCGCCTGCGCTAATTTCAACCTAACCTAAGCCCCTCACCCAACCATCCTACACGACAAACTGAAGTCAGTGATCTATCGTGCAATCTCACCTTGTTAACTTTACCTAACCCTACCTAACTACAAAATTCCTCTAACAAAAATTCACTTACGCATCAATTTCCAATAGACAATAATTTCATTTTCATTTATGAATAAAACCTTATTATACGGGGTGTAGAAAAATACAAATCGGTGGAGTTCTTATTGGAACCTTTTTTGAAATCGGTGGAGTGCGACATGCGAAAATGTTCATTTATAGGTGGAGTTCGAGTATGCAAAGGTCAATTAGGTGGAGTTCGTAATCGCCCAAATTTTCATATAAGAAAACAATTTCCATCCATTCATTTTCTTTTCTTTCAGGGATAATAACTTCCTTATAAGAGAAACCTGGTTTAAGAGAAAAATACTTCCGTTTTTAATATTAGAAATTATCGGAAGTGAAATTCCGGTTAGCATGCTCGGCTTGCACTCTTGGTGACTCGGGTTCGAATACCGGCGGGGTCGGAATTTTTTCGTCTAATTCGTGAGGACAAATAGGGTAGTTGTAGAGTGGGCAACGACCAGTGGCGGCATTAAAAGATTGATATTGAAATATGATGGATCTTTGGATATGCATTAGCACTAGTTCTCATAATGTCGATGCTAATCGCTAAAAATTAAGACATAATAACACAAATAAGTAGCTCTTATTTTACTTCGGTGGGATATAATAATAATAATAATATCGCCTTATTTATACTGCCCGATTAGGACTATTACTATTAAGTCCCATTATTCCAGCAGTAAGCCCAAGACGTATTATTATGTGGTAAAAATCCCAAATGGGAGGATAACTTGTCATGTCCCGGCTGGGTTTCGCACCCGCGACCTCTGGAATCTCTGGATTCACAGAGTGCCGCCTTTACCACTGAGCTACCGGGACAGACCAACCAAAGTGTCTTAAATGCTTATTATTGGATAATTTCGACGGCAGATTGACTCACGGTGTTGGCAGATGAAGTTGATGGGCGCGTTGCAGTTGGTATCACTCCACAGCCAGCCGTTAGCGCCGTCGTAGCGCGCACAGTCCTCATTCCCCCCGGGAAGATTCCAGAAGGACACGGTCACATCTTCCCCGCTCAGCCACTTCCAATTGGTGCGATCGCTCTGGTCTCGAATAGCACCCATCCAGTACTGGGCGTTCGCAGCACCTCTGTGGGGAGAGATAAGTATAAGTATAGTCGTATTTTTCTTTCTAACAATTTTTTTTTTCCTGGTTAGGTTTTTTCCAAATATTTCTATTTTATTCCAAGGTCATTCGTGAAACAAAATGCGTTTGGTTACTTTTAAAGATAAACAATGGACTTAACCTATAAAAGAACTGGAAGCAAGAATTTTCTACTTCCACTTTGGTTAACTTTGGAAGTGGAAATTTTTCCTCTTCCAAAAGAAAAATGACTTGCTTCCAGTTTGGTTCATTTTATTCCCGTTTGGTTAACTTTGGTTCGAAAGAAAAATACGGCATAAGTAAGTAGTGCTTTATTTAGACTGTCAGCGCAAGACAGGTAGTCCCATTATGCCAACAGTTTAACAAAGCACCTCTTTATTTATTTGAGTATATAAAAGAGTATTTGAGAGATGATATTTTTTATTATTTGGATTTAACATCGCTTTCAACTGCATGTTCATTATTTTTTTTTTAACATTTTATTTATTTATTAACAATATTGAATTTTTACAAAGGTTCTTTTCCTAAGCTAATGATAAATGCTTCTAAGACGAGAGTTTTACCCTCCATTCGCTCACAAACCAGTCACTCAAATTAACCTCACCCAGCCTGAGTGGGGCCAATGGCCAGCTTCTCGATGATTCAATTTTGAATGGTCATCCATCCAAGTCCTGGCCTCGCTGGGCGTTTTTTAACTTCAGTGACTGAATAAGAACTGATGTGTTCAACGTGCCATCGACGCTAGCTGGGAGAAAGGACCAACTTAGGGCGAAGTTAATAGACGTTTTTGAAATACCTCTGTGGCGCTAAGTCACGGATTGCGTACTGTGCAAGATAGGGAAAACCGACGCTTAGGAATGACTTAAGTTATAAAAAAAATCTATTAATTTCGCACCTAGGTATAGGTTCGAATTTGAATGGTCACCCATCCAATTCCTAACCTCGCTGAACGTTGATTTACTCCACTGACAGAAAAAAGAAATGGTGTTAATTTGCGCTGAACGATCGCTGTCTGAATAGTTACATAATATTATGTAATTCTAACCTCCACTAAAAATTGTCTTAATTGGTACTCGAACCCTCTTGGTCCTACCTAATTTTCACAACTCATTGAATTTGGAAGCACCCTATAGTACCCTACTACACACCAAGCACTAAAATTTGAGCTTTTCCACGTAGATCACGGTCCACTGATGCATCACAGACACTAATTTTTAGAATCACTGAGTCACATGGTTCTCGAGAGTTTGAGAACCACTGCTATCTCAGAATCTCAGCTGCGCACAGGGACAGGTTCAAACGAGATTTTCAATTTGTTGAGTTTGCGTGACGTGAGGTGAAGGAAATCTTTTCAGTTTCAGAAAGTCGGTGTTTGCGTTTGCCCGTTGCCGTGTTTGACAAAAGTAGTAAAAAGCATAATTTATAGTGATTAGGTACTGAGATTACTCGATAAGTGACGATTACCTACCTGGTTGAGTAGTATGATAAATATAAAAGTAAACACAGACGTTATAAATTAAAATCAGTTTTCAGTTCCCATTAGTTTGAGTTTTGTCATGATGGTGTCGCAACGCAATGTGTCTTTTTCCATTTTTAACCGAACAGTGAATATACCTAAGAATTAATAACTACATTAACTGCAAGATTTGTGAGTTCGTACCTGACTGAGAGTGTATTTAAATTATTGAGTTGAGTATAGTTTTTATAATAAAGATCGTTGATTAAAAATTTCAATATAAAAATATTTTTCATGCCACCATAATTTTCAGTCTGTTCTGTGCTCATCGACTTCCTAGCATATCGAGACTATTGCTTGCCTATCTTACCTCAAGGGTGTAAAAAACACATTTAACAGAAGTTTAAAGTGATTAATTTTTTTGACAAGTACCTAGTAATCAGAATGTAGATATCATTTCGTAGTCTGTGTATCAACTCGAATCAAGATTTCAAAAAGTCATAATATGGATAACAAGGCAAACAGTGCAAACTCTTAACAGCTAAGAAACGTGCTTTGAAGCCATTACTTAGGCCGGAATTAATAGACGTTTTTGTAATATCTCTGTGGTGTTAAGTCACGGATTGCGTACTGTCTGAAGATACGGAAAACTGACGATTAGCAATGACTTGAGATATACCTACACATTTTGTCTATTAATTCCGCTCCTACAGTCGCATTTATGAACAGAAAATTTTGTTTGAGCAATGTCTCAAGCAAGGTATTGTCCAATAATATTAAGGGCTGGCTAGGAGAAATGACCAACTAAGGGCGAAGTTAATAGACGTTTTTGTAATACCTCTGTGGCGCTAAGTAAGGGATTGCGTACTGTGTATAGTAGGAAACTATACCGACGCTATACCGACGCTATATGTCTGTCCCGGTAGCTCAGTGGTAAAGGCGGCACTCTGTGAATCCAGAGATTCCAGAGGTCGCGGGTTCGAAACCCAGCCGGGACATGACAAGATATCCTCCCGTTTGGGATTTATACCACATAATAATACGTCTTGTGCTTACTGCTGGAATAATGGGACTTAATAGTCCTAATCGGGCAGTATAAATAAGGCGATATTATTATTATTATTATTATTATAGGGCCGAATTATAAAACAGGATTAAATTTAATATTAGCCAGAGTGTCCCTCAAGTCGGAGTTTCAACCAATCACAGCGCACTATAGCGCGACTTGAGGGACAGGGCTTATCTTAGGGCGAAATTAATAAACAAATTATATCACTCAAGTCAGCAATGAGCGTCGGTTTTCCCTATCTTACACAGTTTACGCAATCCGTGTCTTAGCGCCACAGAGGTATTACAAAAACGTCTATTAATTCCGCCCTTAAATTTCATCCTTTTCTATAGTTCGAACTTTAGGGCCAAATTGTGAAACAGGATTAAATTCAAGATAAGCCAGACGCTCTCTCGAGTTCAAGTCTGGGTTATCTTAACTTTTATCCTGATTTTAGGGAGGTACATGTTACCGGTCTTCTAGGACAAACTAGATTACTATGCTAGGCCTAACGCCTAATCCAAACTACAGGCCACACCTAATAACCATAACCTGTGAGTCAGTGCATCATAGTGTTCGGTAGTCTTTGTCTATTTTTTCTGTATAAATGTAAATATTTTATTTTCAATTACTAAGTACTGTGAATTACTGTGACAAAAATACAACCCTACAGATAAAATTTATCTTAATTCAGCAATCATTCTATTTTGAATTAATTTAATTTATTTCGATAATAAACTATAAAACTGTGAATATTTTAATAATTTCTTTAAAAAATCGAAGTATTTCCAACTCATACGGCACCATTGTTTATACTTATAATACAATTGTTTGTTTATAATAATCACACAACATTGACATAGTCGTCCACTGTCATATGACACCCATTCTATTGACGCATAGTATTCTACCGAGATACTCTTCGTCGTGCTAAAACAGGGTGCACCAAAATGTCTACACTAACCAGAAGACAACTAGCTCTATCAGAAAAAATGATCCTGGATTCTGACAACCTAATGCCAGAAGACATGGATCTATACATCAAAACACAACAAGAAATTAAATTTCTAGACCAACGATCTAAAAATATCGATGGAATAAATATAGTGATCCTCAAAAATCAAATTTGTAAACTATTTCAACTAATCAGAGACAAAAATTTACAAATAAACGATTTTAATGAAGAAATAAACATTCTGAAACAAAAGATCAAAGAGCAAGAACAAGAAAACGACTATCTGATAGATAAAACTGCAAACCAAGCAAAACACATCAAACTTCTTATAGAAGAAAATGATAATATCAACCAAACTTTTGATGAAACTATTAAAGAGAAAAAAGAAGAAGTTATTAAATTAAACAATCTAATAAAAACCATTCAATCGCCACAAATAATGGATAAATCATGCTCCTCTGAGAACCTAGATCTTACAACATCACAAGACTTCTTTGTTACTCCCATGAAACACACCCCACCTAAAAGCAAGAAATCCAATTTCAGTTTCGGTATTTTAAAATCACCAAAAAATAGTGCTGAAAAGAAGACCAAAAAAGATTTGGAGAATCTGTCCACTCCACCCATTATGAACTATATACAGACGATTGACAAAAATGTCCAAGAAATTCTATCTAAAATGGAAATGATTGAGAAAAATCAAAAACAACAAAATACGATAGCAATCGAAGATAACAAAGAAATTGAAGTTTCTTCTATCACACAAAAATCATCACAAGTAAATAAAAAAGTAATATTAAAACCTGTTGAAAACCAAAATCTAACAAAAATAATAGAAAAAGCTGATGTACTTATTTTGGGAGACCATCATGCTAAACTGATTCAACCTTGTCTATCAAAACTTATTCCCAAATCTTGGACTATTAAGGAGATGATAGATGAAGAGACAGACTTCCCAAGAATGAGTTGTAAAAAAGAAAAAATAGACAATACCCATCTAATTCTAATGATTGGTGCAAATGATATCCAAAAAACACCTATGCTGGAAATCAAAGAGGCTATAGACCGGATAGTAAAAAAATACAAAAACAGCCATATACATCTTGTCCAAGTTCCAGACCGTTTTGATAATGTCGGATTGAATTACCACATAAACCGTGTAAACAAAAGTATTTACTTCCATACAAAAAAATACAAGAATCTTACAACATATAAAACAAGAGAATTAATAAATAACTGGGACTACAATGGACAAACTATAATTAATAGAAATGGGATGAATAAAATCTGCAGACAAATAGGAAACAACATTTCAAATCATAAGAAAACCCCAACTGAAACCAATAAGTACAATACAAAAACCCAATTTCCTATTTACCAAGAAAAAAATTGGAAAACTCAAGCATACCATCCAAGACCCACTGTATCATCAACTAAAAATACACCGCCGCAATATTCAAGAAACACTCAACACCAACAACCACAACCTGAGCTGCATAACCACCCTGAACCACATATCTCACATCACTTCTGGCGACAAGGCACTCGAACCCAGCCTCCTTCACGTCCATACAACCGCACCCGAGCTCAAACTGCATCAGATCCATCCAGCCGCACTCAAACTCAACCTCCACCACGTTCATCAAACCGCCAATGGGGACAAGAGACACAACCTCAAGCTGCTTGGAAACGAGGCAGAGTATTTGAAAATACACAAAAACTGCAAGTACACCCAGTATTCCGCAAGGAACAACACAAAGACTGTAGATTTTCTTTCGACTACGATAAAGACTTTCCTACCTACCGATCACGTACTAACAATCAACAAAATCGCACTCTAGGTAATCATAACAATATTTTTACCTCTAACCGACGAGCCTGAGTATATACCAGACGATAGCCTATTTATTTCAACCATTGACACTGTACATAACGTTTTACATAATGACACTGTACATAACTCTGACACTCATTCCTATTCTATTTCTGACAATAATCAGCACTTTAAAGTGCCTCGAGTTTCTCATCCTTCTAAAACAAAAAGAACTCGTGTTAACCCTCCTACTTCTTCAAGTAAACATGAAATATACTATCAAAATGTTAGAGGGTTAAGAACTAAAATTAAACAACTTTTTTGTGGTCTATCGTCTCACCAATCTGACATTTATGTTTTTACAGAGACATGGCTAAACGATACCATTCATACAGCAGAACTAGGATTTGATAATTATATTGTATATCGTACTGATCGTGGACCTTCTAACTCTGAATCTTCTGAAGGAGGAGGAATCCTAGTGGCCATCCATAAAAAAATCCAGTCATATCAAATAACAGTAAATAATAATAAAATAGAACACACCTTTGTACACGCAAAAATTAAATCTACCAAGTTCATTATAGGAGGCATATACTTACCTAAACCATCTATACAAGTAGTTAATGATCTATTAGAATCGATAGAAGAAATACAGCTAAAATATAAAAATATCAAACTACTATTACTAGGTGACTTTAATTTACCCAATATTTCATGGACTCCGTCATCTGAACCAAAAATACAAACTCCAGTGGGTAATCACACTCCCCATTCTGAACTCCTCATATCTGTACTAACTGATTACCACAAACTCGAACAATTTAATTACCTGAAGAACGAACATGGTACCATATTGGATTTATTGTTTACCAATCTTCCAAGTAGCGACTTATCAGTAACAACATCCACTGACCCTATCCCGATACCGATAGATAAATATCATCCTCCGTTAGAAATTTTACTTAATATTAAAAACAAAACCAAAACTGTAAAAAACAAAGTATGTGATATCCATAAACGTAATGAGGATTTCTACTGCTTTCAGAAAGGTAATTATGTTGCACTTGAACGTGATTTAGCAGAGACTGACTGGATAACAGAATTCCAAAAATATAATGACATAAACTCAGCCGTGTCTAAATTTTATTCAATTTTAAAAGAAAAAATGACAACTTTTATACCTAAAAAGACAATCAAAGACCTCAAATTCTCGATCTGGATGTCTAAAGATTTGAAAGAACTAATAATCCAAAAGAAAATAGCCCATAAAAGATTCAAAATTAGTAAATTAATCAGTGATCATACCATTTTTAAAACTCTAAGATCAAAATGTAAAATTAAATCCGAAAAAGACTACACTGATTATGTCCAAACTAAAGAAAAAGAATTTTCTAATAGACCTGAAAAATTTTGGGAGTACATTAATTCGAAGAAAACAAATAATGGATTACCATCAATAATGAAATTTGACAACAATACATCCAACGATTATCTTGAAATAACAAATTTCTTTGCGTCAAATTTCTCGTCAGTATATTCCAAAGAACAATTAGCTCCTCCAAATTTCAATTTTGAGAATACACTTTCTACACCATTGAATAAAATAACAATTAATCCCAATGATTTATACAAATCAATGAAAAAACTTAAATCTGACTCCTCTAGTGGTCCAGACAGCATTCCCCCTATATTACTTAAAGAGTGTGCCTCTGCATTAGTGAACCCACTCTGCTTTCTATTCAACTGGTCGCTATCCTCAGGGTCTTTTCCTGATAACTGGAAAACTTCATACGTCATCCCTATCTTTAAGAGCGGAGTAAAAGAAAACGTGTCCAATTATAGACCTATCAGCAAAATATCAACTATCCCAAAATTAATGGAACAACTTATTTACAAACAAATACAACCAATCTTAACTCCACTTTTAATCAACCAACAACATGGGTTTGTAGTAAAAAAATCGACAACCACTAACCTTTTATCATTTACTGACCATGTATGTAATATAATTGACAAAGGAGATCAGTTTGATTGTATAATGACAGATTACTCTAAAGCATTTGATAAAATAAATACAAATATTCTATGTGCAAAACTCCGTGCATATGGTATTTTAGATCCTATGCTTTCCTTTTTCTACAGCTATTTCTCCAACCGTACACAAATAGTAAAATTAAAAATGATGAAAACGGACAATAACAACTGTCAGTGTTATCAAGATAAAAAGATAAACAACTATCTCACATACTTATCTGAACCTTTTGATGTTTTATCTGGCTGTATTCAGGGTGGGCATTTATCAGGTCTCACTTTCAACCTTTATATTAATGACATTTACTTTTACCTACCAACAACATTCTGGTTATTTGCTGACGATAAACGAACCGGAATGAGTATCAATGGACTATCTGACTCTATACAATTACAATCAGCTCTCAACTCTCTTTATGAATGGTGTCAGATTAATAGAATGGAATTAAACGTCAACAAATGTAAAGTAATGTCCTTTCATCGTAAGAAATCCCCATATATCTTTCAATATTCTATTAATAATATTCCTCTTGAAAGAGTATATCAAGTCAAAGACCTAGGAGTTACTTTTGATTACCAATTGTCATATAATGAGCATTATTCTATAATAACTAAGAAAGCATTCAAACTTCTTGGCTTCATTAATAGAAACAGTCGGGACTTTAAAAATCCAAAAACATACACCATACTATATTATTCATTTGTTAGATCCATACTTGAATATGCCTCACCTGTGTGGTCTCCTTACTATGAAAAACATAAATCAAAAATCGAATCAGTACAACATAGATTCCTAAGGAGCCTTGCTTTCAAACAAAATAAACCTATGAGCATAACAGACCATAATTATTCGGAAATAATGAAAGCAAATAATGTGATTAGTCTAGAACACAGGCGTGACACAAATGATGTTTTGTTACTTTTTAAAATATTAAACAATAGAACTGTTTTACAAGAATTACTGGAGGAACTCTCATTTAGGACAAATCCTAAGAATACTAGAAACAAAAATCTATTGTATGAAAAATCTTGTACAAAAAACTATTCTTTTTTCAAGCCCTTCAATCGTTTTATTCGCCTTTTTAATGAAGCTTGCGAGAAAGACACTTCAATCGATCTTTTCTTTGATAGTTATGAATGTATAAAAAATAAACTGTTCCAACTGAATAATATCTAAACAAAAATATCAATATTGTCTAATTTTCAATTATCAATTTTTTAATTAAGTTTATTCTAAGTATTTATATTATATCTTAGTATAAGTTTTTGTTTGTAATTAATTTACAAAAAATAAACATGGGTTAACCCCGTTAATATGTTAAAATCTAAAAAAAAAAATAACCTAGCCTAGCCTAGTGTGCCCTAAAACTCGTCTATCAAATGAAAACAGTTAGATCAGGACACTTTGAACTAAAACTTCTTCACTGTGAGTACTAGTGAGTAGTTGAGTACGGTTCCATAAATTTCACAATCGAAAGATCTTTCACCAGGATACTACCTACTAAAAGCGGTTTTTTTAATTGAACGAAAAGCCTGAACGAGAGCGAACAGTCAGCTCTGGTCAACCAAAATTTGAAGAATAAAAAAAAGTGATTTTTGGAACTCTGGTTTGTTTACATTAAAGATATCGGTGTTTGTTTACATTTTGCATTTTAAATTATACACTTCCTCTTACCGAACCAAAAGCCATGACCGAACGAACGAGCCGGTCCACTCCGGTCAGGATTTTTCGGTCCGGTCAAAAAAAAAAAAAAAACCGCTTTAATATTAAATTTATTCAGGGTGGGGTGTAGAACTTTCCTTAACGTAACCCTTAAAGTAACCTCTTAACAGGATTAAGGGCGAAATTAATAGACAAATTCTATATCTCAAGTCATTGCTAAGCGCCGGTTTTCCCTATCTTACACAGTACGCAATCCCTTACTTAGCGCCACAGAGGTATTTCAAAAGCCTCTATTAATTCCACCTTAAATTTAGGGCCGAAATAATAGACAACATCAATTACTTAAGTCGTTGGTAAGTGTCGGTTTTCCCTATCGTACACAGTACGCAATCCCTTACTTAGCGCCACAGAGGTATTACAAAAACGTCTATTAATTCCGCCCTAAATTTAAGATAAGCCAGACGCTCCCTTGAGTCTAAGGTGACTGACAAGGCACTTGTAAAATTAAACATAATAATATTCCAGTCGTCAAAATAATTTAATCAACGCTCCAATAAGCTTGTCGTGCAGGAGTTTTTTTCACCATCCTAGTGCCGGCAAAAGGTGAGTTCGGTGCGAAGATTACCCGCATCTTTTTCGCATGTATGAATTCGGTGCCGCCTAAAAAAGGTGATGTATGAGTTCGGTGCGGTCTTAATGACTTATAAATTGATTGTTTGTTTATAATGTATTTATTTTTTTTATTTTTTTATTTATAAACAATTGGACCAAGCTTTATTTACATTTTTTTTTTATATACAGTGAACATAGTAACATGGTGAAATAAATATAAACAAAGCCTGATCAAGGGTGGTGATAATGCCGTCGGCATTCTCTTTTGTAGATAGTTACATTCAGCAAGACTGTCCATTTCCTCCTTGAAGGCCATGCCTTGGGTTTATGGTAGGGTTAGGTAAAATATAATGAAGGCCATGCCTTGAATTTATAGTAGGGTTAGGTAAAATACAATGAAGGCCATGCCTTGGGTTTATAGTAGGGTTAGGTAAAATACAGTGAAGGCCATGCCTTGGGTTTATAGTAGGGTTAGGTAAAATACAATGACGGCCATGCCTTGGGTTAATAGTACAGCTAGATAAAATACAATGAAGGCCATCACTCGGTTTATTAATTGAAGGCCATGCCTATAAGGAAAAAAAATACTATAATTACCTGGTCATAAGGGCAAGTACCAGGGCACCGAATTCATACATGACCTTTTTTAGGCGGCACCGAATTCATACATGACCTTTTTTAGGCGGCACCGAACTCATACATTTTTTTATTTTCCGCACCGAACTCATACATAGCCCTAGTGCCAGGATCCCACTGAGTGGAAAGTTTTGTCTAGCAACGTTTCATGCTTTTCTCTGTCTTTAGGATCAAATGAGATCGAAGCCCTCTGACTTCGCGACGCTTTGCAACACTTCCCAATTAAAAGGCGAAACAAGCCAGCGTCGATGGTGCATTGAATGCACCGGTTCTCGTAGGATCATCGAAATAAAGCAACGTCCAGCGAGGTGAAGACTTCGTGATATTTTCCGGCCAAACCCAGGCTGGATGAGGTTAATGTGGGTAGCAGGTTTGCGAGTTGACATGACCAATGACCATGCAGTTGAAAGCGACGCAAAACCCAATTTAAAAAAAAAAAAAAATCGAGACAAAATGCTGTGCAACGTTGCGAGTCAAAGAGCGAAATTAATAGACAAATTCTATGGGCGAAATTAATAGACAAATTCTATGGGCAAAATTAATAGACAAATTCTATGGGCGAAATTAATAGACAAATTCTGTATCACAAGTCATTATTAAGCGTCGGTTTTCCCTATCATACACAGTACGCAATCCGTGACTTAGCGCCACAGAGGTATTGAAAAAAACGTCTATTATTTTCGCCCTAAGAGTCGGTTTTCTCTATCTTACACAGTACGCAATCCGTGACTTAGCGCCACAGAGGTATTAAAAAAACGTCTATTAATTTCGCCCCAAGAGTCGGTTTTCCCTATCTTAGGGCGAAATTAATAGACGTTTTTGTAATACCTCTGTGGCGCTAAGTCACGGATTGCGTACTGTCTAAGATAGGGAAAACCGACACTTAGCAAGCACTTAAGTTATTGATGTTTTCTATTAATTCCGCCCTTACACAGTACGCAATTCGTGACTTAGCGCCACAAAGGTATTACAAAAACGTCTATTAATTCCGCCCAAAATGTTGCTCTCAGTGGAATCCTGGCTTGACGACAGTGACGTGTGTTACTTGCCTTAGTTTGCGCAATCCTCAGATTTGAGAACAAATTATGTAGCTACCTACCAAACTAGCTGTTTCAACCGTGCTTCGCTACGGTTATTTTTTATACAATATTTTGAAATTGGTAATAGATATTTTAATTTTGATATTATTCTAGGTAGTTTGACGGTGGTTTAGGGGGGGTCAACTCTCATGAAAATTTCAATATCTGTTACCGCTTTGGCTGTGCTATTGTAATCAGACAACCCCTAAGAGATCAATGTCACAAAAGATCTATCTAAGGTCGCAGTGACAAAGAGCTTTCGTAGCCGATAGCCCTACCTTTACCTAGAGGACATAGTCAGCCAGACACGTACAGATTTGATTTTTTAGATGTAGATTGTAGATGATTAAAGGGCCCTGGGTTATTGAAATCAAATAATTTTTTTACAAAAATTCAAAAACATTGCTTCATTAAATAAAATTAGAAAAATCATTTTTAATTCTCACCAGAACGGCCCCCATGCGACACGAGTGATCCAAAAACCATCAGTAAAATTCTAGGATTCTTATGAACATGTATACATGTAGGTAATCCAAATCGTTCAGTACCAAAGTTAAACAGAACCTCACTTAGTGAGGTCTCTTCACTTCCTCACTATGTTCGGTTAGTTATGTACCTACCTAAAAGATAGATTTCATTTCGATATTTTTTATAACTTTACCCCCAAGATTGCATTGAGTGTCATATTTTTCAGCTTCTTCAATCCCAACTGAAAGCTATCCAAGATGGCCGACATATTTGTGAAGAGGGACACCCTCAAGCTGCTCGCGTGGAAGCACATTCTTATTATCGGGGACTCCAACATGCGCGCTCTATACAAGGATTTGGTGTGCCTGCTTAGCTGTGGCAAACTGCTTACTCTCAAACAACTTCGCGCCAAAGGTGAAGTTAGTTTTCTCGGAGATACAAGAACCAAGTTCATGGGATTGAATCGAACTAGGGACTTCGTGGAAGATCGTCATAAACTATACAGAGATGAAGAGTCAGGCGACTGTGTTCGAGTTGAGTTTATGTTCACAACGAAGGTTTACAACAAGAGCATAATCGAACGGTTCACCTCTCCAACAAAAGATCTACCGGACATTATTCTTATCAACTCAACCTTGTGGGATCTAACACGCTGGGGTCCAGAAGGCGATATTCAGTTCAAATCCAACCTACTGAATCTTGTCAAGCTCTTCAAAGACAACCTCTCGCCCACTACCACTGTCGTCTGGCTGACGGCACAACATCTGTCTTCCCGTGAGACCACAACCGCTCTTGTTGTGAAGGAACTAGACTTTCTCAAAACCTTCCTCCAGTACCATGTGATGGAGGCGAACAACTACGCAGCAACCATCATGCGAGATCATGGCTTCAATGTGCTGGACGCCCATTATTACTCTCGCCTCCTCAACTATCGGAGACGACCAGATGGTGTACATTACAACTGCACTGTCGTCAGGTTCCTAACGAATCTCATTTTAACACATCTCGCCTTACAACTGAATGTAAAGTTACCGGGTAGGCAAACTCCATGTGAAATCACTGCTATTAAAGATGGCGTTAGAACTACAACAGAAGGAAAAGAAGACGTAGGAACTGAACGCAACGAAAATGACACCACAGTGAAAACACTTGATAACAGTAATAATAGAAAAAATGTCATTACAAATAACATAGAAAAAACACTGAGGATCACCGATGATTGTGAACAAAACGTGAAGAGAAGAAAACTTGATATAACAGATAACAATGAGAAATACCCCAAAAACGCTTCATTGCTTGATATGAATAATTTTAGTATGAAACAAGACCACCACAAAGAGTCAAGAATTGATATAGATGGTGGTACTTCGCAATGCGCTAAAGGGCCAATACGTAATATTACTGACAGTAACAGACATGCTTTCATAACCAAAACAGTTGACCTAACACTTAATATTACTGAATCTAGTGAAATTATTGCAATAGCGAAAACATTTGACAACTCTGATGTTAACGAAAATGATGCCAACAGAACAAAAGATGATATTAATGATTGTAACGAAGAAAATGACAATAAAGTCAATCGTGCTAACAACGATGATAACGGACATGATAATATAACAAAAGAAGACACCATAGAAAAAACTGTTCATATCAATAATAATGATGACAACAGTAATGATGAAGATAGAGAAAATGACGCCATGAAAAAGAATGTTGCTCCTAGATGTGTTAATGAACAGTACACTAAAACTAACGTAGATGGTATAGAACAAACTATTAATAATACTGATGATAACGGACAAAATTCTTCTGAAAAAAAATCGGATATCCCCATATATATCGCACAAGATGCCAGTGGAGAAACTGTTAATATCAATGTTGTTATTGAAGAAGAGAACATAGGCAAAACATTAGACATCCCTGTTGATATTGTACAAAATGGCATTGGAAAAATATCAAAGAGCACTGATGATAACGGGCAACCCGAACCACCAAGAAAAATTCTTCGTGCCAGAAGAAGACTTCAAACAATGGTTGCACTTAACACACGGGCCAATGTTGTGCTGAACAATACTGTCGATGATCTCATGAATGACTGGGAAATGGACGGTTTTGAATTGGGATGGTTCAGCGTGTTTGGACCCAATTACTAGGCTAACATTTCCCTCATGAACACTGAACAGTCTTCTAGTTCACTGTTGAGATGTCATAGGACAAACTATCACCAATGAGAAAATGTAACGTTGATATCATCAACTTTCCCTTCTCCTAGTCGATTTTTTTTTCAACCTTGAGACCTTTGGGCTTAGAGACTTCAAAAGTAACTCTTGTAAATATTGGTTCATTTGGGTGCAATTCTATACTTTTCATTCTCGTACAATGTACATAATATCTTTAACTTCTCTCATTTTTATTAAAGGAAGTTTTTTTGCTTCACAATCGTTTAACAGATTACCAAATTGAGTTACCTAGAGTTTAGTATCATTCTAATTTGTTATTTAAATTTATGGAAATTCCAAAGTACCTACCTACCCGTTTTATTGAAGCAAATATTTTGTACAGATCTAAGATCATGTTTGTCAAAACAAGTGAGTAGTTTCGTACACAGACTTAAGTAAGATTGAAAAATCTGACTTGCAAAGGCGAACCTTTTTTAAATAACCTCAAACTCCTGTTCATTGTCATGTCCTACTGATATTGAACAAGTTCTTACTTACAGATAGGTACACAAGTCAGGCACTGTATCAATAACATAAATGCGTGTCGACTTATAATGCTATCGTTTAATTTGATTGACTGATTATTATTTTACTCTTATGATCCTGTGCCATTTTTATTTTTTATTATTTTTCTACCATTAAGGTATGTTTCGTTACCTACTGAACTGTTTTCTTGTTATTCCCCTTTTATTTTGTCAATTAAAGAGACGTTTGATTTATTTTCATTATTAATGCTTCCTTGTGTTATTTGATTATTTGTTTCGATTTACATTAAAAATTAGGTACTGATGCGAAATATAACTACATTATTTTGAGAGAAGGCTTTCAAAATCTTTTAGTCAGGTAAACTATTTTGAAATGAAAAAGAGATATACAATCCTCAATTTTTAAGAAATAAAAGTGAGCATTATAAAATTGTTATTTTGATAATTGTAAACGAGCTAAATATCGACAGAGAGACGTTTGGTTATTTCTCAGTGTTTCACTAGTTTTGTGGGTATCGTTTAAAACTAGACGTTTGCCTATACATCAATTACTTAAGACATGGCCGTATTGGCCGTATCAGAAAATACCGTATCTGTTTATACTGATTAAAATAGAGAGGTTAGTTGATGGCATGGATATTCAGAACTATTACCTGCTGATGAGAGCAAATAAGCTCGAAACAGCTGTCCAGGTATGTTCTGATATTCATGTACATCTAGTACAACTTCTCACTTTTCAGTTTATACTGATTTCTGTTTATACTGAGAAAATACAAATTCGGTAACTTTTTCAAGTGGAATGAATGATCGAGCTCAGGATTCTTAGGAGAGGTATAAATGTTAACTTGTTAACTATCAAATTTTCTCTATCTTCTATCGTTTGACCATGGAACCAACAAATTTCTGCCATTTCTGAAACCGTACATAAGAAGTGATAGGTAAGGCGTAAGGCAGATAAGTACACACAGAATTTTGCTCTAATATTATAATGATTGTAGTCGAGGAAAGTTCTAAATGAGGAGCATACGTGCAAAAATGAACATCTCCGGAAATATGAATTTTCAGTATGAAGGAAAAACTGATAATTAAGAAAAGTAAAACAATATAGAAACAAGTATGGATCTGTTCAGATTTGATTGATACTGTCGTTTTGAAAGCGCAATTACTATGGGATGTGTTCGAGTAAGGTCGTTTATTGTTTAATTTTTGAATTCCGCTCAGTATAAACTGTTAGAATCAATTCCTAACTTCATTTTTGTATTTTTGGAGATATTCATTTTTGCACGTATGCTCCTCAAATACCGTCGAATTCATGTGTCATATTTTCTTTATTAATTTTGCCCTACACATAAGTGTATTAGATATCTATATTGGAGTAGTTTATGATTCTCCTGCTCGTAACTAGTACTAAAATCCAATACCAATGCTGACTTGCCAACGGGTTCTAGCATCCTGTAAGCTGACACTAACATAGGTAAGTAGGTATCTAGTCATTCTTAGAACAAATCATCATGGAACTTGGAGGAGACCTGAATGGCAATTAACATAAATTAGTCATCTTAATGTCAAAATACTCTGAGGAGAGTGGAAAGAGTTGTTCATTGGTAATGTCTAGGACGCCCGCTGAAACTGCTGTCTTTGTTGTGAACGCCTAAATACTGGCGGCTTGTGACTAAATTCTGGAAAGCGATGGGATCGATGAAAATCCTCAAGTCTGGCTGAGGGACGCTAAACAGGAAGAAGACCAGTGTCTCGCTAGAGGACTATAAACAGAGAACAGACTAGCCAACCCTTACAAGCCAGGCTAGCTTGCAGTTTCCTAAGAGTTTAATCTCTATATATAAATGTCAAAGTAGTCACTGACCACTGACCACTGACTGATCATCGCTCTACAGCCCAAACCTTAAGTCCTAGGAAGCTGAAATTTGGTAGGTAGCTTTGTCTTATAGTCTAGATGTGCAATAAGACGGGATTTTTCGAAACTCCCACTACAACATCTGCCATTGACGAAAAAGGATTTTTTGCTTTCACGGCCATGCCTCGGCCCGCAAAGCGGGCGACAGCCCGCTAGTGGCTTATAAAGAAAAAGTCCAAGTCCTCACGATGGTTGATCACACATAGAACTATGAGATTCAGGACGACCCAACTATGAAATAAAGTTGGCCGGAGACCATCACTCACCCTCCAGCTGTAGCTAAGCTGGCTACAACAATAACAACATGAAAATCCTTAAGTTTTATACTTCCCATTGCATCGTGGCTATCTCGTGGGCCACGTATGACGGCTGGTGCATGGATTTTTCACTGTGTTTTTCTTTACTCCAGGAGAAATAAGAGAAAAATAATCAAGCACCAGCTAAAAATAGGAGAATGTTCAATGATTGAAACGATCGGATTCAACGGATTTACGTAAAGGTAGTCGTAAGTGATGAGACATTCTTTTTTGTTTTAATAATTCTTACCCTAAGAGCCATTATAATTTATGAAGAAACAAACTTTTGGCACGTGAGAATTTCCCCTTTGTGACTATGAGAAGTTCTATTTGCTTTTCCCGAGCCGCTCTTCAGGATGTGGGAGGTATTTAGTCTCCTTCATTTCATTTACTTAGGTCAAATAAGTCTCCAATAGCTACATATTTATGTACCTATGAATTCTAGAGTGTTCTATCGAGAGATGTCGTGAGGTGAGACCATTTTAGAAGACATCTCACAATTGAAATTATTCCATAGAGACCATATTGAAGTTATCTTTCGGGTCCAAGGTCTTCTAGTATTCCTTCGACACCCCTGGTGTGCTTTGCTTATCTAAATAGCTTAATTACTTTGTTTTGAAGAACAAAATTGATTTCTCTTATAACTTTCTGAGATTCCGTCTCTACTTATAAGGTTCTCTTTTTATAGTCACCGTGGCAGAGTGAGTTAGGGCGCTAGTCATTGCACCCACGGTGTCCTGGGTTCGATCCACAGCGGGGCAGAATTTTTTCTGCTCTGTACTTGGATGTTCGGGGTCCACTCATACCTCGTGAGGAAAAATGAGAAGTTACTTGTACGAGTAACGCCCAGTGGCGGCATTTCCAGAGTAAAAAGAAATAAATGTAATAGAATAATTCGAAAAGTAGAGGAGGCTCTTAGTAATGCTCTGACTTTTTCTAATTTCAAACTCCGCACATACTCACCTACGTAGGTACCTCCCCACAAAAATGGTGATGAGGCCTTGTGCTTTACCAAATCACCACAAAAAAAGGTTCCGTTTTTATAACCATGGACCTAACAGTCTATTGATCATGTTTAAAAGCATATTAAATGAAAATGTCTTTCAAATCCTCATGAACTGGGAGGGTTCCTAACATGGAGGCTGCAGTGCCCCTCGCTATCCCGAGGGGCAATCTTTTGCGGAAGATACCATCCAGTTGTTATAGTTCCTGATACATGGTTCAAACGAACGCTCACAAATTGTTCACAGAGTGATGGAATTTAAAGTTAAACTAAAATCTAGCAACATAACATGCTTGAATACTAATGAATAGTTTGTGGTAAGGTACTAATTAATACTCTGAGCATTTTCAACAAGAACTAAACAGCCTGTTAAGATGGCAAAAGAGAAGATATCTTTTGAAATCTGGACTGGATGCCAGTATGTCTGTGAGTCCTCTGACTTTTTCTAATTTCAAACTTCGCACATACTCACCCATATAATTTAAACTAGGTAGGTACTTACTTCTGATAAACTAGGTACTTACTCTTGAGATAATCTCTGTAAAAAATAAAAATCTCTCCAAGACCTAAATAGTTGGAATAGTTTGTAGCCAAGAGGTACACATACTAACATGATTGTTCTAAAACATCTCCCGTCACTAGAATGACATGATTGTCATCTGTAAGTTATTAGAGAAACAGTTTTACTCTCTCCCGTAAAACAATGTACCTTATGTACCTAACTATGCGCCTCACAAAATATAACCTCATTCTTGACTGAAAGTTAATAGATATTTTAGTCTACGAGTATTATGTAGGTTATTGGTAATTAGTATGTAAGCGTATCGAATTGTTTACGCATATATCTTATGTACATATGTGTACATTTATCTCAGAATGTTTTTGTACCTACCATAAAACTTAATAATAATAACACTCTTCAGTGGATGGTAAGCACCAGCCGAGGTTAATGCTCAAAGCATTTTCTACCACCTAACCCTCAGAGTCTTATTATTATGTGGTCACAAACTGAACAGTCAAAAAGGTTGAGTGACAGATTTTTTTGTTTGTTTGTAAAGATGGGTCTGGCTGGGGGACTATAAACAGGTAGTAGACCATCATTGGCTTGGTTCTGGGGGCCCTTGTCAATTATTAGCCTCCTTGTAAAGACAGTGGTAGAAGTGCTGAGTCATTCCTCCACTGTCTGGCTACCATCGTTCACGATAACGCCACACACTATGATGATGAAAGATGAGTGTTTCACAGCTGTTTTTATTTTGTAGCAATGAAAGAGGAGTTCTGTAGACACTTGTGGTCTGTGTTGCAGCCTGCCCATCCCGTAGTATGCCTACCCTCTGATGTGCGAGAAGTGACACAATACTTCCCACATTAAGGTGCTGGTTCAACACGAGCGCACCGGAAGATATCCCTTACAAACAACTGTAACCAAGTTTGCCTGGAGCAGCACCACTAAATTTTTCTTATCCTTTTTATTATTTTTTTTTCTTTCTTTCCTTTTCTCTATAGTGGTTGGGTGGAAGAGCTCACATGTGAGAACCCTGCCACTTTAAAGAAAGCCATAAAAAATACAGATTTTATGTCGGCTCGGGGGATCGAAACCGGAAATTTGCGCATGACAAGCGAGTGCTTCACCACTGAGCTAATAGTGCGCTCATAATTAATATACATACATACCTAGTATAGTACTCTGCCGATGCATCACAGGAAAGTTACCTTAAATGATATAACTTCAAAGAAAGTGAAATTATTACTCTTCAAGCATACCTACATGCCATATTTTTTCAACACTCGCCCACGGGTAGGATCTAGCTTCAGAGTTACGGGTAGAAACAGTCTTCAGATCAAGAGTCAACGGTGTTGACCACTGACCTCAGGTTGAACAGTCCACCTGAAGTCAATTCCTTATGGGCAACAGTTCTCACCTGGTGTCATTATCAAGAAACCAAATGGTTCCATAGCGAGGACCATCGTCGTAGAAACCAAAAGTAAACAATTAGGATTAAATAATAGAAAGTGAAACGAAGAATCTGTGGAGAGATGATCGCTATGTCGCCACATGAGAAAGATACCAGATTGACTTTGAAGATTTCGAGTCTCGAGGTTTATTATAAACTGTTGGTTGGATAATCTGGAGATCTGAACAATAAGGGCGATTTATGAAACAGATTAAACTTTAGATAAAGCGAACCAGCCCTCAAAACGAGTTTCAACCAATCACAATGCAATATAGCCCGACTTGAGACACAGCTTGTGTTATTTTAACTTTAATCCTGTTTCATACTGACTTTATTTTTGGAATTCATAGACGTTTTTGGAATACCTCTGTGGGGCTAAGTCACAGATTGCGTACTGTGTAAGATAGGAAAACCGACGCTTAGATGACTTGTGATATAGAATTTGTCTATTAATTTCGCCCAATTCTCGAAGGTGAATTACCAGCTAGGTGGTCAAGTAGTGGGTAGATAGTGTAGGTACTGTGTTGGTAACAAAACTACAAAGTAATCTGAAGTTACAATTGTAGACGGCATACAGCTAAACAAGTTGGAAAAGATGGAAGTTTCTCTATTTTTTTAACAGATGTTTGCGTTCATTGCACTGTGCCTAAACTAATTCACAAACCGTTGTTGTGCCCAGGGAAGTTCACAAGAAGAAATTCGTGTTTTGAGTTTGGGGCATAAAAATAAAGAGTTATTATTGTATCTACTTGAACCCAAAGATACAGGAACAAGAAGAACTGATGTTGAATAATCAGAATAACTCACCAATTAGTTAACCACTAGGTACTTAATTTTGTGTTCCTTTTTGAATTTTTATTCACTGATGTTACTAATTAGGTAAGTAAACATATTTTTGAAGAAGTAAAGCTCGACAATTTTGCGGTCTTATACAATCATCAGTAAATGACTTATAAAGTTAGTTCCTTATTAAAAAGTAATTAAATAATAATGACCTCTTCATTACATACCATTATTAATCCGGGTCATACTAGAGAAAGTGAAAAGTTATTAACAGGTGGAGACGTCATAAATAGTGAGACATTCATGTAAATCGCAATTAAATGAAAATCTCCCAAAAAAATACCTTCTCACAAATAATGCATACATTGCATACCTATTTTAAGATCAAAAAATTTGGTCTCAAAAAAATACTTTTACTCGAGGCTGAATTTTATATGTTCGTATTTTATTTCTTTATTTACTTGATGATAATCGAAAATTTGATGGTCAGAAAGGCTCGATTCAACCTCCCTTGGTAAACTTTATCTGTTTTATCGGCGTAGAAATTATCTATTTGCATCAATTTGGTAATCTTACTGATGCTGATTCAAAACATTTTATAGAATAGATGGAGACTTTGATTTGTTTCAAAGTATACCTAAGGTTAAGGATATTGTTAAAGACTATTTTTAATTTTATTGATATTTTTAATTTAAATAACGATTTTTTTTTGTTTGTAATTTTATTAATGTAATAAAATGGAACATTGTTCCGTAAATTTATTTCAATAAAAAAAAAAAAAAAAAAAAAAAATTGAACCACTTACCTGTGCTTCGCCAGAGTTCCCAGGAGATGAAGCCTTGCAGGGCCGGATTGCTTTCGTCCACCAGAGAGCCGCCCCTGCTGCGACAGAAAGCCAGGGCGTCCCTCAGGTTGAGGGGGCGCTGGTTGTAGAAGATGTAGCACTTGCCATTGTACGTGGCGGTGCTGCCGGGGGGCTGATCCCTGAACTGGGGACACCTCTCGATGGGGAGTGCCTGAGGAGAAAAATACAATTCATGGATAAATATACAAAGAATACATACAATGGAGTGAACTTTTAAGTTTACCCTGAACTGGGACATCTCCGATGGAGTGCCTCAGAGAAAGATACATTCAGGGATAATTACAAAGAATACATACAATGGAGTGAACTTTTAAGTTACGGGAACTGGGACACTCTCGAGGGGAGTGCCTAAGGCAAAAGAACAATTATAGATAAATATACAAAATAAGGTTGGGTGGAAGAGATGCCAAAGGTAATAACCCGCCCTTTAGTCAGGACTATTATTATGTAGATATTTATTTATTTTCTTCTCTTATATTGTATTTAATTTGTAATTATTTGTGTTGTAAAAATATGTCCGATTAATAAAGTATAAATAAATAAATAAAAATAAGAATACTAAAATGGAGTGAACTTTTAAGTTTACAGTGTTTCGTAAACAAGAGATTTCAGTTCCATGAATGGTATAGGTACATAAAATGTATTACAAATAATAATAATAATACTCTTTTAGTGGAAGGTAACCACCAGGCCACCAGCGTCCGTGGCGTAAAGGTTCAGACTACTGCCCGTAGTCCAGAGATCCAGAGTTCGATCCCTGGTTGAAGCAGACTTTTCGAAGAAAAATTCTGTTCCCTGCAAATACGTGAGGCTGGTATTTCCGGGCTGACCCAGGCTGGGTGAGGTTAATGTGGTATAGCTGGTACGATTCCCAGCAAATGGAGGGTAACACCCACGTCCTGACCACTTCATAGGACGTATGTACATCCGAATTAGAATCAAATGGTCACAATAGATCTAATTAGGTCGCAGTGTTAATTTACACTGAAAACCCTTGCAATTAAATTTCTGGACAATAAATTTCATTAGCAGAGGTTTCTATAAAAAGATCCCAATGGGTAACTGCATTACACAATTTGGAATCTTGGAAACAAGAGGACACTGAATGCAGAAGACATCAGTTGCATTGCAGCATCGTGATTGTGTCAATATGTCAACTGAAACCGAAAGTTGCTTGTTGCTTCTTCGTCCAGTAGGTACGTGATACTGAACTTGTGACGTGCTTAAGCACAGTGGTGCGAAATTATTAGACGTTTTGTAATACCTCTGCCGTACTTAAGTCTTGATTCCGGTTATTTTAGTAAATGGTGGAAATTAAGGTCTTGCTCAAACTTTTGAGTCCCATTCTATTTATTAGGTAATTTTGGCCCATTTGGTAACTACGTGGATGTCCTGGATGAATTTGTACTCCTTTCATGTAGAAAATATGTGTTTAAAGATTTGTAGGGTAATACATGTACCAATAACTATAGTGGATATATTGTAGTGAAGTACTACAATTTTTATACTATGATATGCGGTGGAATTTGAAATACATAATTATGAAGTTATAGGTAGAAGAAGTATAAATATCATCAGTGGTCATCCTTAAATTTGTTACAATTACCAATAGAAATTGGTACTTCTTCTAAGTACAAAATGGTAAGGGTACATCAATCGAGTACATCAAACACCTCGGCCGAGGTGTGAAGAACGCCTATACAAAGAAAAAGACAGCGCGGGCAGAGTGTAAGGTAACGGAAAACACAGTTCCCATGTACTTTCAGCCAGCGAAAAGTTTTTCATGAATATCAGAAAGTGTAATTTTTATTGCAGAAATGAACTCTACGTTAAAAAAAGAGTCGATTAGGCTTTTTGTTCGACTTCCTAATAGACCAACCGGGGTACCCCCTGTTTTTTGGTTGTGATAGTACAGGAAGGTACATCATCACCTTTTAATGACTATTGTCCACATTACCATAACTCAGAAACACAAAGAACAAGGAGTAAAAGTGAAACAACTTTTCATTTTTTTGAAACAATAAAACAAATTAACTTAGCGCGAGCTCCATCCAAGTTCCAAGTCTCCCGGGTACAAAGATGTTACCTAACCAATACAAGAACAATGCCTCCGCGGAGAATATACTAGGAGTGCTGAGAACTGACATTCAAATAATTAAAGACGAGATTTATTCAGGCAAAAAAAAAATCTTCATGAAAGACAATGTAAGACATCCATTCAAAGATTTCCTGTATTTAACAAGTTTTGAAATTTCGTGACTAGATACTTTGTCGGATTTTGTTTAATCGCCATAAGAGTATGAAGAGTTCTTGATACCTTTTTTCTATTAATGCCAAAAAAAAAAAAAAAAAAAATGGAAAAATGGAAAAAGGATTTTTGACGAACTCTTCCATGAAGAACGTTGATATCAGCATATTATACAAATTAGTCACTGAAACCAACACTGTTGCCACATAAAGATGGACAGCTGCTGCTAAACTGTGGTTCCAAAAAGAGATGAAAGAAATATGTGAATGATAGTTTATAAAAATGGCGTTACACTTTTCGAAACCCACGCACCCAAAGCGCTTTAGAGGAGCAGACGCTCTGGAACTAATTCTCTTACATTTTGTATCTACCGAGGTTTTGTCTCATTTCAACACAAACTGCAAACTCTCAAGTGAATCGAGTATAGTGCGAATTGCATTAGAGTTATCGTATTTCAACTTCTTGAACTTCTTATTATGAGAGCTTTTGTCTACACAATTACATACAAACAATATACCTGTGTGGATACCTCCTACATAGGACTGCGAATGCATTATATAGATATCTATTTTATATCTTTTTTTCTTACAATCTCGAATTTGAATCCTGCAAGTGAAAGTGAAAGAGTTCTCACTTGATCCTGTGTTATCAGCCTCTGTTATTGTATCAAGTAATCTTGGGAATAAAAAACTAAAATCAGAAACTATATTAGGAGTATTAGGACCCACCTCATTTATACGTGCGGTGAGAAACATGAGTTATAGCACTTGTGAATTGAGCATTAAACTATATATCTACCAATCGGTTTATCAGATGGATCATGAAACTTCTTCCGTTGACGTTGACTCTGAAAGTTGTTGAATATTATAAAAATGAAATTATTTTCACCATGCTCAAAAATGGTCACTCCCTGTACAAGTGTACAACATTATTTTGGACTGAACTTAGGACTACAACTTCCTCATTTCAAGTCCACTTGATTCCTGTAGAAGGTACATTTACAGTTTGGAGACACCACTTTCCATCCATTAGAGATGTATTTTACACCCCAAGCTTGCCGGAGAAAGAATTCAAGGGGAACATGATACATGAATCCAAAATCCTTGCTGTCTCTGCATTCTCTGTAGTCAGGTACGGCCTAGAAGGTGCTGACATAGCTAATTTACTTAGAAAAATAGATATATTCCCACTCTACCAAGATTTCATAACAATATCCGGTGGTTCTGTTTCTCATTATATTTCTCCGCAACCACCTATCTTGTTGTGTAGCTGAAAACAAAGAATCTTCTATTCTGCCAGAATTCAAATGACGCAAAATTTCTTTTGTGTCATCTTTTTGACGCAATGTGAGAAGTGAAATCAGCGAGGATAAGTTATTCGTAGACAGGTACATAGGTCTCACCTCTCCTTATCCATTCTAGCTGAGGCCAGGAGATCGCGACTTTGGACTTTGAGTACCTCGACACGTCCGCGAATTCTCGGTTACTATGGCAACGGAATAATAAAATATCGACTGGCTTGTATTAACTTTCATTCTTCTTTTCTATTCGGTTGACGTAGACTTACAGTTGATGGAGCACTGCTTGAAGTCAACAGGAAATAAGGAAGCATTGACAGCTAGTCCTACGTACGAGTATAAATTGACGGACATTTGTGTGGGTTATACAAGTATTAATAGATAGTATTTTATTTAGACTGTCAGCCAAATGCTAGGAGTGCAATAGGGCATCATCGAGGAAGAATCTGGAGTAGTCCCCTTACATCAACAGTTCTGTTAAATTTGCAAACACGTTCATATTTATATTTTTTACTTTTACATTTTTCAGTATATGTAAGTTAGTTACAGTATTAGGTAGGTATATATGAAAGCGGTTGTGTATTAAAAAAAAAAAGTTATCATATTTGTTTGTGTTAATCATTTTCGTGATATCACAAACTAATCAAACTCGCTTTACTAAATCTACGCTGAAACCGGGACTTGAAACACCGACCTCCAGGTTACAAGTCCGCCGCCTTATCAATCAAGCTACCGAGGTCGGTCGGAATGTGAATATTATGCTTATAATATTTTGGGACGGAGAAATTCCTGAGTCTGAAGCCACAGTCTATGTAATATAATGGGAGTCCTCAAAATGAGGAGGAAACGGAACCAAGATCAATAAACATGAAAATTAAATTCAATACTATATTTTGACGAGTTTTGTTGAAAAGTAGGAATAGCTACCTCAGCTTCGTTCAGGTCAACTTTAAATTGAGAACCCGTTATTTCTATTAAGCATGCGCACGTAAATCTATGTTATTGATAGGATGTTTTTTAGAAGCAAAATAGGAAATGAACAAAATGAGTTTCTTGGTTGCAAGTTAAAAATATAAAATCACTCGGTGTCACTATTGAAATTAAAAATACGAAATTATTGGTGGTTATATGTACATTGTCACCTTAACCTCATATAATTTTATAAAGATATACATTAATATTTCATAGGTAAAACATTTCTTCAAACTAATCTAAATTGATATTTATTATAGGTAATTATGATATCTATAGCGTTTTAAATTAAGACTTTTTGATACCTTACTTTATATGGGTTTCCAGATAAAATTAATTCACGGTCATGCTAAGCGGTTTTCCCATCTCTACTACAAGTACGCTGAATCCCAGTGACTTAATAGCGCCACAGAGATTCAAAACCACCGTCTATGTGATCGCCTTCGATTTTGATACCTGATTCAACTTCTATGCTCGGTTTCCAGATTAAAATTTATTCGGGTTCAGCTCTCCTAACTATCAGATACCCTGGTTTGAAATCAAAAACCGCAAAACTGATCAAATTTCAACCTACGTACTTTCAAACCGACAGTGCCATGTTTGGTTGGCTTTGAATTATTTCTCTTCCATCCGTATTGATTCATGGGAGAAATGCCTCGCGTTCGTAACCTTTTGTCCTCTCACACTATGTCCTATCTCCGCCATACGTGGAGCTATGTCCAATATATTAGCCAAGCATTTTATTAGGCTGTTTATCTATATTTACTTTCACTGGCTCCTATATCCCCGTACGGAATATCAGGTGTGTTGTGTGATGCATAACAATGGTTTTCAGGGGCGGCGATGTAGTTGTGAAATGTAGAAATTGATGTAATATGTGGCTGCACCCGAGTTCTCGCCCGGGGCTGGGCCGCACAAATATGACACTAAAGGCCTATTTTTCTTTTGGATTAAAAAAAAATTCCAGGTTTGATATTTCCAAATATTTCCATTTTATTCCAAGGTCAACTTCACCACATTCGTAAAAGAAAAATGAGTTTCGGTACTGGAAGCAAGAATTTTCTACTTCCATTTTGGTTAACTTTGGAAGAGAAAATTTTTCCTCTTCCAAAAGAAAAATGACTTGCTTCCAGTTTGGTTCATTTAATTCCCGTTTAGTTAACTTTGGTTAGAAAGAAAAATACGGCTTATATTTGTGTTTCTTAACCTTACTCTAGCCAGCCTCCGTGGCGTACTGGTTGTGACTACTATACCCGTAGTCCAGAGTTCCCGAGTTCGACTCCCGGTTATGGCAGACTTTTGGACGAAAATTCTGTTCCATCCAAACACGTGAGGCTGGCATTTCCGGCCCTAACCACGCTGAGTGAGGTTAATGTGGGTAGCGATTCCCAGCGAATGAAGGGTAAAACCCCCGTCTTGACTACTTCAAATCAGGACGTACATCAGAATTAGAATCAACAGGTCACAATAGTTCTAAATAGAGGTCGGTGTGATAATTGGTGCTTCTCTTGTGGAACTCCAACCAGTCTATAATAATAATAATAATAATAATAACGCTACTCTACACAATGAGGCATTTTCGTACATCGTTCCAGGTCTAAATTGGGCGCCACCGTAATATGTACTTAGTTCTATGACAGGTAAGCATAAAGGCAAAGGGCAGCTTTATGCTGACTAAATAGTGGTACATTGTACGCAGTAGGTTGCTAGGGTTGGAATAGATTTGGACTTTTCTAGGGCTAACAGTTTATGGTTTCTATTATTCCATCATGGGGAAGAGAGAGAGAGAGAGGTTGGGTCGGAATAGTAGTTTTTGAGTGCTGAATTACCTATTGTAAATATTTTTTTTTTCTTTTCATAAACCTTTTTTATTACACACAATAACATCATGAATTTTTTTTGGACCGTCCGGGGGGTCAGAAAACACTTCGATATCATTGCAATACCATGGAATCCATAGATAAAGATCACTGTCTTTTTTTTAAAAAAAAAAATAAAAACTTTGGCAATTTGAAAAAAAATGATTTCCGCAGAAAATCTACTGAGAATCCTATAAAATCTCTCTGAAATTTATGGGTCTAATTTTTCGAATACCTCAATTAACAGGAGACTCAAGAGCGTTTATTCGGCTTAGAGCATCTAAGATGGCATTTTTTACGATACGACTAGTGATTTTATCGGTAACATTTCCGATAAAATACTCCCATCATCTCAAGTAATGAAACCTGCAATGCAAACAAACAGTTATGCAGCAGATACAAAAGTAGAGTCAGGCTCGAATTTAAAAACGATACATCTGAAAACTTAGAAGTCATTATCGACAAATTCAAAACCTGACAAAGTTCCTGCTCCAATTCTAAACCAACTCGGAGAATATCTTCTTTATCTTTTAAGAGGAGAATTAGGATAAAATATGTTGGTTTTTTATGGCCCTCATTTGTTACCCATAAAATCTGGTGCCAGTTCCTAATACCTACGCCGAGTTCATGGTATAAATAGTCATTTTTCACAGGGCAAAGGAGACTTAAGATGCAAAGCCGGAGGTTAGTAAACTTCTTTCTCTAACAGTAACAATAATTCCAGACTGAATGTTTTAACAGCAATTTGTGTAATATATGTCATCCCTAATTTTCAACGTTTAAATACCCCATGGGCCTTGTTAAAAACAAATAATATTCATCAATCAAAACTCAACAGATTTTTGGTGATTTGTTACCAAGTTAATTATGAAGACATTCTCTAGCTTGTTTTATATTTTGGGTCCCTAGCTGCAAGCTGGATCAACGGATGACAACATACTTATCCTAGTTGAACCCAGTCCAAAAAATTGATTGTCCTGAAATTGTATAAGCAACATTTTTTTGGGACTTTCATTATTTCTTATTACCTACTATATGTAATTTGAATCTTACTACCTAGATAAGACACTAAGGGCAAAATTAATAGACAAATTCTATAATTCAAGCCATTGCTAAGCGTCCGTTTTCCCTATCTTACGCAGTACGCAATCCGTGACTTAGCGCCACAGAGGTATTACAAAATCGTCTACAAATACAAAATTAATTTCACACTAAGGATTTTGCTTTCTGTTTTACTTCTCTCTAAGAGCTACACTTCTTATAGTAAAATCTTGCAAAGGTTGGTAGCTTCAAGATCAGTAAAATACTGATTAGAGGAAGATTTTTTTGACATGCACTCTCTAATGCTAAGTTTACAGTCAGTAAAAGTGAGCAGGGAACTCGTTCGATCACCTTGCAGCTTTTATTTATGATGGTTGTCGTGGGGTAGATTCTACCTAAGAATCGATTGATTTTTCACCATTCATTACGACTTTTTTTTGAAGAGGAAAACTTGCATCAAACACCAGCGTAGGTTAATGCCTGTGAGCCGGCGAGACGGTTTTTTTCATTATTAAACATATTAGATCAAGTTTTATTTACATAGAATATGTAATGATACATCATAGGGTGGCGTCATCGTGAACGATGGTAGCCAGAAAGTGGAGTAATGACTTAGCACTTCTACCACTGTCTTCACAAGGAGGCTAATAATTGACAAGGGCCCCAAGAACCAAGCCAATGCTGGTCTACTCCCTGTTTATAGTCCCCCAGCCAGACTGCTGGTCTACTCCCTGTTTATGGTCCCCCAGCCAGACTGCTGGTCTACTCCTATTTATATCCCCCAGCCAGACATGAAAAAATTATGTATGTATTTTTACCGTATAAAAACCTCTTCTTGGTTGTGTTTCTATTATATGTTGCCTGGGACCACCGCGCCGAGTGGCATTACTTCAGGGATTCATTTTATTTATTTATTTATTTAGAAACGCTTTATTAGTAAGAACATATATACAGACAAATAATGGTAAAAATTAAATATAAAAATTGACAATATTAATAATATAAACAAGAAAGAAAAAATATATACATATGTCCTAACTTAAGGGCGGGGTTATTGCCTTTGGCAATCTCTTCCACCCAACCCTTACGATATCGGTTGATTCATTACGACATTGGCGTGCCTGTCTCTTATTCCACCATTCTCTTCATTCGCCCATTACTTCCGTTATGATACTAGTATACATAGTGTTTAAAATGATGAGTTTTAGGTGGTGAAAGTCCTTTTTATTAAGCAAAGCATGAGTACCATGACCCGACGAACCAAGTTAAATGATAATGAAAGGAGCGGTCGTGTGAGTTTACTTTGGAGATTAGAGCTAGAGTGAGGTCAATTAGCACTCGAGTTGACTTGAGAATCGCAGGTCAAACAAAATTTAGCTGCATAATTTAGAGAATGCCAAATTTACTGTTGTGAATTTCAAACATTCAAGATATCCAAATTATTAAACCTTTTTTTACGGAGATGGAGATGGAAAATTGAAGATGAATTGTTCTTCACTGAAGTTACGCAAAAAAAGAAAAGATTAAAATAAGTAACAGATTATCCAACAAAAAGTGATTTTTTTTGAAAAACTTCGAATTATCGCTACTCTTAGTGAATTTTTATTTCGGTGTAAATATGAGTAATAAATGTAATAATAAAAGGTATTTTCTGGGGCTCATTTTGTTTTCAGACATGTTCACTTGTGACGACCTTAAAATAAACACATTTCTAAAATGCATGGCAGTAAACCCGTTTAAAAAACATCTTAGGTATGCCAATTATATTCGATAAATTATTATAAACTTAACATTTTTCTGACTCACTTATGCTCTTAACTGTACAAATTTATTTTAAGACACAATTTGATTTTACATTACTTCGGATATCTTCAAATATTCAAATAAGCTCTAATAATAATAATTCCGTGTCCATGAGATAGGCACAGAGCATAGATACCTATATCACGGTGGTGAGAGGATTATATCGGTCCCGGTAGCTCAGTGGTAAAGGCGGCACTCTGTGATTCTAGAGGTCGTGGGTTCGAAACCCATCCGAGACATGACAAGTTATCCTCCCATTTGGTATTTTTACCACATAATAATACGTCTTGGGCTCAATGCTGGAATAATGGGACTTTAATAGTGTTAATCGGGCAGTATAAATAAGGCGATATTATTATTATCATTATCATATAAATGTTATAGGTTGCTTGCAACTGTTTTGTAATACACTTTAAACAAATATACGAAATTCAATTAAAAAAATTATTAAATGGACGCCCAGATATGATTATAAGGAAACCATCTTTCACTAACCTGGTCTGTGTACACGAAGGCTTCACAAATGGACAGCTGGTGGTTCCCTGCAGGGGTCTCCAGGTGAACGCTGACGAAAGCGCCCGGCATGGGTGGGTTGCAGGGCAGGAAGAGTGGTTTGCCCTCCTCCAGGTACCCGGTGAACCGGTTGCAAATCGGGTTGGTTCCCAGGTCGGGTCTGTTGTTTCCGACACGGACCACAATTGTAGCGGGCTTGTTTTTGCCTGAAATTTCAACGGGATTTTTTTTAAAATCATGTTGTTGTAGCCAGCTTGGCTACAGCTGGAGGGCTGAGTGATGGTCTCCAGCCAACTTTATTTCAAAGTTGGCTCGTCCTGAACCACATATTTCTATGTGCGATCAACCATCATGAGGACTTGGACTTTTCTTTATAAGCCATTAAACCCAAAGGAAACTGCAAGCTCGCCTGGCTTGTATGGGTTGGCTAGTCAGTTCTCTGTTTATAGTCCTCTAGCGAGACATTTTAATCATCATCATAGGATGGCGTCATCGTGAACGATGTTAGCCAGACAGTGGAGGAATGACTCAGCACTTCTACCACTGTCTTTGCAAGGAGGCTAATAATTGACAAGGGCCTCCAGAACAAAGCCAATGCTGGTCTACTCCCTGTTTATAGTCCCCCAGCCAGACTTTTAATCATACATATTTTTTTTTTTTTTACAAAGCTCAAGCAGGCTCAACTATCAAGAGTCCTTAACGTGAATTTCAATAAAAAATTGAATTTATGTCTTACAGAATGAAATTTGACTGAATCCAATTAACGGCACTCTGAAGACGTTATTCGCGCCGAATAAATTTGACTTTATTACAAGTTTAGCGGACTGTCTGAATCCAGACATAAAAGCAAGGTTTCAATTTGCATTCCGGTCTAGATATAAATTAAAGCTCCATAAAATAGCATGATATAGTTTATTGAGGCATCGGCGCGAACGACCCACTCCACCCAGTGGTGTTAAAGCGCCTAACAGAAAGAAAAGCACAACAATAATTTTCTTGTATCTTAAAAAAAAAAATTCATGTCTAGAGAATGATCTCGTGTGTTGATCAAAAAAATTACATTACAATTAGAGGATAAGTTAGTCAATCTGCAAGGATTTCGTTCTCGTTTGAGACTTTGAAATTTGATGACACATTAATGGACATTATGGTACCCAGAAGAACAGTTGTAGGTACCAACTGTTCATATGAAGGAAATTTACAGATCTACTAGGATATTATTAGTATAAAGTAGATCTAACGTCATCTACGAGTAATAATTTTATTATTATTAGATGCCTACCTAATTTTATTATAATTAAGACTACTATTATTATGGCATGTTTTCTGATCCTCTTACGAGAGATAGGTTATCAATTTCAACGGGCTCAGCCAAGTTAAAAAACACTGCCAATTATGGACACAATACTTCCTCGTGATTGTTTCACATTGTGTACACGTGCGAATTTTGAGTTTTTATACTAAATTACTTGTATCTGCGAAACGGCTGAACCGATTTTCTTCAAATTTGTTTTATGGTAGAAAACCGTTTTTTATACATTCTAAATTCTACAAAAATTTCTGTATCGGCAAGTCGTGGTTCTTATTTTTTGACTTTATTGTCCAAAATTTCGGATTTTCTTAAATATCAGAGTCAAATTATATTTAATTAAAAAGAAAATATAAAAAGCCTGTGTAAAACAATAATATGCATATACATACAAAATTTCATCAAAATTGGGTGTACCGTTCACGAGATATAAGCATTTAAGTAAAAAGTTAGTGGTCCGGCGCATGGTCTCTTTCACCCAGAGCCGCTAGTACGAATTCGATGAATTTAAAATGGGACCATCTACAAAATGTCTCCTAGATGTGTACAAAATTTCATCAAAATCGGTCGAGTAGTTTCCGAGATTTGCGCGTTACAAGGAATCGTTTTAACAGACAGACAGACAGACAGACCGACAGACCGACAGACGGACACAAAACCAAATTTGCTCAGGAGGTTATGAAACGTCCAGAAATATGAAAAAAATTGAAATCGGAGCAAAAAAATATTTTTTTTTACAAAAACGAACACAATACTTCCGATTTCTAATATTAGAAATTTCTCGGAAGTAATTAATTATTGCATGAAACGTCGAACTATGCTACAGGTATTTATGATTGTTGCTTTTTGGATTGTATGTATGGTATAAGATGGTAGTTTGAGGTCTTCTAGATGCTTTGTCAGTGTTGTTGTGGTTGTGCCTATTGTAGGGGTTGTGCCTATTATTATTACCTTTAGGTACATAAATTTTATAAACAGTTGGATCAAGCTTTATTTACTTACATCTTTTATATACAATGAACATGGTAACAAGTTGAGAAATAAATATAAACAAAGCCTGATCAAGGGTGGTGATAATGCCTTCGGCATTCTCTTCCATATAAATATAAACATAACTCACCACAGCAAGATTTGCCAAAGTCCAGCCTCACGAGTTGTACCATGTAGGGCTCCAGGAGGTTGACGTACCACCAGGGGACCCGCTCAGGCTGGGTGAGGGTGCAGGTCTCCTTGTTGAAGAAAGAGCTGGTGCTGCCGTCGATAGCCTTCTGAGGAGTGCCGCCATACTCTGAGCTGACCTGCATGGGAGCCTTGCCAGCCGCCACGTTGAGAACTGAAACCAAAGGAAAGAAGGTTTTTATTATTATTATTATTATGTACCTACATACAAATAATTATTTTAACCATGAAAAAAAAAAAAAAAAAAAAAAAAAATGGAAACAATATATACAATAAAAATGAAAAAGAATAGAAAATATATAAAAACATATATGTCCTAACTGAAGGACGGAGTTATTGCCTATGGCAAACTCTTCCACCCAACCCTTGGTTTTGGTCGTTTTTTTCTTCTTCTTTTCCCCCTCAAAGGTAAGCGCACACCTATTTCGATGAATTTTGATCATTTTTTAAAAAATATCTGTCACAAGTTTCTTTTCAATGGGCATGAAAATTTTAAAAAATTCCTCAGTCCTTCTCTAGACTATGATATAAACGTCTCATACAAATTAATATTTAGATATTTGTATTGCGATGATAAAAGTAGCAATATCTGAAATTCGTCACACGGACAGCAATAACTGTGTCAGTAAAACATTGCGCACATTCCAGCATTAAATTCATGTTATTAAACACAAAATTGATCTTATTGAGTTCCAATATCTGGTTGAATCCAGGTTACATAAAATTGCAGATCGCTTAGCTGCGAGATGATTAGAGTGCTCAGATTTACATACTTGAGATTACTGATCAATGAGCGCACTAATTGCAGCTCTAATAAGTGTATGCTTAGTGAATCTGGGTACTCTAATTAATTATAACACCTATACATGCTAATCTATGTCCTACATCCTATATGAGAGCATTAAGTCATTCACTGTATGGCCTAGTTCACATGCAATGGAAAAAGATGTTACGCAGTGGCGAGAAGAAAAGCTTGTGGAACGCTAAAATAGCCAAAGCGGCGAATTACGGTAGTTATCCCTAGATTAACAGGGAGTAGACCAGCATTGGCTTGGTTTGGGGGCTCTTGTCAATTATTAGCCTCATTGTAGAAGGCTAAATAAAAAAAGACAATGGTAGAAGTGCTGAGTCATTCCTCCACTGTCTGGCTACCATCGTTCACGATGAGGCCACCCTATGATGATGATCCCTAGAGTCATCTAGATATGTATTATATGGATAGAATATTTAGCGGTAAAACCTGTGCAAAATGTTTTGTGTGACATCCAGACCCCAGGCGCAGGCAGGAAGGAGCATAGATATCTGGTGATAATAATAATAATTCCGTGTCCGTGAGATAGGTATTGATACCTAAATCACGGTGGTGAGAGGATTAAATGGACGCGCCCAGATCTAATGTCTAGGCTCCTTTCATGTCCATTGATTCTATTTGGTTTTAACGTTCTGACTTGAGGTAGACAGGACGGGGGTTTTACCCGCCATTCGCTGGGATTCGTACCAGCTACCCTCATTAACCTCACTCAGCCTGGGTAGGTCCGGAATTGCCAGCCTCACATGTTCGGAGGGAATAGAATTTTCTGTCCGAAAAGTCTGCTCCAACCGGGAATCGAACTCAGGATCTCTGGACTACGGGCAGTAGTCACAACCGTTACGCCACGGAGGCGGGGATATCTGGTAATAGGCATCAGACCAAGGCAAACCAATATTTCATGTAACCAGATATTTACCATCGATGAGAGGAGGGAGGGATTATCGCGGGGTTTTATCCTCCAGCTAGACACTAGAGTTGACTAGAGACTCTATCCTGGACGACAAAGGTCGTGTTAAGCTACCAACAGCAGGTGATAATTTTAAATCGACCATCAGGTACGGCTGAGATGGGTCCAAAGAGGAATAAGAAGAAGAAGAAGAAGAAGAAGAAGAAAAAGAAAAAGAAAAAAGAAACACAATCAACAACAAGTCATAAAATATTTTCATCCGAATTTTGTAGAAGGGTGTATGTGGACTTCTAGAGAGCTCAGGGTTGTTTTCACCCTCATCAAGAATTATTAGATATTATCTGTCAAGACGACGTGGACCCACTAAAATTATCTCAAAGGAAGATTAAGGACCTGAAGGTACCTGTAGTGGCGGATGGTACAAAAATAAAAGGGAAGTTATACTCAGGCGAAGTTATACTCATAAGTAGGTATGACTTGGCTTACTATTAAATTAAATATAACAGTGTACGTATAATTTTACTGTTATCTTATTTTAAAAAGATTTATTGTGTAGATATATACATAGTTGTGAAAAATATTCAATTCCAATAATTGAAGAAAAAAAAATGGTTCTTAAATCCGCCACTTCATCAATCTTTTGATGTAAGTGATCTCTCAAATAATGACTTGTTACATCATAAACTGAAATTGGAGGGATAATCCACGGATACCGAAGGGCAATAGGTGAGTTCGGTGCGAAGATTACCCGCACCTTTTTCGGACGTATGAATTCGGTGCCGCCGAAAAAAGGTGATGTATGAGTTCGGTGCGGTCCTAATGACTTATAAATTGATTGTTTTTTTATAATGTACTCTGTTGCTTGTTAACAGTCATCCTGCTGTTATTAAGTTAGTAGATTATGTTGTAGACAGTTACATTCAGCAAGGCTGTCCATTTCCTCCTTGAAGGCCATGCCTAGGGTTAATAGTAGGGTTAGGTAAAATACAATGAAGGCCATGCCTTGGGTTTATAGTAGGGTTAGGTAAAATACAATGAAGGCCATGCCTTGGGTTTATAGTAGGGTTAGGTAAAATACAATGAAGGCCATGCCTTGGGTTTATAGTAGGGTTAGGTAAAATACAATGAAGGCCATGCCTTGGGTTTATAGTAGGGTTAGGTAAAATACAATGAAGGCCATGCCTTGGTTTTATAGTAGGGTTAGGTAAAATACAATGAAGGCCATGCCTCGGTTTATTAATTCAAGGCCATGCCAATAAGGAAAAAAATATTATAATTACCTGATCATCAGGGCAAGTACCAGGGCACCGAATTCATACATGACCTTTTTTAGGCGGCACCGAATTCATACATGACCTTTTTTAGGCGGCACCGAACTCATACATTTTTTTATTTTCCGCACCGAACTCATACGTAGCCTACCGAAGGAATCCACAGAAAGGTAAAGGCACCTGAA
>CM044959.1:16729621-16924748 GCA_024516035.1 Bactericera cockerelli | reverse complement strand
CCACACCAACCATCCAGCCCACCCCGACCAAACAGACCTGTCCACCCAGTCCAAAGTGACCACCTAGACCATGAATATTTTTATTTTATTTTTTATATTAATTTTATGTATTTAATTCCGTCTTTTGCATGTTTTTATTGTGTGCTTGTTCAATCTTATGTGTTGTTTTTTGCATGATATTGTAAATATTTTTTTAGATTTTTTTGTATTCTTTTCGAGTACTTTAAACATCTCTGTCATGGTGAGGAATGGTTGGGTTGTAGTGTTAGACTGCAACCCAACACTTATTTTGGAAGCGAAAATACGAGATAATACTAGTTACATCGCGTACTATCGCTTCTTTTTGCATGTTGCATCTTGCGGTTTTTCGTTATTGCATGATTTACTGTTGCATGCTACTGTGTGTTCTCTTCATAATTTTACTTATTTCTTGTCCATGTTTTATTTTGTGGTTTTCATTATTTGCATGATTTTGTACTGTTGCATTCTTAGTTTTTGCTTTCAGAACTAATTTAATGGTGTGATGGATTACCCACACTACCTACCCAACTCGCCCAGTCCACACAGACCACAAACACCACCTTACCTATCCAACCCTCCCCGACCTACCCGGCCAGGAAGGCAAGTCAATCCTGACCACGCAGTCCATGAGTATTGGGATTTAAAATTAAGTTCAAGTATTTATTTCCTTCTTTTGCATGTTTAATTTTGTGCATGTTCAATTTTATTTTCTGTTATTTTGTGTGTTTTTTTGCATGATGTTACTTCCGAGATTTTTTTTTATTGTATTCTTTTCGGGTTCGTAAAAGATCTCTGTCATTGTGGTTAGGTTGTAGTGTTAGGTTACAACCCAACACCCATTTCATAAGCGATGGTACTAGATTATGCCATGTTGCATCTTGCGGTTTTCCATTGTTGCATGTTTCTGTGTGTTCTCTTCGTATATTTTTACTTTCCTTATCTTATAATAAGGAAAGTATTGTATTCGTCGAAAATTTGACCTACCCAGTTTTTCACATTTCTGGACGAATCATAGCATCAGGATACCAAAAAAGTTGTTTTCAGCCATTGGTCCGTGCGTCTGTGTGTGTGTGTGTGTGTGTGTGTGTGTGTCTGTGAACAGGATATCTCGAGAACGGTAAAAGCTAGAGACTTGAAATTTGGTATGGAAATTAATTTTATACACCAGACGAACCACGAAACTTTTTGTTAAAATCGGCCGCATCCCTCGGCCGCAGGGCCGCAAATATTAGCCGCAAGCGCCGCTTCTTTAAATTGGTTAAAGATACAAAAAAAGTTGAAGAACAACATTTTATTAGATTAAAAAAATAATAGGGGTCTATTCTGATCATTTTTTTGATATCTTGAACTTTTTGGACCTCGACTCCAATTTACCGGTATTTTGGGGAGACCCGCTTTGACTAACTTTTTTATTATTCATCCTAGATGGGGGTTGTGACATATCAAATTCAATTATTTTAAAGTGCTGATTACGAATTTGGTATTGTTTTTTAGTTATCTGTTACCGTTGAGTCACCAGTGGCGGAATTCGACTCCTTTTTGGGGGATAAGGAAAGTCGTGTGATGTTTACACCAGATTTTTTTTACTTGTTGTATATTGTGATTGTCAGTTTTTCATGATTTTGTATTGTCACATCCTTAGTTTTTTTTGTTTCGGAACCGATTTCCAGGTGTGCTGGTGTAACCACTCAGACCACCCAACCTACACCCAGCCCACCCCGACCTCCCAGACTTGTCACCCAGCCCTCGTAACCTACCTACCCCACCCTGAACACCCAGTCCACACCGAGAAACAAGTCTACCCTGACCAGGCAGACCTGTCAACCCTAACCACACAGTCCATGAGTATTAAATTTAAACAACAGGTACTACGCAAGTGATCATTTGTCAGGTATTGGGTGTGTGTAACAACAAATATTATACAAGCGATTAAGCATGATTTTTTTGCATGATTATAAGATTTTACTTTTTCAATTCGCATGCATATTGTGAATTTTGTCTTTCGCATGATTTTGTACTGTTGCATTCTTAGTTTTCTTGTTTCGCATGCAAGAAAAAAAAAGAATTTTTTTCTTCTCATGGTGAGGAAAGGATCGGGTGTAGGGGTGGAGGAGCCCGAGGGTGTTGGGTTGTAATGTTATGCTACAACCCAACACCCATCTTAAAAGCGATAGTACGAGATAATACTAGTTAAATCGCGTATTATCGCTTTCTTTTTTTTTTCTTTTTTTTTGCCTGTTGCATTTTTTATAGTTATATATTCTTGCATGATTTTTTGTTGCATGCTTTTTTTTCTCTCTTCCTTATAGTAACTTTTTCTTGTAATTGTTCAATATTATATTCCTTTCTCGCATGATTTTGTACTGGTGCATTCTTAGTTTTTTTGTTTCAGAACTAATTTAAGTCCAACCAGATCTACCCAGTCCCTGATTTCAAGGTGTGGAAACCAACTCAACCAGACCACGCAACCCACGTCAGGTATTAAGTGTGGTAAACAACAGATACTATACAAGCGATTAGGTGTCAGGTATTAAGTGTGGTAAACAACAGATACTATACAAGCGATTAGGTGTCAGGTTTTAAGTGTGGTAAACAACAGATACTTTACAAGCGATTAGGTGTCAGGTATTAAGTGAGGTAAACAACAGATACTATACAAGCGATTAGGTGTCAGGTATTAAGTGTGGTAAATAACAGATACTATGTAAGCGATTAGGTGTCAGGTATTAAGTGTGATAAACAACAGATACTTTACAAGCGATTAGGTGTCAGGTATTAAGTGTGATAAACAACAGATACTATACAAGCGATTAGGTGTCAGGTATTAAGTGTGGTAAACAACAGATACTATACAAGCGATTAGGTGTCAGGTATTAAGTGTGGTAAACTACAGATACTTTACAAGCGATCAGGTGTCAGGTATTGAGTGTGATAAACAACAGATACTATGTAAGCGATTAAGTGTCAGGTATTAAGTGTGATAGACAACAGATACTATGTAAGCGATTAGGTGTCAGGTATTAAGTGTGGTAAATAACAGATACTATGTAAGCGATTAGGTGTCAGGTATTAAGTGTGATAAACAACAGATACTTTACAAGCGATTAGGTGTCAGGTATTAAGTGTGATAAACAACAGATACTATACAAGCGATTAGGTGTCAGGTATTAAGTGTGGTAAACAACAGATACTATACAAGCGATTAGGTGTCAGGTATTAAGTGTGGTAAACAACAGATACTTTAAAAGCGATCAGGTGTCAGGTATTAAGTGTGATAAACAACAGATACTTTACAAGCGATTAAGTGTCAGATATTAAGTGTGATAAACAACAGATACTATGTAAGCGATTAGGTGTCAGGTATTAAGTGTGATAAACAACAGATACTATACAAGCGATTAGGTGTCAGGTATTAAGTGTGATAAACAACAGATACTATGTAAGCGATTAGGTGTCAGGTATTAAGTGTGGTAAATAACAGATACTATGTAAGCGATTAGGTGTCAGGTATTAAGTGTGATAAACAACAGATACTTTACAAGCGATTAGGTGTCAGGTATTAAGTGTGATAAACAACAGATACTATACAAGCGATTAGGTGTCAGGTATTAAGTGTGCTAAACAACAGATACTATACAAGCGATTAGGTGTCAGGTATTAAGTGTGGTAAACAACAGATACTTTACAAGCGATCAGGTGTCAGGTATTAAGTGTGATAAACAACAAATACTTTACAAGCGATTAGGTGTCAGGTATTAAGTGTGATAAACAACAGATACTATGTAAGCGATTAGGTGTCAGGTATTAAGTGTGATAAACAACAGATACTATACAAGCGATTAGGTGTCAGGTATTAAGTGTGATATACAACAGATACTATACATGTGGTCAAGCATGATTTTTTTGCATGTTCTAATTTTTTTAAACTCGAATGCATGTTTTTCGTATATAATTTCTACTATGGTGAGGAAAGGATCGGGTGTAGGGGTGGAGGAGCCCGAGGGTGTTGGGTTGTAGCCTAACACTACAACCCAACACCCATTTTAAAAGCGATAGTACGAGATAATACTAGTTAAATCGCGTATTATCGCTTTCTTTTTTTTTTTTTTTTTCTTTTTTTGCCTGTTGCATGGTTTAGTTATATATTGTTGCATGATTTTTTGATGCATGCTTCTTTTTTTCTCTTCCTTATAGTAACTTTTTCTTGTAATTGTTCAATATTGTGGTTTTCCTTTCTCGAATGGTTTTGTACTGTTGTATTCTTAGTTTTTTTGTTTCAGAACTAATAGTCCAACCAGATCCACCCAGTCCCGCCAATTTACCAAGCCCACCTAGACCACCAGCAGCCACCCCGACCACCAAGTCCACCCAACCCAACCAGACAACCCGGCCCTACCCGACCACCTAGCGCAACCCGACAACCCAGCTCACCTAACCTACCCAGTCACACCCGACCATCCCGATGACCAAGACCAGTTCTCAACCACCCAGCCCATCGTGTTAACACTGCCCGACCTGACCATTCCGACGACCAAGACCAGTCCGACCACCTAGTCCACCTAGCCTGGCAAGTTTTAGTATTAAGTTTTAAAATATTGTGCATGTTCGATATTATTTGAATTTTTTTTTTGCATGTTATTAAAAATAATTTTTATACAAGCATTTTACAAGCGATAGTACGAGATAATACTAGTTAAATCGCGTATTATTGTTTTTCTTAGCTTGTTGCATTTTCTGTTTTTCTTTGTTGCATGATAATGTTGCTTGCTTCTTATGATCTCTTTCTAAAATTACTTTTTTATTTTACTGTTTGTATTTTGTGGTTTTCCTTTTCTGTATGATTTTGTACTGTTGCATTCTTAGTCTTTTGTTTCAGAACTGATTTCAGAACATCCAGCCCAAACTTCGTCAGAGTCAAACCAGTTCACTCAAACTACTTAGCTCACAGAGACCTGTACAACCTCACCATCAAGACAACCCTAACCACCTCGACCACCCTAACCACCTCGACCACCCTAACCACCTCGACCACCTAACCACCTCGACCACCACCACTCGACCACCCTAACCACCTCGACCACCCTAACCACCTCGACCACCCTAACCACCTCGACCACCCTAACCACCTCGACCACCCTAACCACCTCGACCACCTAACCTAACCACCTCGACCACCCTAACCACTCGACCACCCTAACCACCTCGACCACCCTAACCACCTCGACCACCCTAACCACCTCGACCACCCTAACCACCTCGACCACCCTAACCACCTCGACCACCCTAACCACCTCGACCACCCTAACCACCTCGACCACCCTAACCACCTCGACCACCCTAACCACCTCGACTACCCTAAACTCGACACCCTAACCACCTCAGACCACCTACTCGACCACCTTAATGACACTCGACGACCACCCTGACTATCTGGCCACCTTGACCACCCTAATGAACAGACCACCTTGACCACCTGACCACCCTAACCACCTCGACCACTCTCACCACAGCGACGAACCATACCACCTTGACCGCTGTGACCTGTAGGTTTTTTTTTCTCACTTGTTGGCGCCACAAGTTTTTTATTTATTTATAAGAAATAGTTTATTACGAAGTGGATTAGGCCTAGCAGTATGAATTCTTCTTTTCTAAGTAGATATTCATATTGTTGGGGATACCACTTAGGAAGGTAGAAAAACGGGCTGGAACTCTACCTCTTGGGTGGCCTGGAAACGAGTTTTTTTTCTTACATTAGTAAATTAGATCTTTTAAAGTGGATTAGGCCTTGCAATATGTATTCTTCATTTCTACTTAAGGATACATATCGTAGGGGATACCACTTAGGAAGTTAGAAAAACGGGCTGGAACTCTACCTCATGGGTAGCCTGGAAACGAGTTTTCTTCTTACATTTTAAGACAGGGATACATATTTGTAGAGGATACCACTTATAAGATCTTTCATATGGTGAGGAAAGGATCGGGTGTAGGGGTGGAGGAGCCCGAGGGTGTTGGGTTGTAATGTTATGCTACAACCCAACACCCATTTTAAAAGCGATAGTACGAGATAATACTAGTTACATCGCGTATTATCGCTTTCTTTTTTTCTTTTTCTTTTTTGCCTGTTGCATTTTGTGATTATATTTTGTTGCATGCTTCTTCGTTTTCTCTTCCTTATAGTACTTTTTGTTGGGTTGTAGTGTTAGGCTACCACCCAACACATATTTCACAAGCGACAGTACGAGATAATACTAGTCTATCGCTTTTTTTCTATTTCTTATCCGTTTTTGGGGATTTTTATAAAGCATGGTTTAATGTTGCATGCTTGGTATATTTTCTTCCCATAACTATACTAGTTCCCATTTCTCTTAATATTTTTTTTTCACATGTCTAAATTATATTCATTTTTATTATAGAAAATTTCTTACATACTTTTTTTTCTCTTATTAATTGCTTTATTGAAGATTACATTGTTTGCATGATTTTACAATTTTGAATTATTAGTTTGTTTCAGAACTGATTTCAAAGTGTGGAAACCAAATCAACCAGACCACGCAACCCACGGTCAGGTATTAAGTGTGTTAAACGACAGATAATATACAAGCGATTAGGTGTCAGGTATTAAGTGTGATGAACAACAGATACTTTACAAGCGATTAGGTGTCAGGTATTAAGTGCGATATACAACAGATACTATACAAGCGATTAGGTGTCAGGTATTAAGTGTGGTAAACAACAGATACTTTACAAGCGATCAGGTGTCAGGTATTAAGTGTGTCAGGTATTCTCTTTTTTTTGCCTGTTGCATTTTTTAGTTATATATTGTTGCATGCTTCTTTTTTTCTCTTCCTTATAGTACCTTTTTCTTGTAATTGTTCAATATTATATTCCTTTCTCGCATGATTTTATAATGTTGCATTCTTAGTTTTTTTGTTTCAGAACTAATTTAAGTCCCACCAGATCTACCCAGTCCCTGATTTCAAGGTGTGGAAACCAACTCAACCAGACCACGCAACCCACGTCAGGTATTAAGTGTGGTAAACAACAGATACTATACAAGCGATTAGGTGTCAGGTATTAAGTGTGGTAAACTACAGATACTTTACAAGCGATTAGGTGTCAGGTATTAAGTGTGGTAAACTACAGATACTTTACAAGCGATTAGGTGTCAGGTATTAAGTGTGGTAAACAACAGATACTATACAAGCGATTAGGTGTCAGGTATTAAGTGTGGTAAACTACAGATACTTTACAAGCGATTAGGAGTCAGGTATTAAGGGTGGTAAACAACAGATACTATGTAAGCGATTAGGTGTCAGGTATTCAGAGTGATAAACAACAGATGCTATACAAGCGATTAGGTGTCAGGTATTAAGTGTGGTAAACAACAGATACTATGTAAGCGATTAGGTGTCAGGTATTAAGTGTGATATACAACAGATACTATACAAGCGATTAGGTGTCAGGTATTAAGTGTGATAAACAACAGATACTATACAACCGATTAGGTGTCAGGTATTAAGTGTGATGAACAACAGATACTTTACAAGCGATTAGGTGTCAGGTATTAAGTGCGATATACAACAGATACTTTACAAGCGATTAGGTGTCAGGTATTAAGTGTGATAAACAACAGATACTATACAAGCGATTAGGTGTCAGGTATTAAGTGTGATGAACAACAGATACTTTACAAGCGATTAGGTGTCAGGTATTAAGTGTGCTAAACAACAGATACTATACAAGCGATTAGGTGTCAGGTATTAAGTGTGGTAAACAACAGATACTTTACAAGCGATCAGGTGTCAGGTATTAAGTGTGATAAACAACAGATACTATGTAAGCGATTAAGTGTCAGGTATTAAGTGTGATAAACAACAGATACTATGTAAGCGATTAGGTGGCAGGTATTAAGTGTGATAAACAACAGATACTATACAAGCGATTAGGTGTCAGGTATTAAGTGTGATATACAACAGATACTATACATGCGGTCAAGCATGATTTTTTTGCATGTTCTAATTTTTTTAAACTCGAATGCATGTTTTTCGTATATAATTTCTATTATGGTGAGGAAAGGATCGGGTGTAGGGGTGGAGGAGCCCGAGGGTGTTGGGTTGTAGCCTAAACACTACAACCCAACACCTATTTTAAAAGCGATAGTACGAGATAATAGTAGTTAAATCGCGTATTATCGCTTTCTTTTTTTTTTTTTTTTTTTTTTTTTTTCTTTTTTTGCCTGTTGCATTTTTAAGTTATATATTGTTGCATGCTTCTTTTTTTCTCTTCCTTATAGTAACTTTTTTTTAAAACTTTTTATGTAATTGTTCAATATTGTGGTTTTCCTTTCTCGCATGATTTTGTACTGTTGCATTCTTAGTTTTTTTTTTGTTTCAGAACTAATTTAAGTCCAACCAGATCTACCTAGTCCCGCCAATTTACCAAGCCCACCTAGACCACGCAGCCACCAAGCCACCCCGACCATCAAGTCAATCCAACCCAACCCAACCAGACAACCCAGCCCTACCCGACCTGACCATTCCGACGACCAAGACCAGTCCGACCACCTAGTCCACCTAGCCTGGCAAGTTTTAATATTAAGTTTTAAATATTGTGCATGTTCGATATTATTTGCATTTTTTTTTTTTTTGCATATTATTAAAAATAATTTTTATACAAGCATTTTACAAGCGATAGTACGAGATAATACTAGTTACATCGCGTATTATTGTTTTTCTTAGCTTGTTGCATTTTCTGTTTTTCTTTGTTGCATGATAATGTTGCTTGCTTCTTATGATCTCTTTCTAAAATTACTTTTTTATTTTACTGTTTGTATTTTGTGGTTTTCCTTTTCTGTATGATTTTGTACTGTTGCATTCTTAGTCTTTTGTTTCAGAACTGATTTCAGAACATCCAGCCCAAACTTCGTCAGAGTCAAACCAGTTCACTCAAACTACTTAGTCACAGAGACCTGTACAACCTACCATCAAGACAACCACCACACCCTAACCACGTCGACCCCCTAACCACCTCGACCACCCTAACCACTTCGACCACTCTAACCACCTCGACCACCCTAACCACCTCGACCACCCTAACCACCTCGAACACCCTAACCACCTCGACCACCCTAACCACCTCGACCACCCTAACCACTTCGACTACCCTAACCACCTCAACCACCCTAACCACCCTAACCGCCTCGACTACCCTAACCACCTCGACCACCCTAACCACCTTGACCACCCTAACCACCTCGACCACCCTAACCACCTCGACCACCCTAACCACCTCGACCACCCTAACCACCTCGACCACCCTAACCACTTCGACTACCCTAACCACCTCAACCACCCTAATGACGTCGACCACCTTGACCACCCTGACCACCTCGAAAAACCCTAATGACCTCGACCACCCTGACTATCCTGGCCACCTTGACCACCCTAATGAACACGACCACCTTGACCACCCTGACCACCCTAACCACCTCGACCACTCTCACCACAGCGACGAACCATACCACCTTGACCGCTGTGACCTGTAGGTTTTTTTTTCTCACTTGTTGGCGCCACAAGTTTTTTATTTATTTATAAGAAATAGTTTATTACGAAGTGGATTAGGCCTAGCAGTATGAATTCTTCTTTTCTAAGTAGATATTCATATTGTTGGGGATACCACTTAGGAAGGTAGAAAAACGGGCTGGAACTCTACCTCTTGGGTGGCCTGGAAACGAGTTTTTTTCTTACATTAGTAAATTAGATCTTTTAAAGTGGATTAGGCCTTGCAATATGTATTCTTCATTTCTACTTAAGGATACATATCGTAGCGGATACCACTTAGGAAGTTAGAAAAACGGGCTGGAACTCTACCTCTTGGGTGGCCTGGAAACGAGTTTTTTTCTTACATTAGTAAATTAGTTATTTTAAAAGTGGATTAGGCTTTATAATATGCATCCCTTCATTTTAAGACAGGGTTACATATTTGTAGAGGATACCACTTATAAGATCTTTCATATGGTGAGGAAAGGATCGGGTGTAGGGGAAGGAGGAGCCCGAGGGTGTTGGGTTGAGTGTTAGGCTACAACCTAACACCCATTTTAAAAGCGATAGTACGAATAATACTAGTTAAATCGCGTATTATCGCTTTCTTTTTTTTTTCTTTTTTTTTTTCTGTAGCATTTTTAGTTATATTTGTGCATGATTTTTTGTTGCATGCTTTTTTCTTCTTATATAACGTTTTCCTCTTCCTTATAGAAACTTTTTCTTGTAATTGTTCAATATTGTGTTTTTCCTTTCTCCATGATTTGTACTGTTGCATTCTAATACTAGTTACATCGCGTATTATCGCTTTCGTTTTTTTTTTTCTTCTTTTTTTGCCTGTTATATTTTGTTGCATGATTTTTTGTTGCATGTTTCTTTGTTTTCTCTTCCTTATATTACCTTTATCTTGTAGTTGTTCAAAATTGTACTTTTCCTTTTTCGCATGATTTTGCACTGTTGCGTTCTTAGTTTGTTTGTTTCAGAACTAATTTCAGTCCAACCAGTCCACTCAACCTACACACCACACCTCGACCGGTCCGACCACCCAGCCCACCTGGACCACCTAGACCCCCCAGCCCACGTACACCATCCAGTCACCCCGACCATCCTGTCCACCATGTCAACCCAGCTCAAACAGACCATCCAGCCCAGTAAGTTCTCTGTGAAGTTACAGTATGTGTTGAATTGATATGAAAAGGTTTTTTTTTTTTTAATTTAACTCCTCTTTTAGCTTTTAATTCATTAACTGTTTCTTGTGTATGTTGTATTTTGTGTTTTTTTCAGAATTTATGTAAAGATTTTGTGCCTGCAGCTAGTACACAGAGACTATCCAACTCTACCAGCCCAACCCAGTCAGTCTACCCGTATTCCCGCACAAACCACCAAGTTATTTTTTGTACTTGTTGATTTTTGTGATTTTCCTTCTCTTTTGTGATATTGTTGTGTTGCATTGGAGTATGATAAACAATAGATACTATACTAGTTGTAAGATCAGATGTTAAGTGTGATAAACAACAGATACTATACAAGCGATCAGGTGTCAGGTATTAAGTGTGATACAAAATCATTCTAGATTTTTTTATTTTCGTATGCATTTTTTTCTTCTTATGGTGAGGAAAGGATCGGGTGTAGGGGAAGGAGGAGCCCGAGGGTGTTGGGTTGCAGTGTTAGGCTACAACCTAACACCCATTTTAAAAGCGATAGTACAAGATAATACTAGTTAAATCGCGTATTATCGCTTTCTTTTTTTCTTCTTTTCTTTTTATGCCTGTTGCATTTTTTAGTTATACATTTTTGCATGATTTTTTGTTGCATGCTTCTTTTTTTCTCTTCCTTATAGTAATTTTTTCTTGTAATTGTTCAATATTGTGGTTTTCCTTTCTTGCATTTTTTTGTACTGTTGCATTTCTTAGTTTTCTCGTTTCAGAACTAATTTAAGTCCAACCAGATCTACCCAGTCCCGCCAATTTACCAAGCCCACCTAGACCACGCAGCCCACCCCGACCACTCAGCCCATCGTGTTAACCCTGCCCGACCTGACCATTCCGACGACCAAGACAAGTCCGACCACCTAGTCCACGTAGCCTGGCAAGTTTTAGTATTAGTATTGTGTATGTCCGTTATTATTTGCATTAAAAATATTTATTGTAGTCTTAGTTTTTGCATTCTTACTTTTTTTTTGTTTTTGTTTCGTAAACTTTTTTTTCTTCATATGGTGAGGAAAGGATCGGGTGTAGGGGTGGAGGAGCCCGAGGGTGTTGGGTTGTAGTGTTAGGCTACAACCCAACACCCATTTTAAAAGCGATAGTACGAGATAATACTAGTTAAATCGCGTACTATCGCTTTCTTTTTTTTTTTCCTTTTTTTTGCCTGTTGCATTTTTTTTTACTTTGTTTTCTCTTCCTTGTAGTACTTTTTTCTTGTAATTGTTCAATATTGTGTTTTTCCATTCTCGCATGATTTTGTACTGTTGCATTCTTAGTTTTTGGTTTAGTTTTTTTTTTAAATTTCACCCTATAGTTTTTTTTTAAATTTAAATTAAAAAAATATTTATTTAATTTAATAATTCTATACAATTATGTCTTATTTTCTTTACATAATAATACCTATTTCTTGTACTTTTTGCTGTGTTTAGGATTACCATTTTTCTATTTTACAAAGTTGCATTCTCAGTTTGTTTCAGAACTGATGTCGAGGTGTGAAGAGTTACCGTCCAACCAAGCCAAGCAACGCACCCAGCCCAACCAGCCCACGAAACGCACCCAGTCCAACCAGCCCAACTTGGCCGCGCAACCCACCCAGTGCAACCAGGCCACGCAACCCACCCGGTCCAACCAGCCCAAGGAACGCACCCAGTCCAACAGTCCCACGCAACCCAGATTCTACACATCTAAAGAGGTCAGGTATTGAGTGTGATAAAACGGATCTATACAAACAATTTCTTAATCTAGCGTGTTTTCTTGCATGATTTCTATCAATATTAATATTTTTTTAAACTGGCATGCGTGTTTTTCAAAAGATCTTACATTTGGTGAGGAAAGGTCCGGCTGTAGGGGAGGAGGAGGCCGAGGGTGTTGGGTTGTAGTGTTAGGATACAACCCAACACCTATTTCAGAAGCGACAGTACGAGATAATACTAGTTACATCGCGTATTATCGCTTCTTCTTTTTTTTTTTCTTTTTTTTTTTTCTTAATTTTTTGCATGAAATAGCATGCTTGAATGTAGCATGTTTTTTGTGTTTTCTTTTCTTTTTTTTTCAACGTCCCTTTCAACTGCCATGGTCATATCACGACGGGGGTTTTACCCTCCATTCGCAGGAAACTCACAAACCTGCTACTCACATTGACCTCACCCAGCCTGAGTGGGGCCGGGAAAAGCCAGCGTCACGAGAATTAGAATTTGAATGGTCACCCATCCAAGTCTTAACCTCGCTGGATGTCGCTTAACTTCGGTGTTCTGAAGGGAACCGGTGTATTCAACATGCCATCGACGCTGGCTTTGTGTTTTCTTCTCTTCTTTATAATTTGATATTGTACTGTGTCATTGTGCATGTTTCTTTTAAGGTTTATTTTTCAGTCTATCCAGTCTACGCTGTTCTTGGTTGGCAGCTAATGCATCTGCCCTAAACGGTACCTTAGTATTAAGATTAGTTTTAAGTTTAGTTTTAAGAATATAATGGGTCGGGGGGTGGTTGGTTGGCATCTAATGCATCTGCCCTAAACGGTACCTTAGTATTAAGATTAGTTTTAAGTTTAGTTTTAAGAATATAAGGGGTTGGGGGGTGGTTGGTTGGCAGCTAATGCATCTGCCCTAAACGGTACCTTAGTATTAAGATCAGTTTTAAGAATATACGAGGTCGGGGGATGGTTGGTTGGCAGCTAATGCATCTGCCCTTAACGGTACCTTAGTATTAAGATTAGTTTTAAGAATATAAGGGGTTTGGGGGTGGTTGGTTGGCAGCTTATGCATCTGCCCTCAACGGTACCTTAGTATTAAGATTAGTTTTAAGTTTAGTTTTAAGAATATAAGGGGTCGGGGGTGGTTGGTTGGCAGCTAATACATCTACCCTAAACGGTACATTAGTAATATTAGTTTTAAGTTTAGTTTTAAGAATTTAAGGGGTTGGGGGGTGGTTGGTTGGCAGCTAATGCATCTGCCCTTACACGGTACCTTAGTATTAAGATTAGTTTTAAGTTTAGTTTTAAGATATAAGGGGTCGGGGGTGGTTCTGCCCTAATGCATCTGCCCTAAACGGTACCTTAGTATTAAGATTAGTTTTAAGTTTAGTTTTAAGAATATAAGGGGTCGGGGTGGTTGGTTGGCAGCTAATGCATCTGCCCTACACGGTACCTTAGTATTAAGATTGTTTTAAGTTTAGTTTTAAGAATATAAGGGTCGGGGGGTGGTTTCTGCCAATGCATCTGCCCTAAACGGTACCTTAGTATTAAGATTAGTTTTAAGTTTAGTTTTAAGAATATAAGGGGTCGGGGTTAGTGGTTGGCAGCTAATGCATCTGCCCTAAACGGTACCTTAGTATTAAGATTAGTGTTAAGTTTAGTTTTAAGAATATAAGGGGTCGGGGGGTGGTTTGCCCTAATGCATCTGCCCTAAACGGTACCTTAGTATTAAGGATTAGTTTTAAGTTTAGTTTTAAGAATATAAGGGGTCGGGGGTGGTTGGTTGGCAGCTAATGCATCTGCCCTAAACGGTACCTTAGTATTAAGATTAGTTTTAAGTTTAGTTTTAAGAAATATAATGGGTCGGGGGGTGGTTGGTTGGCAGCTAATGCATCTGCCCTAAACGGTACCTTAGTATTAGGATTAGTTTTAAGTTTAGTTTTAAGAATATAAGGGGTCGGGGGTGGTTGGTTGGCAGCTAATGCATCTGCCCTAAACGGTACCTTAGTATTAAGATTAGTTTTAAGTTTAGTTTTAAGAAAATAAGGGGTCGGGGTGGTTGGTTGGCAGCTAAATGCATCTGCCCTAAACGGTACCTTAGTATTAAGATTAGTTTTAAGAATATAAGAGGTCGGGGGTTGGTTGGTTGGCAGCTAATGCATCTGCCCTAAACGGTATCCTTAGTATTAAGATTAGTTTTAAGTTTAGTTTTAAGAATATAAGAGGTCGGGGGGTGGTTGGCTGGCAGCTAATGCATCTGCCCTAAACGGTACCTTAGTATTAAGATTAGTTTTAAGTTTAGTTTTAAGAATATAAGGGGTCGGGGGTGGTTGGTTGGCAGCTAATGCATCTGCCCTAAACGGTACCTTAGTATTAAGATTAGTTTTAAGTTTAGTTTTAAGAATATAAGGGGTCGGGGGTGGTTGGTTGGCAGCTAATGCATCTGCCCTAAACGGTACCTTAGTATTAAGTTTAGTTTTAAGAATATAAGGGGTCGGGGGGTGGTTGGTTGGCAGCTAATGCATCTGCCCTAAACGGTACCTTAGTATTAAGATTAGTTTTAAGTTTAGTTTTAAGAATATAAGGGGTCGGGGGGTGGTTGGTTGGCAGCTAATGCATCTGCCCTAAACGGTACCTTAGTATTAAGATTAGTTTTAAGTTTAGTTATAAGAATATAAGGGGTCGGAGGGTGGTTGGTTGGCAGCTAATGCATCTGCCCTAAACGGTACCTTAGTATTAAGATTAGTTTTAAGAATATAAGGGGTCGGGGGGGTGGTTGGTTGGCAGCTAATGCATCTGAGCTAAACGGTACCTTAGTATTAAGATTAGTTTTAAGTTTAGTTTTAAGAATATAAGGGGTCGGAGGGTGGTTGGTTGGCAGCTAATGCATCTGCCCTAAACGGTACCTTAGTATTAAGATTAGTTTTAAGAATATAAGGGGTCGGGGGGTGGTTGGTTGGCAGCTAATGCATCTGCCCTAAACGGTACCTTAGTATTAAGATTAGTTTTTAGTTTAGTTTTAAGAATATAAAGGTCGGGGGTGGTTGGTTGGCAGTAATGCATCTGCCCTAAACGGTACCTTAGTATTAAGTAGTTTTAAAGGGTTATAGTATTAAGTTTAGTTTTAATAATAATAAATGGTCGGGGGTGGTTGGTTGGCAGCTAATGCATCTGCCCTTAAACGGTACCTTAGTATTAAGATATTTTAAGTTTAGTTTTAAGAATATAAAGGTCGGGGTGGTTGGTTGGCAGCTAATGCATCTGCCCTTAACGGTACCTTAGTATTAAGATTAGTTTTAGTTTAGTTTTAAGAATATAAGAGTCGGGGGTGGTTGGTTGGCAGCTAATGCATCTGCCCTAAACGGTACCTTATATTAGGATTAGTTTTAAGTTTAGTTTTAAGAATATAAGGGTCGGGGGTGGTTGGTTGGCAGTAATGCATCTGCCCTTAACGGTACCTTAGTATTAAGATTAGTTTTAAGTTTAGTTTTAAGAATATAAGGGGTCGGGGGGTGGTTGGTTGGCAGCTAATGCATCTGCCCTAAACGGTACCTTAGTATTAAGATTAGTTTTAAGTTTAGTTTTAAGAATAAAGGGGTCGGGGGTGGTTGGTTGGCAGCTAATGCATCTGCCCTAAACGGTACCTTAGTATTAAGATTAGTTTTATGTTTATTTAAGAATATAAGGGTCGGGGGTGTTGGTTGGCAGCTAATGCATCTGCCCTAAACGGTACCTTAGTATTAAGATTAGTTTAGTTAGTTTTAAGAATATAAGGGGTCGGGGGTGGTTGGTTGGCAGCTAATGCATCTGCCCTTAAACGTACCTTAGTATTAAGATTAGTTTTAAGTTTAGTTTTAAGAATATAAGGTCGGGGTGGATGGTTGGCAGCTAATGCATCTGCCCTAAACGGTACCTTAGTATTAAGATTAGTTTTAAGTTTAGTTTAAGAATATAAGGGTCGGAGGGTGGTTGGTTGGCAGCTAATGCATCTGCCCTAAACGGTACCTTAGATTATTAAGGTTAGTTTTAAGTTTAGTTTTAAGAATATAAATGTTGGGGGGTGGTTGGTTGGCAGCTAATGCATCTGCCCTAACGGTACCTTAGTATTAAGGTTAGTTTTAAGTTTAGTTTTAAGAATATAATGGTGGGGGGTGGTTGGTTGGCAGTAATGCATCTGCCCTAAACGGTACCTTAGTATTAAGATTAGTTTTAAGTTTAGTTTTAAGAATATAAGGGTGGGGGGTGGTTGGTTGGCACTAATGCATCTGCCCTAAACGGTACCTTAGTATTAGATTAGATTTAAGTTTAGTTTTAAGAAAAAGGGGTCGGGGGTGGTTGGTTGGCAGCTAATGCATCTGCCCTAAACGGTACCTTAGTATTAAGATTAGTTTTAAGTTTAGTTTTAAGAATATAAGGGGTCGGAGGGTGGTTGATTGGCAGCTAATGCATCTGCCCTAAACGGTACCTTAGTATTAAGATTAGTTTTAAGTTTACTTTTAAGAATATAAGGGGTCGGGGGGTGGTTGGTTGGCAGCTAATGCATCTGCCCTAAACGGTACCTTAGTATTAATATTAGTTTTAAGTTTAGTTTTAAGAATATAAGGGGTCGGGGGTGGTTGGTTGGCAGCTAATGCATCTGCCCTTAACGGTACCTTAGTATTAAGATTAGTTTTTAAGAATATAAGGGGTGGGGGGGTGGTTGGTTGGCAGCTAATGCATCTGCCCTTAACGGTACCTTAGTATTAAGATTAGTTTTAAGAATATGTATAAGTTTTGTAGCATGGTTTAATGTTGCTTGATTTTGTGTTTTCTTTACTTTGTAACATGGTTTGACGTTGCATGATTTTGTGTGTTTTTCCTTTGTAGCATGGTTTAATGTTGCATGATTTTGTGTTTTTTTCTTTGTAGCTTGGTTTAATGTTGCTTGATTTTGTGTGATTTTCCTTTGTAGCATGGTTTAATTTTGCATGATTTTGACATCAGCTTTAACGCAACATTAATATTAAATTCAGTATTAATAATATAGACTTCAGCCCTAACGCTTCCTTAATATTAAGTTTAGTATTAAGAATATTGACATCAGCTCTACCGCTACCTTAATTTTAAGTTTAGTATGAAGAATATTGACATCAGCCCAAACGCTTCCTTAATTTTAAGTATAGTATTAAGAATATTGACATCAGCTCTACCGCTACCTTAATTTTAAGTTTAGTATTAAGAATATTGACATCAGCCCTAACGCTTTCTTAATTTTAAATTTAGTATTAAGAATATTGATTTCAGCTTAACGCTTCCCTAGTTTTAAGTTTAGTAATAAGAATATTGACATCAGTCCTAACGCTTCCTTAGTTTTAAGTTTAGTATTAAGAATATTGACATCAGCCCCTAACGCTTCCTTAATTTTAAGTTTAGTATTAAGAATATTGACATCAGCTCTACCGCTACCTTAATTTTAAGTTTAGTATTAAGAATATTGACATCAGCCCTTACGCTTTCTTAATTTTAAGTTTAGTATTAAGAATATTGTAATCAGCCCTAACGCTTCCTTAATTTTAAGTTTAGTATTAAGAATATTGATATCAGCTCTACCGCTACCTTAATTTTAAGTTTAGTATTAAGAATATTGACATCAGCTCTATCGCTACCTTAATTTTAAGTTTAGTATTAAGAATATTGACATCAGCCCTTACGCTTTCTTAATTTTAAGTTTAGTATTAAGAATATTGACATCAGCCCTAACGCTTCCTTAATTTTAAGTTTAGTATCAAGAATATTGATATGAGCTCTACCGCTACCTTAATTTTAAGTTTAGTATTAAGAATATTGACATCAGCCCTAACGCTTCCTTAATTTTAAGTTTAGTATTAAGAATATTGACATCAGCCCTAACGCTACGTTAATTTTAAATTTATACTAAGGATATTGACATCAACCCTAACGCTACCTTAGTTTTAAGTTTAGTCTTAAGGATTTAGAAATATCAGCCCTAGCGCTACAATAGTATTAATAATATAGACATTCGCCCTAACGCTACCTTAGTATTAAGTTTAGTATTAATATTATAGACACTTCATCCTTAACGCTATCTTGGTAATATAGGTTTAGTATTAAGAAAATAGACTTATGAGCCGTAATGCTACCATAATTTGAAGTTTATTACTTAGACCTTATATTCTTAATAATAAATTTCAAGTTAAGTCTAAACTTAAAGTTTTTTTGTGAATATTTATTCAAAGAGAGGTTTATAACAACCGAAGTCATTGCCCCTAAACTTTAAGTTTGGTATTAAGAAGTTAAGTTCTACAATCAGAATTTAGAATATAAAGAGGGTTCGTTTGGAAATCAATACATCTATTTAGGCAGATGTATTTTTTTTTTTTTTTTTTTTTTTTTTTTCACTTGTTGGCGCCACAAGTTTTGTTTTCAATTTAGTTTATAGAGAAGTGGATTAGGCCTTACAATATGTATCCCTTCTGTGCAAGGGATACATATTGTAGGGGATACCACTTAGGAAGTTAGAAAAACGGGCTGGAACTCTACCTCTTGGGTGGCCTGGAAACGAGTTCTTTCTCTTAATTTTATATTATTTGAAGAATGATCTTGAATTATTTTTATGAATGACCTGTCACTAAAGAGGGAAAGAAAGTAAAATAACATTATCGTGAGCTTAAATATAAACTCACGATATAGTTATTTTACAGACATCTGTGCGTTCAGGGCAGATGTCTATACTATAGCTTAGTTTTACGTTTAGGATGGAGAATAAAGCTCCACCCTACCAACCTCAACCATGAGGTTGAACAATGTCGACCCCAATAGCAACGTAAGCCAATATGGGATAAAGACAAGGGAGATATATATGTATAATATGAGAGCAGGTTTGTCTTAACGCTACCTTAGTCTTAAGAATATAGACATCTGCCCTAAACGCTACCACTTACTTTTAAGATTATAGTGATGAAAATATTGACATCAGCCCTAACGCTACCCTCATTTTAAGTTCAGTATTAACGATATTGATATCAGACCTAACGCTACCTTAGTATTAAGAATATAGACGTCTGCGCGTTTAGGGTATATGTCTATACTATACCTTATAGTTTTAAGTTTAGTATTTAGGGAAGGTTTTTTGAGATCTGCCCTAACACTAGCTTACTATTAAAAATATAGACATCTGCCTTAAACGCTACCTTATACTGTACTTAGTTTAATACTAAACTTATAACAGTAGTATAGACTTTTCAGCCCTAACGCTACCTTAGTTGGTTTGGTTGAGATTCGCCCTAAAAGCTACTTTCTTAATACTAAACTTAAATCTCTCCAAATGAAAAATTCAATTTTTGCGCTAATAATGTAGGGAACACTTTACAGTGAGGTAGAAAGGTCGTGATTTCGCTCTAATTACAGGCATCTACACAGTAAAGCAAATGTAACAATACGCGCTGTAAGCTTAATAAAATTAATTTTTGAATTTTTTGAAAAGTGATTTGGATTAGCGTCATTATTTGTTAGTTTGCGTGAAGATACTAAATTGTGCTCAGGATACTAGTTGCAGTCGTTTTGGAGCAAAGGGACTTATTATGAGTATTGCCTTGGTATTTACAAACAAGGTTAGGTCTGGATATGGTGTTAAATGCTTGTTTTTTATCTAAAATATTTGGGTAGTATTAGTCTTTGCGTGACCTAGAAGACCCTGCTATCACGTAAATATCAATAAAATCTTACCCATTGAATCCTGTGTTTGAGTAGATGTTTCGCATGACAACACTTAGGGGAAGATTGTCCGACGCGAGCATAATCTGAGTCTTGGCGACATCTAGTGGCGTTGTGACGGCTGCGGCAATGCCACCTGAAAGTCAAGTTATCCTGAAATAATACTCTTCGGTTTCTTTTGGACTGCCAAAAATCTTGTGGTTAAGTTTAAAAACAAAATATATTAAAATCAACAAGTACAAAAAACAAACAAAAAGAATGTTACCTACTGCTTTCATCAGTGATCTTTATCACCATGATACATATTATTGTATAATGACTTCTGGGTGACACCCGTGGACCTCTAGATTATTTCGGTTTAGATCAAAGCAAAGAGAATGGTACAATTGGTACATGCTTAAATAAGGTTTTTTTTTGCGCAGCTGAGTCAGTATATTTGAGGACTTTATTATAAGCATGACTAAAAATAAAATAATCCAAATGTCTTGTGCATAAAAAGTTACAAAAAAAATATGTTGGGTCTGTACAGTAATGTGTATTATATGGTATCATGATCATTATATTTTTACAATCAACATTTAGTTCAATTCAGATAAGGTAACATTAAAGGAGCTTTTGTTTAATGTTCTAGTTCTGTTTCAACCTCCTCTCACCTGACAAAGCACCACAGGCTGCCACTACTACAGGAGGACAAGTGTTGCCAGTGTACGCTGTGTAGGATTTCATTGTGTACTCCCAGATCGGGAACTGAATCACAGAGAATGGAATGTCGCGGAACACTGTTGATGTGTAGCCGCGAAACATACCGCGAATTCCTAGAACAACACGGAAATAATAGGAACTGAACCTTGTGAGTTTTTTATATGATAATATTATGCAAAAGTAATTATAACTTGTATATCTTAACAAAAAATAGTCACAAAGTTTGCTCTTCACTTTACTATTATTATTATTATTATATGAGCTTCCAGGTTTACATTGGTACATTTATACAATTAACACTGCAACCCAATGAGATCTGGTGACAATTTTTTTATATAGAAAATTCTGCCTAACCTTGGATCAAACTCAGGATCTGTACTACAGGCAGTAAACATCATCGAAGCTTGCTCTTTATCTTCATTTAATGTCTTTTTTTTAAATGATTAAAATTCAAGCATCTTAATTTGAAGATTACTGAGCTAAGCAATTAAATTGTGATGTTGATTTTTTTTACAGTGAATACCTTCATGTTGAATGGCAGAAGTGACAATGCCAAGAGCTGACTTGTTTTTCATACTGGCCTGCCTCCTCTGCTTAATAATCTCTGTGGGCACACGCACAACACAAGTGATAGCCTCTGCACAGGATGCACTGAGCACGTGAACCAAAGGCATGGGCAAGGCACTACTACCCTGGAGATGTGTTTTATGGAGTTTTTTCAGTCCATCATAGGTGAGAAAAAATATACCACCTGCAAGGGATAAAGAAAAATAAAGTTTCTCAGGAGGTTATGAAATTTCCAGTAATATGAAAAATATAAATCTGAGCAAAAAATATTTTTTTTACAAATTTGAACATAATACTTCCAATTTCTAATGTTAGAAAAAAGAAGAAGTGAGTCACAATAAAAATATATTTAATTTTCTTATTTTCAAGGTTGGTAAATGTAGTCTTGTCATACTAGGTACAAATTTGGCATCCTCTTTTTTTTTGGCTTTTGCCCCCTGTGACAGAAAGTGTTGATCTCTTATTGTCTCAAACTAAATCTCGCACACATACCCTGTATTGGAGAGCTAATTGCAGCAGGTCCAAGACCCTTGTAAATTGATTTGAATCCTCCTGATTTCCAAAACCCATATTGACTCTGTAGTCTTGTCTTCATAGTGTCAAGTGGATAAAGAACAACATCCACTACAATTCCAGCACTGGCCCCTGCCTGAAAAAAAAAAAATATTGACAGCTTTGACCACATTTGAAATTGACATGCACTAAATTTTAGAACTCAATTAAATTTAAATTGGACTGCACAAATATGAATAATCTGTCGTTTTTCATAATTGCTTGAATAATGCACAACACATAATTCCAATAATAAGCTCTGGACATTTTGTGGTCAAAATCCCAAATGGGAGGATAATTTGTCATGTATCAGCTGGGTTTTTAACCATGACCTCAGGATTACCAGAACAAATGCCTTGACCACTGAGGCCCATCCTGTCAGTCTGTCCCTTCCGAAACACACGGTCAGTCCCAAGGCTAACTGTGTTTCTTTGTGTTATTTTATCACAAGTTTAGGCTGGTATGCAGAGATGTTTTTTATATCCCTATAGGTTTCACTGTAGGGTGGTCTCGAGCTTGCTGTAGGGAATACTTCGACCTTGACAATTATTTACTTAAGAGACATCTGAATGCGCATGCGTACAGACGCTTCAAATAAGCGTCTCTGAATAACAAAATCAGCTGAAGGGACAAATGACCCAGCCATCCCTACAGTGAGGACTCTGCATAGCACCCTTAGTGTCTAGCATAAAATGATTTGTGATGTTAAACATTAATAAATAATAATAATAATAATAAAAAAATCATTTTTGAATGACATGGGATTTATCTCCCTACCTTGGGTATCTTAGTAAGTTCTTTGAGTATATTGGAATTGATGGATCTGATTTGTAATTCACCACTTACCACCAGAGAAGTAACGAGAGAATGAGCTCCAGACATTATATGTGCTTCTTCTTCCAACATTGTATTGATCTATCTTAATTTTCTCTTTGAGATACTATTTATAATGATAGTATATTATATGTCAAACATGCCATGTCTAGACAGGATGTGAAAGACAGTCAATCATAAAACTATTGAAAAATACTCGCGTTCTCATGATGAATGTTACCAAAATGACTTTTGTGAAATAATTTGATTTTAAAATTGATGATGAAAAATATGAACCCTAGTCATCAGTTTCAGGATCAGTTATTCATTGGTAAAATTATCATGCACATCTGAGCTTTGATTCAACATCACAGTTATAGCATAGCAAAAATTTCAGTATTATGAAGTTCCTAGTCCTCCCTCACAACGCTAATTTTGTCATAGGTATGAGATAAATGAGATTCATGATAACTTATCAGCTTATCACAACAGAATCCTCACCCCTAAAATAATTTTAAAATCCTCGCGCCAAAATATTTGAACTGCCTCGGTGCATAGCTTGGCAGCCTCGCACAGACCAATTCACAAGGTCCATTTACATCTTTCTTTTTGAAACATTTCTTCAAAATTTTCATGAAATTTTGAGCAACTGCCCCAACTACGTAATCAAGCGAAACGGTCGTTTCGCGGGAGAAAGACTCCCAGAAACTACAGTGCTTATAAAGTGATACAGTTAACACACTCTACTAATACGAAGGTTGTGGGTTCGAATCCCAGCCACGGCTACAAAATGCTGAGTATTTAATAGAAATGTTCAACAATTGCATGGCTGTAAGTATGAATTAATGCTGATACGATTCCAATAGATTCTTCCTAGTGAAAAATCTTAAAAGTTAAGTCAACTCAACAAACTCTCATCAAGTTAAGTCTGAATTTCCTAAGAATGCCGGCTCCAGGGATGAGAAAAAAAAACAACTCATTCAATTAGTCCATTAACTTTATTTATGTAACATTATTACTCTGGACAACATGTTTTTACTACGTAGTCACAAAACTTAATTAGGAGATACTTGGTAATAATATGCCCGAATTATAAAATAGAAATAACTTACGATAAGCCAGACTCCTTCAAGTCGGGCTATAATGCACTATGCTAGGTTGAAACTCCCACTTGAGGGAGGCTTATCTTAAAGTTAATCCTGTTTTATAATTTCACTATATTGTCCAGTATTAGAGACAGAAAATTGGCCGAATATTTTTCACTTCGTAATCTATGAAACAATGAACACGGAAAAATGAGACCGTTTCCAATTCTCCACTGATTTCTTAAGGATAGTTATTGAAAGACTATCGTTGTATGAAAAAAATTGTTGAATAAAAGACACTCGTATTTTACTACTTTACTTTCTTCCCTTATCTTTTATTTTTATTCTATTTCTGAATCTTTCTTCTCCTTTTCCTCTCTCCTGGAAACTGCACACATACTTAACTGTAGAGCTATCTCCTATTTGACCAGGATTGGACCAGTAATCCAACTAACAATTGACGCTCATTAATCATGCAGTACCAAAATGTACTCTACCTATTACACGAACATGCATTACTAGTATGGTTTCAAAAGGAGTGATTTCCAGTATGAACATCATAATCATACCACTCTGTATTGTGCTAGCATTTCTTCGCATGGGACATTAGTTTTCTATTGGTTATAAATCCGTTTCAGGTGCTTATTTAATTATCATTGTAAAACAATAATATACATACAGAATTTCATCAAAATCGGGTGTACCGTTCACGAGATATAAGAGATATTCTATTGGTTATAAATCCGTTTCAGGTGCTTCTTAAAATATCATTTTTTTTTTTTGCAGAACACTCCACCACCAAGGCAGACTGCCTCCTCCCCCTTGAACAGCCAGTAAGGCGCATCATCCGCGCCAACAGCTATTATTCAGCATCTTTTGCCCGAGGGACAAAAAGAGCAGATTGGTTTCTTCTGCCATCCCTGATCGAAAAGGGTGCCCTTGTCTCGTTTTGCACATCTACCATCCATCTTAGCTCTAGTCAACGTGACCTGCTCATATTATGTGTGCCTGTCATTAATTATTTCGAAGACATCCATCCATATTAAAGAGAATTTTTTTATATAAATTTTTAACCTTAAAAATAGGCACTAATAGTCGCCGTCGCGCCGCTTAGTTTTAAGCGAGTGTCTGGCGTCCTATTTGGAATTTCAACTGAAAACGAAAAGATTTTTGGGCCGGCCACCAATTTTTTTAAAAAAAATATGAACCCCCCCCCCCTTGTAATATTTTAAAAAAATCTTTCAACTTTAGTTGAAAGATTTTATTCTACTTTAGTACAAATGTCTTCTTTTTATCATTTACCATATGCAAATAGCGACCAACTTACAGTTGCAATTAATCTTTTGAGCATTCCATAAAGAAAATCAACAACAACAAAAACCTGGAATAAGGTAAGATAAGTAATGAAGTCACACAGAATATTCAAGAATGGTCTGGTTTAACCATTTTTACTTTATATTGTATTTAAAATATCACAGATGATTTTCAATTACAATAATTGTTCTAGAAAAAAAATTAACTGTGCACAAGGCATCTTTTTTATTGACACTTCGATTTTTTAGTGTTGGAAATATCACAGATGGATTTATACTTAAAATTATTTTAATCAACGTATAGACTTATTATTTGTGCACAGAGCATCTTTTTTTCTTTTCTTTTTTCAACACTTCGGATTTTTTAGTGTTAAAATATCACAGATGTATTTATTGTTAATTTATTATTAAATATGGACTTCTTATTTGTGCACGAGGCATCTTTTCTTTTCAACACTTGGATTTTTTAGTGTTAAAAATATCACAGATGGATTTACAAATAAAATTATTTTTATAAAAGTATATAGACTTCTTATTTGTGCACAAGGCATCTTTTTTTTTCTTCTCTTTTTTCCTTAGTCACTTGGTTTTCTCTCTCCCATAAACTAGACCCTTTAGTGTGTGCCTAGAGCATCTTTTAATAAAATTCTAGTTTTTTTTTTTTTTTTTTTTTTTTTAATACAATCAACTGCATTGGTACATCTAGGCATCTTTATTTATTATTTAATTTTCATTTCAAGCATGCTGCGTTTTTTCCCTTTACTTTTTCGAGAGCTCGAAGTTTCGGCATATTTTAATTGAGTAAAATTATGCATTACTTTTCTAAGAACACAAAATGTACAGCCACTTCAAACAAACATAAGCTCAAGGTGTGTTCAAAACGTCTTGTAATAGAATTACAAACTTTATCAAAAAAAAGACTTCATTATAAAACCAATATTATAATTCTTAACCCCACCACAGGATTCGAACCTGTGCATTTTGATTTCTTAATCATTACCTAGTTGAATTATTAAATGTGCACAAAGCATTTTTTCATTTATTTTCAAGTTTTTAAAACTTGGGACAACAAATTAGATTCTAGTGTGTGCCTAAAGCATCTTTTTATTGAAATGAAATTTTAGCTTCCATTTCTTTCTTTTTTAAAGTATTATACAATAGTAATATATTTTTTCCCTTGCAAACTGCTTGGTTTTTCTTTTCTTTTTCAATAATTTCAAGGCCTCTTTTGATGTGCCAAGGGCATCTTTTCATGGGAGTGACATAATTCTTTCTCATCCACTTTTCCTAATATGTATATTAATGATATTATTATACATTACTTTCAAACAAGCTTAAAGGCTAAAAGTGTGCCCAAAGCATCTTGACTTGTTTTGCATGTCATCATCTCCCCCTTTTGTGCCTTAAGGCATCTTTACTGAAATTAGATTATTCGTGTTCACTTTTGTAATGAACATTATCATATTGACTGTGCCCAAGGCATCTTTTTCATATCTGTGGAAAATATTCTTCCATTTTTTGTACTTTTTAAAAAAAAAAACCAAAAATAATGTTCACTGTTAAGTGTTGAACATCTCAAAATTATACAGGATTTCACTTGAAAATTTTGGAATCGAACCCATAATTATCAGAGAGAAACCACATAAAACAATATGCGTGCTTCAAACTTAGCAGCAACTTTAAATACCACATTCGAATGGTACAATTTTTGAATTTGTTCAACAGAAGTAGACTATAAAATACAAGCTCATATTAATTATTGCGAAAAAAGATTCATCAATATTTCTCAGTGACAAAAATAATATTTATAAAGAAAGAAAATAAATATTTGGTAGGTAGGGTAGGTAATAAAAAAGATGTCTAATAATAGATTAATTTATGATACACACTATAATGTGTGTATACACAACTGCACAACTATTGTGTTTTATAAAACTTAAACATCAAAAATAAACAAATCATTTCGAATAAAATATCACAGATGGTAAATATTTACAGACTTAAAGACAAGTTTAGCCAGCGTCGATGGCATGTTGAATACACCGGTTCCCTTCAGAACACCGAAGTTAAGCGACATCCAGCGAGGTTAAGACTTGGATGGGTGACCATTCAAATTCTAATTCTCGTGACGCTGGCTTTTCCCGGCCCCACTCAGGCTGGGTGAGGTCAATGTGAGTAGCAGGTTTGTGAGTTTCCTGCGAATGGAGGGTAAAACCCCCGTCGTGATATGACCATGGCAGTTGAAAGCGACGTTAAACCCCACTTAAAAAAAAAAAAAAAAAAAAAAGACAAGTTTATATTCCAAAATGTTAATATGAACTTGTATTCAATGAGATCATAAGAAACTTAAAGCAAAAGTAAGACTACCTAGAAGGATTTTCTTTTTCTTCTGCAAATCAGAAGAGAGGAGTAGTAGGAAATGAAATAGACGGTGGAATTTTTTTTAGGAAAAATCAGAGACACATAAAAGATCTCTCTTATGCGATAATAGAAATTGGGCTGGTGATGTATAAAAACAATCAAATAGTTTCAACACTCATGTGTTTGCCAGATAGTTAAGAAGGAAAATAGGCATGCCATTATGAAGACAGGAAAGATTTGTAGTAAGAGAAGTTAATCATATAAAATAAATGAATTCGATTTAAAAGATTTTAAATATTTTTTCTGACGAGTCATTTAACCAGATTTATTTTTTAAAATAAACTACACATTTTTCACTTAATACTAATTTTAAATTAAATTTTATAGTAATAGTTTAAGTAACTTTAATTACCTACTGTACAGATTAAAGGTAGATAATGGAGAATAGAAAACAATTTAAGGGCGTTTGTAATCAAGTGAAAAATTGGCGTCGAACTTTAATTCAATCTCTTTCGTTTTAGGCAAATCAACGCCATAAATCTATTCGATTCTCCACATCTAAAAAGCAACATACGTGAAAGCAAGTAAAAGATGACCAAGAATTCCAATTTTTCAAGTTTTATTTTATTTATACTATATGCTCATGGAATGTGAACATATTTATAAGTAATGTAGTATAGATGCATACTTTTAAATAAATTGAAAATATTTATATCTTGATCATCTTCCACTTGAAATTGGGAAAATACTGTCCCGGAGCGAAGTTGATTTTTTTCCTTTAGAATGGAATTCGTCCAACTTTGGTGAAGGATGATCACAGCTGCGAGGATGTCCAAATTCTAATGAGATGAAGAATTCCTGCCAACTCGAAATTTCGGACATTTCGAAATTCTGCTAACTCTGATTTTGTTAGAAGCAGAATAGACGAGAAGACGTTACCAGAGGAAGGTAATTTTAGATGAAATTGCACACGATGTGGTACGATGAATATTTGTCTGGTAACAGCGAGTGTTTCCAGAACGATATTCATGACAGGATTATTAACGGAGAGATATGTATAATGTAGGCGCTCTCGTGTCGTGAAGTTCAGAACGTATCGACGCCGACGGTAACTTACATTGCTGGGTACGGCAAAACTGTCTGCTATTGTGGAAAGAAATACACGTGTATAAATTAGACACAAAAACATCTAAAGTTAAATTGTTAAAATAAATAAACGAGTATAAATAAAAACTGTACAAAATGTCTTAATACAAGTGCCATATATTAAATATGAAAATCAGTTGTGGGAAATCGAACCCAATGACAAAATTTAGGTAGTTTTTTTCACTACAACACCCTTCATTCATGTAAGATATCGTAAGTAAATGAATTGGCTAACAGTGCTTCCACCAAGTAAATATTTTTTTTTGTATGCACAAACGAGACCAATTATTTACAATTGAAAATAAATATTAGGATAAAATAGTATGTTAAGTGACTCATGAGTATAAGGAGAATTATTTATAGGCCCAAATTTCAAGAAAAAAATGTTTTTGCATTATGAAATGCCATGATAATAACTCTCTACTCCGACACAATCCAGTCCCACTTTGGTAGTAGTTGTCGAGTATTTGTTAAAAAGTTGTAAAAAAAGTACTACAATTGCAAATTTATAATATGTGAAACAAAGAGTTCTCTATAAATAATAATCAAACATCATTTCTTAAGCAGCTCAGCTAACGCTGCACCAACGGCATTAGGATATTAGCATCAAATTACTTTGCATAAAATAAATAATCAGAAAGATGTTATCAAGTAGATGTCGTGATTTTCATTACCTACATTATTTCTAGGGGTCTTTTCTTAAAGAAATTCCTACGTGCTGTATCTTTTACTTAGAACTATTGCACCCTTAATATTAAAGAAAAAACTCACAACAATTCAGAGATGTTTTGCAGCATTATTTTTCAGGATCTCTTAAAAATTGATACATTCCACTCATGAAAATTCATTCACAAGTTCAGATTTCGTTGAATCCCCACCTTAACACAGCTTGGATTTAAATAACATGAACACCCGAAAAAAACCACCTTACTTTTTCCACTTCAAAAAATGTTTCAACTGTATGTACTGTACACAGGATTAACGAGAGCGTTTGTTTGGCTCACTTTAGCGAAGATCATTAAAATAGGACAAGTCCATAAAATGGGTAATGTTTCACACCCCGACCTAACTTTTCAGACCTTCTTGCTGCCTATTCTTGAATGCACAGACGACTTTTTGTCCTTTTTCTTCTTCTTGGAGCGACGATGATGCTCAATCTCTTCTTCACTTGATTCCACAGGCTCGCGGTCACTCACTGGAAACAGGTTAGTGGAGAATGTTTCAAGTAATTTTTCCACAAGCAATAAAAATTAAACAGGGAGTAGACCAGCAGTCTGGCTGGGGGACTATAAACAGGAAGTAGACCAGCAGTCTGGCTGGGGGACTATAAACAGGGAGTAGAGCAGCATTGACTTGGTTCTGGGGGACCTTGTCAATTATTAGTCTCCTTGTAAAGACAGTGGTAGAAGTGCTGAGTCATTCCTCCACTGTCTGGCTACCATCGTTCACGATGACGCCACCCTATGATGATGAAAAATATTATTCAACTTTGGCACGAGTTGAATTTACCTCTAGTGGACTTTTCTATCGTTTTGTTAGGTAACACTAACACATGGGTACTCAATACATTATTTTAGGGGATTTAACTGATCTCATTAGTTCCAAAAGAGACCCAAAAGTCCAATGAAGGAGCTATGAATAAAAAATATGGACCTACCAAAGTAAATGGTCTTTTGAGATGGTAAAATTGTCATAGCATAATAAACAGTTCTTACCTCGATCTTCTTCATCAGAACTAACTTGCTTTTTTGATTTCTTTATGATTAAAACCCTTCGCGATGATTCTGTAAAAATATAAAAGAAACATATTTAATTTTTTTCTATAATTAAAATTCCTTTGAAATTATTAACTATTTACTGATCTTTCATATTTCATGTCTCCTCTATTTCTTTGCTTGGACAGAGTGTCTTTCAATTGCTAGGTCCATTATTTACAGCACAATTACAGTCAAAAATGGATATACATAGGTTAAGGATTTCCAGGTCAAATTTACCTCTCATAAGGGAATTTAATTATTTAAAAGAGGAACTTAGATATATGAAATTCCGGTCCGCTGAATTCTCTTATCTGGGCTCGACTGTATCTTTTTATTTTCTTTTTTTTATATTAGTATTTCGAATAGTACCACAGTGGAACATATTATTACAGAAAGAATTCTTTTATTAAAATAAAGTTTATTATACAAAACACCGTTGTTTTTCTTCAAGTCATGCTTGGAATCTTACCAGAGTGCTCTTCTCTCTGCAGCAATTTCTTCAAGTCCTGGGCTGCTTGCTGGGCTTTCTTCTCCAAGGTATCCGCCTCAGGAGTGGCGGCCTTGCGACTGCGAGATTTCCTGGAAAAGTGTAGAATTCATCAGTTTCTAGCAGTCGGGATCTTAACACTTACCGAGTTGATTCCAGACGGCATTCACTAGTAAAAACACCTTTTTTTTTTTTAAAAAAAAAGGTAAGTGTGCCCCTGAACCGCTTTCGCATTACTTCAGGGCACTTTACCTTTTACATTCATGCCATTCCGGAAACGGGAAATTTCGGTCAGAAATTTCCACTTCGCCCGGGATTCGAACCCGCAACCTCCGGGTCAGTAACCAATGCTCTTAACCACGGAGCCACGGAGGTCGGCACCCCCGTGTAAAAACACCTGCCAAATCCAACTGTTAGCCTCGAGATGGATAAACCATCACAACTAAGATAAGCTATACCGTCCTCGAAGGCGAAGTTTCAACCAATCAGAGCGCACTATACTCCAGTAAAGTGGTTAACGCGCTAGTCTGGTGATCCAGGTAGCGTAGGGATCCGTTGGTTCGAATCCCACCCAGTGCATAAATTTTTCCTCATTAATTTGAGTTTGTGGCCACATAATAATAAGACTCTGACAGTTAGATGGTAGAAAATGCTTTGAGAATTAACCTCGCCTGGTGGTTACCTTCCACTAACCAGTGTTAGTATTATTATCTTTCAATGTATAGGCAATGGCAAAGATGAAGAAAGCCTGAAGCTAGTAGAGTTCATACGAGTAGCTTTAGTTCGATATTACTTACTTGGGTTTGATCATATCTAGTAGAGCGGACTTGACTATTCTAGAAGCACTCATCTCTTCTTTTGTCTTGGCGGGGCTCACAGCTTTCACAACTGTAGTAACGGTTGATGTTGTCTGCAAGAGAGATAGATCGGATAGATATTATAGATTCTGAAAAAAAAATACCTAATTCTGCACACAGTATTAGAGACTTAACTTTACTATCATCTCGTCTCGTTTAATAAATTTTAATTAGGACATTATTTACTGTAACTTGTATAATATCCTAGTCACAAAAATAAATAAATATAAGTTCCTTTGTGTTATTATATCACAATTTTCGTGGGTAACACATAATTATAGGGCTTTTTTCGTATCCTTAATGTCCTAGTATTTTATTTTGCCTATGATTCCGCCACTGGTGGTTGCTTACATTAAAGCAGTTACTAATTTTTCCTCACGAGGTATGAGGACATGGAAAGAGTAGAAGATATCCTGCGGCGCTCGGTCTTGAACCCAGGTTACCATGAGTGCAATGCATACTGCGCTAACTCACTCGACCATGGTGACTACTAGTCACAAAAAATTAATCCTTAATTTGTGTGATTCTATTACTGAATTATATTTAAAACAGAAGGGTCACCTGTTTGTAAAAAAAAATCGGTCGCAAATATTTTAGAACAATAGATTCGTCGGCTTGATAATAAAAAAACAAGTTGGACATTAATTCATTACTTAGATCTATTGGGACATCCAAATTTGAGAGTGAAAAAGCTTAACTTTAAAAAAATGGACATTCTGTAAACTCTTATGCACCACCATTAGAAACCATACTTAATTTCAGCTCAATCGTAGCTGTCCCGGTAGCTCAGTGGTAAAGGCGGCACTCTGTGAATCCAAAGACTCCAGAGGTCGTGGGTTCGAAACCCAGCCGGGACATGACATGTTATCCTCCCATTTGGGATTTTTACCACATACTAATATGTCTTGGGCTTACTGCTGGAATAATAGGACTCTAGTAGTCTTAATCGGGCAGTATAAAAAAGGCGATATTATTATTTATAAAAAAAAAAAAAAAAAAATCGGACTTGTACTTCGCGAGATATGCCAGTATTTGAATAAGCTCATTTAAAAGCTTATTTATTTATTTAGAAACTCTTTATTAGTAGAACATAATTATATACAGACAAAAAATAATGGTAAAAATTAAATATAAAATTGACAATATTAAAAATATAAACAAGAAATAAATAAATAAAATATATACATATGTCCTAACTAAAGGGCGGGGTTATTGCCTATGGCAATCTCTTCCACCCAACCCTTAACTCAAAAGCTCAACTTTTGAAAACTTACCTGAGCTCTCTCGGCGCGACGTCGGCTCAGCTGGTCCCTCAGGTCGTCCCCTCTCCCTCCCCCTCCTCGTCCTCGTAGGGCAGGAGGGGGGGCGGCTCACTGCTGCTCTCCTGTTCCTGCCCCTGCTGCTTCCTGCGCATCATGTTCTTCTTGTACTTGCGCAGGATGTCGTCCTTCGAGGCCTCCTTGCTCTTGTTGTCGGGCTTGGACGAGACGCGGGGGTCTGAGAAGATAATTATGCATTTTTATCAACTTATCACATTAATTGTGTAGCAGCCTCCGTGGCGTAATGGTTGTGACTACTGCAAGTAGTCCAGAGTTCACGAGTTCAACTCCCGGTTGGGGCAGACTTTTCGACAAAAATTCTGTTCCATCCAAACACGTGAGGCTGGCATTTCCGGCCCTACCCAGGCTGGGTGAGGTTAATGTGGGTAGCTGGTACGATTCCCAGCGAATGGAGGGTAAAACCCCCGTCCTGACTATCTATCTCAGTCAGGACGTTAAAACCAAATAGAATCAACTGGTCACAATAGATCTAATTAGGTCGCAGTGTTAATTGTAAGGGTTTCACTGATAACCCTGCAACCAGGTCAGATAATAATAATAATCACATTTGTCTTAATCATAATTACTCAAACTCGCTTTACTAGCCCTGAAGTAATATCTTGTATGGTGCCGGGGCAGCCTCTTTCGTGTGTAAAATGGATGATGAGGGGGGTTTTTAGTGGTTCGGTTTGCATCATCCTGAGAGGGTCCTCTACCCTTTCCGAGTGGTGTACATCATCCCCACACTGTCTATTGTCACTACGACAGTATTCGTCCTAATCTCAGCATTGACATTCATACTCCAATTAGAGTGGGAGTTTTAATGTTGGGAGTAGGAGAGGATTTTACTCTCGGGCATCCCCACCAAAAAAAAACTCGCTTTACTAAGGGCGGAATTAATAGACGTTTTTGTAATGCCTCTGTGGCGATAAGTCACGGATTGCGTACTGATTAAGATAGAGAAAATCGATGCTTAGCAGTGACTTGTGATATGGAGTTTGTCTATTAATTTCGCCCTTAATCTTTGCTCAACTTAGGACTCGAATCAGGGACCTCTGGTTGCGAGTCTGTTGCCTTTTCTATCAAGCTACTTAGGTCGGTATTTTTTTTACTTACCACTTTGCACCTTTCAAAGAGCAAGGAGAAAAACATAGAGCTTAATGTAATTTATCCAAGGTTCCCTTCTGGAAGGACCTAGCACCTAAATGGAAAATATTGCATTACTTCTCGCCCATCAGAGGGGAGGCATATTACGGGATGAGCAAGCTACGACACAGACCACAAGCGTCTACAGTAGATCCTATTTCATAGCTACGAAATAAAAAAAGACCTTGAAACAATTATTATTGTTTTTTTAACTATTTGACTGCCATGGCACAACTCGAGTTGTGCCAGTACACTTTCCCACCCGGCCATGCCACAACTCGAGTTGTACCAGTACACTTTGGCTTGGCCGGGTAGGAAACATGTCAAGATTAGCTCTGGCAGTCAAAGAGTTAAAGGACGGTCTCGGGGGGGAAAAATAATTTTAAAATAAAACATGAATAATATTTGCTATCGTTGTCCTCTCTTACCAGAATTCATGGCGCTTCCTTTCAGTTTGAACGACACGCGATTCTTGTCATCCGCCACTGGCGTCATTTCCGACTCGAGGACTATCTTCCGGCGGGGCGGCCTGTTGGTCGTGATGGACTCAGTGCCGTGGTGACTGGTGTCGGGCCCACCCCCCCTCACCGCAGCCTTCTCTTCCGCACTGGAATCTCGCTTCAGCTTGGTGGCTTTTCCTTCGGGACTAGAGTCTCGCCTGGGCTGCTTGGCCGGGGGTGGACTGGGTTTGGTTTCTTCCTCGTCGCTCTCACTGTCTTCCTCCTCCACGTTGAACTTGATGTCGTCGAAATTATCCTTGAGAACTGCGTCCAACTCTCTGTAATGGTGAAAAAAGAATCAGTAACTTTATTACAAGGGTTGGGTGGAAGAGATTGCCATAGGCAATAACCCCGCCCTTTAGTTAGGACATATGTTTATATTTTGTTTATTTTTTTTTCTTGTTTATATTATTAAAATAGTCTATATTTATAATTAATTTTTACCATTATTTGTCTGTATATATTTTATATTCTACTAATAAAGAATTTCTAAATAAACAAATATTACTATCTGACCTGGTCGTAGGTTTTTCGGCGAAACCCTCACAGTTAACACTGGGACATAATTAGATCTATTGTAACCAGTCGCTATTTATTAAAAGTCCTGATTTAAGATAGTCAGGACTGGGATTTATCCTTCCATTCGCTGGGAATTGTACCAGCTTTCCACATTAACCTCACCCATCCTGGGTAGGGCTGGAAATGCCAGCCTAACGTGTTAAAATAATATAATAATAATATCGCCTTATTTATACTGCCCGATTAGAACTATTCAGTCCCATTATTCCAGCAGTAAGCCCAAGACGTATTATTATGTGGTAAAAATCCCAAATGGGAGGACAACTTGTCATGTCCCGGCTGGGTTTCGAACCCACGACCTCTGGAACCTCTGGATTCACAGAGTGCCGCCTTTACCACTGAGCTACAGTTGACTCACTTGAACACATCATCCACATTGTCCGTGTCCTCGTCAGTCACTGTCGAACGTCTCTTCTTCTTTTTCTTCTTCCCCCCATCTCTCGCTTTCTCCGGCAAGCTATCCGACGACGGCACCACTCTCTCAGGCTCTGCTGCTCTGGCCGGCGCCGGCGATTTTCTCGCCAGTTCCACCACTTTATCTTTTCTGTCCGGCATCGCGGCGGCAAGCCGAGGAGGGGACGGATCGGGAGACTCTGCTGCCGTCGTCACTGGTTTCTTACCCTCTGTGAAATAAAACAGATGGAAAATGAAATCTCTATATATAGAACAGAAAAAAGAACTACCTACCTACCTACCTTACCTATGTTTGTTTGTTTGTCCGGAGTTGTTTAGCCAAAACGGTAAGAGATAGCGAAACATGTCTCAGAATTGACCCCCCCCCCCCCCAAAACCATTATCGCTTTGCCCAGAAAAATTATAAAAAGTTCAAAAAGGCATTGCTGTCCAGCAGTACGGCCATGCCTTAGTAAATTTGAAAGTTGCAAAGCACGGGCAAACGGCTAGTGAAATATAAATATAAATCATCAGTATAAACAGAAAAGTGAGAAGTTGTATTAGATGTACATGAATATCAGAACATACCTGGACAGCTGTTTCGAGCTTATTTGCTCTCATCAGCAGGTAATAGTTCTGAATATCCATGCCATCCATCAACTAACCTCTCTATTTTAATCAGTATAAACAGAAAAATGATTGGCGAATGTGAGATTCATCAGATGTCACTGATTAGTACCATATTTTTAAAATTAAAGGAAGAAGACTTTCAAGTAGCGTTCTCATAAAAAAAAAGAAATGATTGGCGAGTATGAAATTTATCATAATTATGTCACTGATCAGTACCATATTATTAAAATTAAAGGATAAAGACTTTCAAGTAGCGTTCTCATGAAAATAAAAAAAAACACTAAAAAAAGAGTTAGTTTACTTTATAGCTTTCTCTAAAACTCTGAATAATATTGTCTACAGTGTTCGAATACTGTAGACGAAATTAACATCAGAGTCAATAACAATAAACTGAAACAGAAGAACAGTTTCAAATACTTGGGTAGCACTATTACAGAAGACGCTAAGAGTACAAAGGATATAAAACAGAGAATAGCCCAAGCTAAGGCTGCATTCCAATCCAAAAAAACACTTTTCTGCTCCAACAACTTGAGCCTTGATTTGAGAAAACAAATGGTAAAAACCCTGGTATGGAGTGTAGCCTTTACGGATCAGAGACATGGACTATATCAAAGACAGACAAGAAAAGAATAGAAGCTTTCGAAATGTGGTGCTGGAGAAGATTGGAAAAGATCAAATGGACAGAACATGTGAGTAATGAAAGAGTACTGGATATGGTGAATAGACCATGATGTTATTTAATGCATAATAAACATTATTATTATTATGAGAAGAAATTGAAGTAAATGAATAGTAAGCACACACCTGCACCGAGCACAATCCGCTTGCTCGTCTTGGATGGGAGAGAAGGTTCTACGTTCGATGACTCCTCGGTTGACCGGGGGGGAGGACTGCCTGGAGGTGTTGTGGTTCTCACCGGTGAGCCTGCAGCGGGGGGAGGTGGGCTCTGCCGGAGGCGAATCCTCTTAGACACCGGCTCCACAGGCTCGTTGGACTGGAACTTCTTCTTCCTCGCCTGGAGCACCGGGTCCAGGGGTTCTGGGGTGGGGTCCCGGGGGCGGGGGGCAGGGGCGGGGGGAGGGGGCGCTGGGGCTGGGATCTGTCGCCTCGCATCCCCACGGCGCCGACGCTCATCCGCAAAACGATGATCGTTCCGTTCGGTCTTCTCATCAGCAAAACGATCGTTTCTGTTGTTTTTGTCATCCGCAAAACGATCATTCCCCTTTTCAATTCTATTGTTTCTTTCGTCACCAAAACGATCTCTGTCGACTTTCTCATTTTTATCGTCAGCGAAACGATCATTCCTCTCACCCCTTTCAAACCTATGATTTCTTTCGTCGCCAAAACGATCTCTATCATTCTGATTCACCTTGTCGTTCCTCTCGTCAGCAAAACGGTCGCTTCTATCTTTCCGATCATCAGCAAAACGATCGGGTCGATCTTTTCGATCGTCTGCGAAACGATCATTCCTTTCGAAGCGAGCATTTCTATCGCTGCCTCTCTCATCACCGTAGCGGTTGTTCCGATCACCACGACTGCCAAAACGGCTATTATCACCACCTCTCGACTCGTTGACTTTATCTTCCCCGGTAGTGTCGGCAGGTTTTGCTTCACCTTCCGCTTGTTCTTTGGGATTCTTATCCTCGATTTTGTCTGGTTTATCAACATTGTCCTCGCCTCTGGCAGGGCCGAGGTTGGTCGAGGCGTCATGCTCGTAGCGAGAGCGGTCTCTCTCTCGCTCGCCTCGTCTCTCGTTGCCTCGGGGGAAGCGCTCGTTCCAGGGCCGGTTGCGACCCCCTCGCATGCTGCGCGGGAAACCTCCTGGTCCCCCCCTGTCCCCACCTCCTTGCCTGTCCCCTGGGCCTCTCCTGTCTCCCCGACTAGAAATAGAAAAGAAAAATATTCTACATGATAACACGATGAATAGAATATGAGAGTTTGAAAACGTTTGCCGGATCGAGATGCGGCTGACAGGTCCCGGCTCATGTAGATTTAGGATCAATTTTAAAAAAAAGTTATCATATTTGTGTTAATCACTTTCGTGATATCACAACTACTCAAACTCGCTTTACTAAATCTACGCTGAAACCGGCACTTCAACCACCGACCTCCAGGTTACAAGTCCGTCGCCTTATCGATCAAACTACTGAGGTCGGATCAATTTTCAACAATCTTCACAGAGCTTTAAAGTGATCACGTGATCTTAAATCTCCATGAGCCGGGACCTGTCAAGCCCATCTCGACCCGGCTATAAAAGACTCATGAATTTCATGGGTGCAGAGCCTATAATATTCACAAAAATTAAAAATTTGCACGTTAAAAAAAAAGGAAAATAGAATTCTACAAAACCATTTGGTGACACAAAATAATACATGAATAGTCTCTATATATAAAACAGAAAAAAGGACTACCTACCTATGTTTGTTTGTTTGTTTGTTTGTCCGGAGTTGTTTAGCCAAAACGGTAAGAGATAGCGAAAAATGTCTCAGAATTGACCCCCCCAAAACCATTATTGCTTTGTCCAGAAAAATTATAAAAAGTTCAAAAAGGCATTGCTGTCCAGCAGTACGGCCATGCCTTAGTAAATTTGAAATTTAGTCCGTTGCAAAGCACGGGCAAACGGCTAGTACAAAATAAAGAAAACATAGAAAAATAAAAAGTCGAACAGTTATTCTATATCTAATTGGTGCATTAAATAACATTAATGAATAACAGTAAAGCGTGCAGATTTAATTTCCAAGATTGATGACAACTGAGCTACAAGAAAGTTTCTACACAATTTTACTTAGATTTCAAAATTGTAAGCTGTAATGAATTTTTGATACTAATTCCTAGTGAAAATAGGTCTCAGAGGTTTATGGGTTCTGGATATCTTAATACTTTATTGTGGAAATATTTTTTGGAATGGATGTCTTTCATTTCCAAAAGTGGGGAAAAAACTGGTCATGGGGTCATAACAGTTCAGTTCTTGATTAAATTCCTCCATTAACGACTAAACAGCCGGTGGTGGCTACATTATTTCATAGTAACGCTGACATGCAAGACTCAATGAATATAATTCAATCATGATTCAATCTTCCCCTCCTTCGGTACAAGATTTTTATCTTTTGAAGGTGGGTTTACCTATTCTTGTTAATGATGTACAGTCGAACCTGGATATAATAGAACCCAAGGGGCAGGGCAAAAATTCTATTATAAAGAGGTTTCTAATACAGCCAGTTCTCTATGCTGGGTCCACACTGGTGCAACATGCAAAACGTTGCTGCATCATGTGTGTGGTAATTGGAACACTGCTGCAGCAACGTGTTGCAGTTCGTGTTCGTCAGTGATCCATTCTGTTTCTATGTTCAGGTGCCGACCACACTGCAACATAGTAGCAAAAAAGATCAAAGATGTTCGGGAGAAAACCGATATCCTCATGGATAATTTTTGAACATTCATGTTTTTGTTCAGAAGCTGTCCACACAGAGTGAATTCATGTTGCAGCAACATGTTGCATGTTGCACCTATGTGGACCCAGCATTACACATATACAAGTGACGCAGGGACCTGAGATTTTCTCTATCATAAAGAGTTTTGGTTTTCTTTTATATCCGAGTCCATTAAATCCAGGTTCGACTGACTGAATGCGCATGATTATGTAAAATAAATAACTGGAAACTTGAGAGAGAAAAAGAAGAAGAAGAAGCAAAGTGTGGGTGCATATAGACTAGAGGGGAGGGGGCGGGGGGGGGGGGGGGGCGACTCACCCAGGGGATATTAGTTTTCTCGGTGACCGTGACCTCTCCCTAGGGAGGGGGAGGGGTGATCTAGACCTGCCTCTAGTCCCGCGGGGGGAGGGCGAGCGTCTGGAGAAACAAAAATCTCGTGTGAAATTTCAGGGGACAAAAGCTTTTGAATTTCAAGTTCGATAAGGCGACGGACTTGTCACCTGGAGGTCGGAGGTTCAAGTCCCAGATTAAGCGTAGATCTAGTAAAGCGAGTTAGAGTAGTTGTGATATCACAAAAGTGATTAACACAAATATGATAACTTAACTTATTCAATGGGGAATTGATTCGCCGTAAAATCATCTTATCACACAAGATTTTTAGATACGAGAATTTAACACAAATATGATAAACTATACTATGTATCCTAAGTTCAGTATTGATGCAGAAAAGTGAAAACGGGTTAAAAAAAAAAAAATAAAAAAAAATAAGGTACCTAAGTATTCCCCAGAACCGCATTCACATTACTTCAGGGTATTTTTATGTTAGTTTCAAATTTGATGGTAATAAATGAGACGGATATTTCTCATATTTGAATAATGCTTTCTATTACCTGTTATATCTGGGAGAGCGGGATCTTCTCCTTCTAGAGGGCAGAGGGGAGCGGGACCTAGCGGTCGGCAGTTCAGGGGCTTTCCTGTCCCCAGTGCCAGCGCTGGCTTTGCTAACGCCAAGCTCTGAGTCATTGGTCTTCTCGGCAGACGGGTCACTGGCTGGTTTATCGGCAGGAGCGTCGGGTTTGCTGATGGAGAGTTTCTTTTGCCGTTCTGTTAGGTTTGGAATTGAATTATTTTTTTGGGGCAAGGACTCTGAATGTTACAGACCTCTCTTTAAATAAATATTCACAAAAAAAAAGAATTATTTTAAAATACTATTCCTTCCGAGAGAAACTTTCGGTTTCTTAATGGATTTTCAAAGAGCTTTTCATCTGTCGTTTTATTCAAAGGTCATAAAGGTTTTATAGTATCAAGTGATCAGTGAAATTTCTAGAGGTCCATGTTAGATCAAACCTAATTGTACATTTCTATAATTTGTAATAATATGAGACTCCTATAGATAACTAATGAAGATGTTTTAACTAATACTGGCGAAATATATCTAGAAACTTTGTTTTATTTTTTTCACAACACATAAAACACTTCTCCCAGGACATCTTTCCGAGGCAGTGTAATCAGCACTGAGGCAACATTACCTCTTTGAACAGCAAAACTAAGCCTTTGTCAGAAATATTCCCCGGCGCGTCTGTCCTTCGTCTCAAGGACATCTCCAAAGCACTTGACCCAAAACCCAAAAGAGCCAAAGGTTAGTCACAAGTCAAATATAAAAATCCCCGTGGATAAGTTACAATTCCTTCTAATTTATTCATTCTCAGACCGTTTATGAGACTCCTATAGAAACTAAAGTAGATATTTTATCTAGTACCGGTGATTCAACATATCTACTTACTAGTCAAATATAAAAATACCCATGGATAGTTACAATTCGTTATAACTTATTCATTCTCAGACCGTTTAATGTTTTTGGGTCCTATTCAATACTTCTAAAGCGATCATGATTCATTACTATAGCAGTAGATTTACACCATTCATTGTCAAATTATAAATTTATATTCATTTAAACATAAAACACTTTGTTCAAAACAATAAATAAAATATTCGTAAATTGTTATAGATTTTGTGTGACTACTAGTCTTGGGAAAATTCTTTATCATAGGGGCTGCACTAAACCATGTTTTTTTTTTTTTTTTTTTTTTTTTTTTTTTTTTTTTTTTTTTTTTTTTAAGTGGGGTTTAACGTCGCTTTCAACTGAGATATGAATCCTCACCTTTCGCTTTGGCGAGGGTTTTCTTTGCGGCGCCCAGAACTCTCTGCTTCCTCTGCAGAGTCTCATCCAATCCTTCCTCCATCTTCTTCAGCATTACCTGCAAGCATTAGATAAGATACAGAATCACTCACAGATAAGCATTACCTACAAGCATTAGATAAAATACAGAATTACTCACAGATAAGCATTACCTACAAGCATTAGATAAGATACACTATCACTCACAGATAATTATCAACATTACCTACAAGCATTAAATAAGATACAGAATCACTCACAGATAAGCATTAGATAAGATACAGAATCACTCACAGATAAGCATTACCTACAAGCATTAGATAAGATACAGAATCACTCACAGATAAGCATTACCTACAAGCATTAGATAAGATACAGAATTACTTACAGATAAGCATTACCTACAAGCATTAGATAAGATAGAGAATTACTCACAGATAAGCATTTCCTAGAAGCATTAGATAAGATACAGAATCACTCACAGATAATTATCAGCACTACCTACAAGCATTAGATAAGATACAGAATTACTCACAGATAAGCATTACCTACAAGCATTACATAAGATACAGAATCACTCACAGATAATTATCAGCATTACATACAAGCATTAGATAAGATACAGAATCACTCACAGATAAGCATTAGATAAGATACAGAATCTCTCACAGATAAGCATTAGATAAGATACAGAATCACTCACAGATAATTATCAGCATTACCTACAAGCATTAGATAAGATACAGAATCACTCACAGATAAGCATTAGATAAGATACAGAATCACCCACAAATAAGCATTACCTGCAAGCATTAGATAAGATACAGAATCACTCACAGATAAGCATTACCTACAAGCATTAGATAAGATACAGATTCACTGACAGATAATTATCAGCATTACCTACAAACATTAGATAAGATACAGAATCACTCACAGATAAACAAATCCTACAAAAAATCCAAGAAGCATTAGATAAGATACAGAATCTCTCACAGGTATGAATGAAGTTCCATGTTCAATCAACTGCTTATTTCTTGTCAATCAATTTTTTGAACATGGGACAAGAGATTAAAAAATAAGAGCTAAGACACATTAAAATAGGCAAAAGTTTAGCCTCAAGAAGGATAAACCATCACAGCTAAGATAAGCTAGACCGTCCTAGAAGTCGAATTTTCAACCAATCAGAGCGCACTATGGTCCAGTCAAGTGGTTAACGCTCTAGTCTGGTAACCCAGATAGCGTAGGGATCCGTTGGTTCGAATCCCACCCAGTCATGAAATTTTCCTTATTAATTTCAGTTTGAGAACTACATAATAATAAGACTCTGAGGGTTGGGTGGTAGAAAATGCTTTGAGCATCAACCTCGCCTGGTGGTTACCTTCCACTAAAGAGTGTAATTATTATTAGTACATATTATTATTATTACGCGCATATCTTCAAAAAAATGCATGTTATTAATTTTTTGTATATAAAAAATAAAGTATAAATAAATAATATAATAATAACTCTTTAGTGGAAGGTAACCACCGGCCGAGGTTAATGATCAAAACATTTTCTACCACCTACCCCTTAAAGTCTTATTTTGACATTTTCATGTCTTTGCTCTGGCACATAACCAAAATTATGTGACGAAATTATGTAACGAAATTATGTAACGAAATATTGAATTGTAAAGGGAGAGAAGAGGGAAAGTGTGTGTCATGCGCACAATGGCGAAGTATTGAATTGTAGAGGGAGAGAAGAGAGAAGGTATGTGTCATGCGCACAATACGAAATTTGGTCAGTTGGGTTTTGGACCTTGAATAGTAAAGATGAAAATGTCCCAATGGTTGCAGACTCGTATGCAAGCGTTTTTTATGTTGTCACAAACTCAAATTAATGAGGAAAAATTCATGCACTGGGTGGGATTCGAACCAACGGATCCCTACGCTACGTGGATTACCAGTCTAGCGCGTTAACCACTTGACTAACAGTAAATAAACACCTGCGTGAAGATAGCAACACGTGACGCTTTCACTCACCTCCAAATCGTCATCGTCCTCCAGATTCAGCACGTCCTCACTCTCTAGTATAAATAAATAAACACCTGCGTGAAGATAGCAACATGTGACGTTTTCACTCACCTCCAGATTCAGCACGTCCTCACTCTCTAGTATAAATAAATAAATACCTGCGTGAAGATAGCAACATGTGACGCTTTCACTCACCTCCAGATCATCATCATCCTCCAGATTCAGCACGTCCTCACTCTCTAGTATAAATAAATAAATACCTGCGTGAAGATAGCAACATGTGACGCTTTCACTCACCTCCAGATCATCATCATCCTCCAGATTCAGCACGTCCTCACTCTCTAGTATAAATAAATAAATACCTGCGTGAAGATAGCAACACGTGACGCTTTCACTCACCTCCAGATTCAGCACGTCCTCACTCTCTAGTATAAATAAATAAATACCTGCGTGAAGATAGCAACACGTGACGCTTTCACTCACCTCCAGATTCAGCACGTCCTCACTCTCTAGTATAAATAAATAAATACCTGCGTGAAGATAGCAACATGTGACGCTTCCACTCACCTCCAAATCGTCATCGTCCTCCAGATTCAGCACGTCCTCACTCTCTAGTATAAATAAATAAATACCTGCGTGAAGATAGCAACATGTGACGCTTTCACTCACCTCCAGATCATCATCATCCTCCAGATTCAGCACGTCCTCACTCTCTAGTATAAATAAATAAATACCTGCGTGAAGATAGCAACACGTGACGCTTTCACTCACCTCCAGATTCAGCACGTCCTCACTCTCTAGTATAAATAAATAAATACCTGCGTGAAGATAGCAACACGTGACGCTTTCACTCACCTCCAGATTCAGCACGTCCTCACTCTCTAGTATAAATAAATAAATACCTGCGTGAAGATAGCAACATGTGACGCTTCCACTCACCTCCAAATCGTCATCGTCCTCCAGATTCAGCACGTCCTCACTCTCTTCCTCGTCCTCCTCTTCACTCCTCTCGTCTGGTGGTACTTTCTCCTCCGATCTGGTCACTATCACAATGCGTGGTAGTCGCTAGTGTGGTAACCCAGGTAGCGTAGGAATCCGTTGGTTCGAATCCCACCCAGTCATGAATTTTTCCTCATTCATTTGAGTTTGTGACCACATAACAATAAGACTCTGAGGGTTTGAGCATCAACCACGCCTGGTGGTTACCTTCCACTAAAGAGTGTTGTTATTATTATCCATATATTATCTATCTTTTCATGTATAGGGAAAAAGCAAAAAAGAAGAAGAAAGTCTCAAGCTAGTAGAGTTCATAGCTTCAGTTCGACATTACTTAGTGGTATTATTATTATTAGGCGGTATTGTTATTAAATAAATAAATAAATACCTGCGTGAAGACAGCAACACGTGACGTTTTCACTCACCTCCAAATCGTCATCGTCCTCCAGATTCAGCACGTCCTCACTCTCTAGTATAAATAAATAAATACCTGCGTGAAGATAGCAACACGTGACGCTTTCACTCACCTCCAAATCATCATCATCCTCCAGATTCAGCACGTCCTCACTCTCTAGTATAAATAAATAAATACCTGCGTGAAGATAGCAACACGTGACGTTTTCACTCACCTCCAAATCGTCATCGTCCTCCAGATTCAGCACGTCTTCACTCTCCTCCTCGTCCTCCTCCTCTTCCTCATCTTCACTCCTCTCGTCCGGTGGTACTACTTTCTCCTCCGATCTGGTCACTATCACAATGCGCTCGTCTTTCTCGACAAAGTTCTGCTGTGGAGAATGCTGCTCGCGCGGGACAGCCTCGTCTAGCAGAGGCTTAGCCCCCCCTGCCGCCGGCGCCAGAGCGTCTAGCGAGTTCCGGCGAGGCTCCAGCAGCTCGTCTTCATTCTCGTCTCCACCAGGTCTGTCGTCCCGGAGTCGCGTGAACTTGGTGGTGACTGGAGTAGAAAATCAGGGCATCATGTTAACACATTTTTGTTTTGTTTTTTACAAATTAACGAAGTTTACCCATGTTTATTGTATACAGGGTGGGGCAAAAGTCCGGAAACCCCTGAATAACCCCCGAATGGCCTCCTCGGCAAAATCAAAACTTTGTAAGGCAAACCGGGCCAATAAAACCTCCTTTCAGAGTGAGGTCGACCCCTGCTACCGCCCCCCATGTCGGGGCCAGGGGGGCCAACTTCATTCCAATCACATTGCGTGCCACTTATATTTTGTGTCAGTTTTCCCCCAGGGCCACGCTCCAAAAAGCTAATTTCTTTTTTTGTGCCATAACTTTTTTCTATAAATAATTTGCGATGGCTCCAGATACCATTTTGAAGCTCAGAAGCTATGCTTTTTATTCGTCTGTTCAAATTACACTAACTGGGAAGCATATAAAAGAGACATCGATTGGAACATTGACAGCAACCAAAAGTGAATGTGTTAAATAGAAATGCAATTAAAATTGCAATTTTTGAAAGGCTTGTTAAATTTTTCGCATTATGTTAAATAAAATCCAATGAAAATTGCAATTTATGAAAGTCTTGTTAAAATTTTCGCATCATGTTAAATAAAATGCAATAAAAATTGCAAATTTTGAAAGTCTTGTTAAATTTTTCGCATTATGTTAGATAAAATGCAATAAAAATTGCAATTTCTGAAAGTCTTGTACTTTTGGTTAATATACCAAAAAGTACGTTATCTACATAATTATAGTAGGTACTCAAGTATGCCCACAATTTTTTTTTTCTTTTAAAAAAGGTAAGTGTGCCCCGGAACCGCTTTCGCATTACTTCAGGGCACTTTACCTTTACAACCATGCCATTCCAGAGAAGGAAAATTTCGGTCAGAAATTTCCGCTCCCGCCGAGACTCAAACCCCGTACCTCCGGGTCAGTAACCAATGCTCTTAACCACTGAGCCACGGAAGTCGGCCCACACTAAATGAACCGGTACAGCCACTATTATTACTAGATCCCTGTAAGATAGTGGTAACTACCTGAGGACTCACATCTGTTCCGCCCTCATGTGGGTGTCACATGTAGAGCTACTAAACAAACAGCTAGCAGATGAAGTCCTAGAGAAGATTGATATAATACAACAAAACTATGATGAAATGAAAATGAACCAAGAAAAAAAAAGCAGAATATTGCAATTTTGCAAAGAAGTGTAGTCATTGGGCTACTTCTCCTCCATCTAATCCTGAAAAGTACACCCCGTGCTTATAGAGGAACAGGATAGACCATGATGTTATTGAATGCATAATAAACATTATTATTATGTCATATCTACCATATCAAATTTACTTATAAAAATTTGTATTTTCCTATACTAAGGCATTGTAGATTGTAAATAAATTAAAGTATCAAAAAAAAAAAAAAAAAAAAAAAAACCCTGAGGACTCACTTGTGATGTTTTCCATGGGGAGAGGGGGAGAGCGACTGCTGTAGCGCACTCTAGTGTGGAGGGGGGGCAGGGGGGAGCGACTCCGCGACCTACGCACTACTCTCCTCCGGGGGGAGGGGGGAGAGAAGGAGCGACGCTTCCTGAACCTGAGACAAGAGAATAAATAAAGTAAAAAAAGTTATATTTGTGTTAATCTTATTTATTTAATTATTTACACTTTATTGATAGGACATATTATATACAATACAAATAATTACAAATCAAAATACAATATAATAGAAGAAGAAAATAAAGAAAAAATAAATAAATATATAAATAATATATGTCCTAACTAAAGGGCGGGGTTATTGCCTTAGGCAATCTCTTCCACCCAACCCTTATTATATTATTAAACATATTATTGTTATTATTAAATATATTGGATCAAGTTTTATTTACATAGAATATATACAATACATAGAAAATGAAATTAATACAACAAAACTTGATCAAGGGTGGTGCTAATGCAAACGGCATTCTCTGCCATAAATTCAGTACACACGTTATTCAACAATAAATCTGATTGATTATTAGTACTAAATAGGACTAATTACCTTTAAACATATACATACGTATATTCTCAGACAAGCTTGGTTCTGGGATTCTGGGGCCCCTTCTCAATTATTAGCCTCCTTGTATAGACAGTGGTAGAAGTGCTAAGTCATTACTCCACTGTCTGGCTACCATCGTTCACGATGACGCCACCCTATGATGATGATAAAAAAATAAATATTGACTGATCATTTTACCTGAACTGATTTCTATCACGAGAGCTGCTCCTGAGTCTCTTGAGCACAGGTCTCTGGTAGGCGTAGGGAGAGCGAGATCTAGATCTGGAGCCCAGGCGACCTCGGAACCTGTTGGGAGATCGGCGGGGGGATCTGGGAGGTGACCTGTAAGACAAGGATTATCTTTTTAATTGTGTTTCCAGGGGTGCATGGAGGGATCTTGAAAAAAGAAAAGCTGACAATGCTAAATTTAGCTAGATACCACCACTCCCGTCATACCAACTACCGACAAGGGTTGAGTGGGAGAGATTGCCATAGGCAATAACCCCGCCCTTTAGTTAGGACATATGTTTAAATATATTTTTCTTTTCTTTTTCCTTTTTATTGTATAATATATATGTCTTCTTATCTTATAAAGTGTTTAATAATAATAACATCAAGCTCAATAGTTCGATTGTCAAGAGGCATCGGTCTAGCCCATCTAGTAATCAGGAGTCTCACTGAAGCAAGACGACTTTAAGTAAGGGGGGTTTGAGTACTTGTGATATCACTTTTCTCATTAAGACAAATTTACTTCGCTTTGGCAGGGTTTCGAAATTGTAAGTTTTGTATCCAAGATGCAGAAGTGTTCACCTATCACAAAATGTTGATTCACAAGATTGCCATAGGCAATAACCCCATCCTTTAGTTTAGACATAATTATGTATATTATATTAAATTTTATCTATGTTGTTTATTTTTTTCCTGTTTATGTTTATACTGTCCATTTTGTATTTTAGTTTTTACCATTATGTATTTATGTGTACACTAGCGGGCTATCGCCCGCTTTGCGGCCCGAGGCATGGCCGTGAAAGCAAAGAATCATTTTTCGCCAATGGCAGGTGTTGTAGTGGGAATTTCGAAAAATCCCGTCTTATTGCACATCTAGACTATAAGACAAAGCTACCTATCAACTCTCTTTTATAAGTATAGGTATGTTCTTCTAATAAAGAGTTTAATAATAATAATAATTCGAAATAATTTGAAGATAGAAATCACTTGACTTCAAACACTAACTTCAAATTATTTCGATGTTTGTTTGTTTTACCGAGAGTTGTGTATAATTATAAGTTTTTCCTGAGAACTTTATAAAGTTATCATATTTGTGTTAATCACTATCGTGATATCACAACTACTCAAACTCGCTTTACTAAATCTACGCTGAAACCGGGACTTGAACCACCGACCTCCAGGTTACAAGTCCGCTGCTTTATCGATCAAGCTACTGAGGTCGGTGAGAACTTTATACATTTTATAATAATAATTCACTTACCGGCGCGGAGATCGTAGGAACCTGGATCCGCCGCCGTGGCGGGGAGATCGCGAGCGTGATCTAGAGCGTGGTGAGTACGAGTGCCTCCTCCGGTGAGGCGGGGGGGAGTAGCTGCGGGATCTCTCACGACGCGAGGGGGGGAGGTGATGGTGTGCCTCCATGCTGCCCCCAGACATCCCTGGCGGTGGGACGCTGAACCCTCCCTGAGAATTAAACGTCCGATTTTCTAAGTATTTCTGTTTTTAAAAATTCGATTTTAAAAACATGTTTTTAAAAAAATTCGATTTTTACATCAGCTGCTTTTTGATTTGATACCACAATGAGCTTCTGGAAGTAATAGTGTTCTAATTTTGAACTAATGATTTATCTTTTCCTAGAAAAAGACCAAGTATAGAAATTGATTAATTGGTATCAAATAATATGATCAAATAATCAAATAATATGTTTGTAAGATGGACAATTGGACATGCATGCAGGATTTACTAGAAAGCAATAATCACTTACAGGTGGCGGGAAGTTCTCGCCCATATTGGGAGGTGGTATTCCTAGAGGGGGTAGTTGTAGTCCGGGGGTGGCTGCATGAAGCCGGGGGCGGGGGTCCACCCATCTGATGCGAGGGCGGCGGGGGGCCCATGAAACCCTGAGGAGGGGGCATGCGTAACATGCCACCTTCGAACATGGGTGGTCCAGGGGGTCTCAGTTGTTGTTGCTGTGGTGGGGGCCCTTGCCACTCAGTAGGGGGGCAAGGAGGGGGCGGACATATGGCGGGTCCACCGGGGCCGGGGGGCCACGGGTTAGGAGGGGGAGGGAGAATGAGACCAGGGGGAGGGGGACCTCTGTTCATTATGGGGGGAGGAAGTTGGTTAAAAGGAGGAGGGGGGAGAAAGTCAGGGCGCTGAGGAGGAGGGGGGGCCCCGTGCAGCATCCCAGGGGGAGGGGGGGTTCCTGTAGACAACGAGCTACATTACTAACCGATCAAACTCTGGGTCCAGCAGATGATTACATTACACAAATATCTATTTCAATGGGAAAAAAATCTTCAGTGCAGGAAAACTTTTATCTCCGTCACATTTAGAATACCTTAGAATATACTTTTATACTGCCGAGGTAAGACTGAAAAGTCCCTTTACTCCAGCAGTCAACTGTATGTTTGGACTGTTTGGTGGATATTTGAGATGATATGTGATATTAAAGAAGTATCTTGAAAAAAAAAAGGATTCCAAGTAACAATAGATACTCTGGAAAGCAAGGACCAAGTGGAACCAAAGTGAATATTACCAGGACAAGATTTAACACGAAATAAATACTAGAGAGGTAGAGATATTTTTTGTTGTTGTTGTAATGGAATTCATATAATTATAAAATTTTAAAAAAAGAATAGAACATTCTCATCATCTAATTTCAATATATGAAAGGGCAGCACCTCATCAAATCCATACGTGGTTAGTTTAAATCTCGTGCCTCGTACTCGAGAGATACAGCTCTAATGATTGCAATCGGAGATATTGATTGAGAAGAAGGTTCCCATATGTACTTAGGAAAAGAAAAGGATCACAGAATGTTCTTCCTCTTCCACAAGGTGACTAACAGGAACAAAATTCTTAAGCAGCCTACCTAGCTGATTGATTCCAAAGGTCAAAAGAGGCTTGAACCGAATTAAGAAGCCAATAGTCCTCACAACGGTTGGTCCTATATGAAATATTCAGATAAGTACTGTGGGCTAAGACTAGGTATTCTGTTAAAAAATCTCTAGAAGTGTAGAATATATAAGAGACATGTTATTACACTGAAACGCAAGACCATCCGATAATCCCACATAGCTAACACCACTACAATTTACAAGTTAAAATTTTGAAGTGGACCTGTCTGTTTAAAAAAATAAATATTGACTTTTTTTTAATAAAACGAAGTCACTAAAATCCAAGGACCAATTTTTTTGTCTATCATGGTATTCATATCAAAGAATTTTACTATTAAAATATTTATCATTTTTAAAATCTGTATTGATATTCAAAATTGGCTGCCTGATAAAAGATGGGGAAAAATTTAATCGAGATCCACAAATTTGTACAGTTATGTTTTTAAAATTTATTTTCACTAAATTATATACTTTTGACTAAATGCTAAACTAGCAAACTTCGAAGGTGCAAAATACATTTTACTTAATGTTTAAAATTTTTAACTAATGACTTTTTGAGATAATCACCTAGATTAATTTAACAGACTAAGAAATTAGGAAGTTTGACAGTTCATAAACAAAAGTACTGTTTTTATTCAATTTTGAATTTAAACTGACAGTACATGAAGGAAATTTATTGTTTAAGTGAGTAAATTTTGGATTCTATCCGGGTCAAGGGCGTGGGTGGGGTGTTCATGAAGCGGGGTGCTGTGAGAAGTGCATGCGGGGGTGCTGAACGGACATTCTGTAATGAGACAAAGCAAAACTTGCAGAGTGGGCTGATTTTTAGATGGAGTAAAGGGACTTTTCAGTCTTACCTCGGCAGTATAAACAAGCTATATTCTATTCTATCTAAAAAAATAATTCAATACAGAATAGTAAATATTGTAAACCTAGAGCGAAAGATCAACATTTAGGTTAAAAAAATAAAAAAAAATGCTATCTGTGGAATTCTTCTAAATAAGGTATGAGTATTACTGTATTTTTTGTAATCCAATAACCATTTCAGGTTGACACCTCCTTTCAGATTGACATACAACCCCTGTATATCTCCTTTGTTTTATCATAATTATGTTAGCAGAGTTGACACTGATAGGATCAGCTCTAGTGGCAGATGAATAATAATAACACTCTTTAGTGAAAGGTAACTACCAGGTTAATGTTCAAAGCATTTTATTCTACCACCTAACCCTCCGAGTCTTATTATTATGTAGTCACAAACTCAAATTAATGAGGATTTTTTTTTTGTGAAGATGAGAAAAATAATGAGGTATGTTTATTAAAATTTACAGATAGAACATGGAAGTCAATTCTTCTGATGGAAATGCTCCCAATACGCTGGCAGCAATTACCTCTCTGGATTGTCATGCCTATTTTTGCTTAAAAAAAAAAGAAAAAAAAAAAGAGGAAATTATACATAATTATGGCACTATACCTGGTGGGTACTTGAGAGATGACTGTTGGCACCTGTCCCTGGGGAGCAGCTATCTCTTGGGTGCCATTACTAACAGGAGCTTCTGCAGCCGATACTACTACGGTAGGGCTGGGAGTTGCCTTTGTCAAAGCTGGTGATGGAGTATTTGCTGGAAATTTGAAGTCACATTTTTACCATAGAATAGATAAGAACAGCTCATAGACACGTTGGAATGTGACACATGGCCTTATGATCACTACGGGATTCCGCCTTGGCTTCCTCCCGCAGTGCCCTGCACCTAACCAAAGCCTTAAAGCAGTAGCACATGTAATCATAGCTATTCTTCCTGCCCACCCGCCGTCCTAGCTCGCTACTACGAGTCCCCAGGTCGGCATAGTAGAATATACCTTGTTCATACTGCCGAAGTAAGACTGAAAGTCCCTTTACTCCAACAGTCAAACAGGTTTTATATATTTTATACCATAACTAAAATTCATATAAAAAAAAATTGTCCCAGTAGCTCATTTATCAAAGTGTCAGTTTGGTAATTCACAGGTTGCGGGATCGAAAAACAGCCTGGACATGACAAGTCATGTTCTCATTAGGGATTTTGAGTACATAATAATACATCTTTGGCTTACTGCTGGAATAATGGGACTCATTAGTCCTAATTAGGCAATATTATTAATATAAGTTGTAAATTTAACATTATAAAATACAGGCATTGTAAATAACAAGAGATTTTTTTTATTATAATAATAATTCCATGTCCGTGAGTTAGGTATTGATACCTAAGTCACGGTGGTGAGAGGATTATATTGACGCCCAGATTCAATGTCTAGGCTCCTTTCATGTCCATTGATTCTATTTGGTTTTAATGTGCTGACTTGAGATAGACAGGACGGAGGTTTTATTTTATCTTTTGAAGAGCTGTCTAACCAAAGTAAATGGTTTTCATTAGCCTACCTGGCAGAACTGTGGGCTTCTTGTACTTGTTCACAATACACAGGTTTTCATTTTGATAAACATAAAGAGTTCTGTTTCTGTGCAGCTGCAGCTAAAAGCAGCGCTTCCTGCTTCTTCTTATTCAGTTGAGTTATTACAGCATTCAACTCTTGTTGTTTGCGTTCAAGTTCCAACTTTTGAAGTCCTAGAAAAGAAAAGACAAAATATGTGCTCAGAATTTTCGTTTTTGTTTTTTTTATGGAGGGGGAAATCTTCAGAGGATGAACATTATGCAGGAGCATGATGAACATTGTGAGACTTGCGCTGAAAACAGTGCACAACTTTAGTAGGGTGGAGTGCATAGTCACTAACAGCCTGATTGAGCGCGGAAATTAGCCAGTTAATTGTGTAAAAAAAATTGATTGATTTAATCTGTTCCATAGTAACTATACACTTGGCCCTACCCACTATTACATGAATTATTCTAAAACAAATAAATAACAATAACAAATTATTACATGAATTCTAACTAAACACAAAGCACATAGGAACTGTCATATTCAGTAGAATTTTGCTTAACAATAACAAATTATTACATGAATTCTACAAATTATTACATGACTTCTAACTAAACACAAAGCACATAGGAACTGTTATATTCAGTAGAATTTTGCTAACTCAAAATCGCGACATTTCGAAAATCCCGTTAACTCAAAAGAATTCTTTAGTCCTTATTGAACACTTGAAATCCCAATAACTGGAACCTCTTGATAACTCAAAATGACTCTGTCCCTTCAATTTCAAGTCAGCGGAATTCTACTGTAATTTATTTATGTTGATATAATTTATGGCTTTATGTTTGAAGGCTCTATTGGTTTGACATAATCTAACAGTGATAAAGAGTACAAAATGGTAAAGTTATGAGAAAAAATATTCAAAGACAAGTCTATATGAATTTACCTAATTCTGAGAGAGGTTTTGAAGCTGGTTTTGTCACACTATTGGAAATTGGAGTAGTTTCGCCAACTTTTGATACATTTTCTTGACCAGCATCAGGTGCGGTGGTAGGTTTCTTGTACACCAGAGAAGTAGCAGTGTTTTGTACCTTAAACCAAGAAGAATTGCTCTTAAAATTTATTCTTATATCACATAGCTGTTCACAATGACCAAAGAATATTTTGGTTTTGAATAGGTATCCATCTTTAATTGACAATATTGATATGTATAGAAGGATATACAAATATACATAGATAATTAATAATGGGTTGATGGGTACAAAATATTTATAATCATATTAATTATGTACATATTTTATGTACAATCACAAAATGTAAAATGTACATAGGTAGACTTCCAAAACAATCTAGCACATAGATGCATGATCTGAGGTTTGGATCCCACCCAATGCTTGGAATTTTTCCTAATTTATTTTAGTATGTGGCCATGTATTAATAATGTTATTAGGTGATGGGCATATTCATTTACCTGTATTGTAATAACTAAAATAAATAAATGTAATAAAATTATTACACACAGAGTTAGGTACACAATACCTAACTCTGTGTGTAAAAAAAATTACAAGGCACATGAGGTACACACAGCTTTATGGAGACTAAAAAGCATGTCTATTGTATACAGTATGTTTCAGAAAAGGTGGCCACCCCGTCGTAACTTTTGAACGCGACGGAATTTTTCAATTCTGTAAAGTCCTAGGTATAGGAAGTGCTCTATGGCCCATCCTGTGGTCATATTTATTTTTGGCCCCGGTCGGCCCTTCCGGATTTTAGGCCATATTTTTTCATTTTTCTCGCGAATTTTAAATGGAATGCTATATTTTTTATTCCTGTTAATTAAAGTTCAAGTTAGGCTGAGTATAATGAGCTTTTAAATTTTTCAAAAACCTTATCAGGGGCGGAGCTAGTAGGGTGCAAGTTTCAAAATTGTTACACCCTGTATTTCAGCGTTAGTTAGATTTTTTAGTACTTTTTTTATGTTCATAGGTTCAAAATATTGTTTTACACCATATGAAATCAAAAAAATATTCTTGTTTACTTCTAATCAGGGTCATAGTAAGGTTTTTGTAAAAGTACTTTTTTTCTCACGTCAATTTTTCCGTAAATTAATGGTGTTCTCGAAATTGGCATTTTTAGAGGTGAAAGTCTGCAGTGACATATGTTTTTTATGCTTGAAATCGAAAGAAAACTTAATGCAGAAGCGATTAAGATCATAAAAAAAGCCATTTAACCTGCTAGTTTTTTCACGACAGTGTCCGGTAAAGTGGGTGAATTTCGTATTGGATTTTTTTTTGTTGTTGAGGAAACACAATTGGCATAGAAAATAAATAATACCTAATAAGGGAATAATACTTCAATTAACATAACTAAATGCGAAATTAATGAAGATTATTTCTTCTAAATCAGTGCCGGATATTTTTTTTTTTTCTCTCTCTTTCTCTCTCTCTCTTTTCTCCTCTTTAAAATAATTGAATTGGTTTAATTTTTACACTCAAGAGTTTGGTACTTGACCTGGTATTTTTTTCTCTTAAATTTCGAGATAATTAGATTTTTATTTAGAGACCTGGTATTCATTACTAGCAACACCAGTATGATTTTTTTTTTTTTAATTTGGGTTTAATATCGCGTTTCAACTGCATGGTCATATCATAACGGGGGTGTTACATTCCATTCGCAAGAAACTCACCAACCTCCTAAACACATTTATCTCACCCAGCCTGGGTTAGGCCGGAATGCCAGCATCACGAAGTCTTCTCCTCGCTGGACGTTGCTTAACTTCGGTGATCCTACAAGAATCGTTGCATTCAAAGCGCCATCTCCAGAATTATTGACAATGTGTTTTCTACAGATTTTACCAACTTACCAACTAAAATTGTCTCAAGAGGGGACCCCTAGGCCGACTTTAGAAGCAGCATTATCCGATAATTATTTTTGATACAAGTTGAACTTTGAAAAGTGAAAAAAAGAGAGAGAGAGAAAAAAAAAAATATCCGGCACTGATTTAGAAGAAATAATTTTCATTTAATTTCGCATTTAGTTATGTTAATTGAAGTATTATTCCCTTACTAGGTATTATTTATTTTCTATGCCAATTGTGTTTCCTCAACAACAAAAAAAATCCAATACGAAATTCACCCACTTTACCGGACACTGTCGTGAAAAAACTAGCAGGTTAAATGGCTTTTTTTATGATCTTAATCGCTTCTGCATTAAGTTTTCTTTCGATTTCAAGCATAAAAAACATATGTCACTGCAGACTTTCACCTCTAAAAATGCCAATTTCGAGAACACCATTAATTTACGGAAAAATTGACGTGAGAAAAAAAGTACTTTTACAAAAACCTTACTATGACCCTGATTAGAAGTAAACAAGAATATTTTTTTGATTTCATATGGTGTAAAACAATATTTTGAACCTATGAACATAAAAAAAGTACTAAAAAATCTAACTAACGCTGAAATACAGGGTGTAACAATTTTGAAACTTGCACCCTACTAGCTCCGCCCCTGATAAGGTTTTTGAAAAATTTAAAAGCTCATTATACTCAGCCTCACTTGGACTTTAATTAACAGGAATAAAAACTATAGCATTCCATTTAAAATTCGCGAGAAAAATGAAAAAATATGGCCTAAAATCCGGAAGGGCCGACCGGGGCCAAAAAAAATATGACCACAGGATGGGCCATAGGGCACTTCCTATACCTAGGACTTTACAGAATTGAAAAATTCCGTCGCGTTCAAAAGTTACGAGGGGGTGGCCACCTTTTCTGAAACATACTGTATAGCTCCTGTGATAAGTGGCAGCATTTATAATTGAATATGTGTCTCAAAAAACAAAAATATTGAAGCTATGTGGGTCATTTTCATTTATCTTGGGCATATCAAGTCCGCAACCTTTCTCCTTTAATAAATGTGAAAATAATAGGGATATATGACTAAAATCCATTTGATCACATAGGAAACAATTTTTTTTATAAATTACAATAATAAATTGTCTTTTAAACTAATGTGGAGACTCAAAATTGCCAGTTATGTAAGTAACGTTCATGATATTTTAGGTGTCCCTTAGTCTAAGATTTTACTGTGTCTGATAGAAAAAAATGCATTTCTCCCCATTATTTTCACCAAAATCCAATATAAATGAGAAAAATACAGTTTATTTAGGATGTGACCATTAGTTTTCATAAAAATAATAATGTTCACCTCATACTACAGACGTGTAAAGTTGTGTCCCTACGAAGAAAAAAAAATCTCCGTCATGAGTGTTACCCCCAAAAAATATAAACCATTTTGAAAAACCCTTAGAATGAGAAGCTAGTAGCTGCCGCCATTTTGCTTCTTACAGATGACATTGTTTTTGTTTTGAAATTTCCTGTCAGTTGGATGTTGGATGCAGTACAGTGAGGGCCAATGGTGGGTCTAATTTTATTTGACAAGAACGTTACGCGGTTTTTTAAATAAATTGTAATGATTCTTTAATATATAATGTATTTCTTTAATTCTTCTGCATGTCCTCTTTCCAATCAAATTTTTTTTTTGTAAAGTGAATATTCTTTTATTGAGAAAAGATTGTTTTAGTGGCGTGTTACTCATGAACGTTACCGTCATGAACATTACCCGTGGTCATGAATGTTACTTGGTACGTTAAGTTTTTGTAATTTTGTGTGAAGAGGTAGCTGCTAGAAATATTCTAAATGAAAGCTTTTGCTCAAAGGTATTTGTCTTAGTCTTCTGAGCCTAAAAAATTGTTTAGGAAAAAAGTAACGTTCATGACTTGAAAAAATCCAATTGCCCAAGATAAATGAAAATGACCCATGTATTAAACCCTTCAGATAATTATTTTCAAGTGATACCCATTTCCACAATTAGTAACATAGATAGTTTTTTGACACACATTTTCAATTATTCCCAAAGGAAAATTAGACTCAAGTCCTTTTGACAGCCACTGGCATTCAACATATTGAACAGAAGAAACCCACTTTTACTATTAAAAATAATTTACCATTGGTTTATCCAGTCCAGGTTTAACATATTTAAATTTGGATATGGGTGCTTTGTAACTTGGTACAGGAACAACTGGTGGTTTACTTGCTACAGGTATTACTACTGGATTATTGATGAGTTTCTGGAAAAATCAAGATCAAAGATATTAAAGTCAGTATAACTATTTCTATGTTTGTGACACTATCAGCATGAGTTAAACATCAAGATTTCAATGTTATGACAAAAAGCAAATACTGTAATGCAATGTAAGCCATACCATTTTTCAAATAGTGTCTAACTAGGTTGGTCTTCTTTGTCATTAAAAAAAGAGATCAAAGCTGTTCCCTTTTTGTAATTAATTGCCCAAAATATTTTGCTAAATAATTTCAATAGTAGATGATGATATGATATGTTCAATATCTAGACAAATATAATAATGAAATTAAAAAAGAAGCATCTTACTGTTCTAGTTTTGAAAGGTTGTACAACCATGCCTCTGACAGTCCCAAACAAAGATGTTGAATGATTGGCACTAGCTACTACAGAAGTAGAAGATGCTACTTGTGCTGGTTGAGTATTTGATGAGACATCATTAGCTTCTGAATTTTCATTGGAGGTTGACACTTCTCCTGAACTTGAAGAAATGCTGTTGGTGTCAGAATTCATGATGGAGAACTGTGTGCCTGAAAAACAATATTGATACCTGTTAGAAATAATTATCAGTTAAAGTGTAGTACCTACATTATGTCTGTAACTGAGCTAAACCTGTGTCTGTTTCTCTTTCCTCACCTCAATAAATATATAATTTATGATCATTTTTTTAGTTAGGGAAATATGATGAGTTGTAAAAAAAAAAAAAACAGTCAGGGTGTCTACTAAATGGTCAAAGTAAAATTCCCTGACTTTTCCAGGTTTTCCAGACCATTTTTCCAGTTATTCCAGTCTACTTTTTTAAGGAGACATTATATGTATATTACTATATTATATAAAACCTCATATTATATAAGACCACCCAACCAAACTTTTTTTCTAAATCAATTAAATGAGTTTTCTGTTACGTTCTACGATATAAACATTTAGTACGGAGGAATAGACATCAGCAGGATGTTGAATAGGTGGATATTATGTACAAATTGCTTACTCATGTACTGATTGATTATTAGTACACAAAAGGTAATGCATATTAAAATAATAGTAAATATGCAAATTATAGACATGTCATATATTTAGAAAACGTGTTTGGCTCCTTGCTTTTTTTAAAATAAAAAACATTGCCAATTATAGACACAATACTCCCTTGTGATTGTTTCACACTGTAAACACGTGCCAATTTTGAGATTTTATACAAAATTACTTGTATCTCCAAAACGACTGAACCGATTTTCTTCAAATTTGTTTCATATGGTAGAATACCGTTTTTTCTACATTCTAGATTATACAGAAAATTCTGTATCAGCAAATCGTGGTCCTTATTTTTTGACTTTTTTGTCCAAAATTTCGGATTTTCTTAAATATCAGAGTTAAATTATAATTAATTAAAAAATAAATATAGATAGCCTATGTAGAACAGTACAAAATTTCATCAAAATTGGGTGTACCGTTCACGAGATATAAGCGTTTAAGTAAAAAGTTAGTGGTCAGGCGCATGGTTTCTTTTACCCAGAACCGCTCGTACGAATTTGATGAATTTAAAATGGGACCATCTACAGAATGTCTCCTATATGTGTGCAAAAATTCATCAAAATCTGTTGAGTAGTTTCCGAGATTTGCGCGTTACAAGGAATACTTTTAACAGACCGACACAAAACCAAATTTGCTCAGGAGGTTATGAAACGTTGACAAATATGAAATCGGAGCAAAAAATATTTATTTTTACAAAAACGAACACAATACTTCCGATTTCTAATATTAGAAATTTATCGGAAGTAAAATCTAGTGTGATCATCACAAGACTACGCTTTGCTAAATAATCTCCAATTTTATTCTTTTCTTGTAAATTTGATAAAAGTTTGCTAACGGTAGCTCTTACCAAGAATGTGTTAGGAATGTTAAAAGAGAAATACACAAATTATATTCTTATATTTTTTGAAATTTCGCCGAATACAATACATTTCTCATTATGGGATAAGGAAAGTTTAAACGTAAAAAAATCAACAGCAAAATAAGAACCCTAAAGAAAATTAAAGAACTTTCAGGGAAAACCCTGAAAAAAAAACCTGCTAAAATTTTGTTAATCTTATCAAAAAGTGGTTAAGTGTTTTGTGTTTCTTACCAAAGAAACATTATCACCAGGGACGGCCGGTGCTAAGGAGCTGCGGAACTCCAGCACCCCCAGACGAAAAGGAAAGAAAAGATTTTTTTTCATGTCGCATATTTCGCATATTTCGAACAAAAATTCATAAAAATTATCATTATGATAAAAAAAATCATGCTAAATAAAAACTAGTTACCTAATTATAATTAGATAAACCTTAGCCAAGCTTGATTGTAGAGAACATAAATATAAACTTTTGACCAATAAAGCTTTCATATTGGTTTTAGGGGCGAGCCAACTTCACGGAGCTATATCTAACGCGCTTCTTACTTTTTGGCTTCTCCGTGCGGAACGCTGCTGCGCTCCGTAGAGCATTTCTCTTTTCTCTGCTCATGCCTTATTGAAAGAGAAGGCATGGAGCAACCAAACCAACCCGCTGTGCGGGTTTGTCTCGGGGGAGACGAGAAGGACGCAAACAGTGTCCGCTGAAAAATTTCTAACTGACTCCAGAGCTAATAGAGTGATGTGACTGATGCGGTAAAAATTCGAATTATTTTTAGATTTCCGTTCAGAGGAGGAAGAGGGGAAGCTCTTCGGCTTCCCCTTCATCCACTGAACTAATTTACTGGTTCTTTCCGGAACTAACAAATCTAACAATTAGTTCAAGGTCTCCTTTGCGCCTGACCGGCCTGACTCGGTCCGTGCCCTTTCGTTCCGCGAAATTTATGTTAATAATTTCACGTGTTTTTGTTTTGAAAATTAATTAATAATCGATTACAATTTATTTAATGATTTAAAGTACAGTGTAACAAATAACAATTTTATTAATCATTGAATTTACCTAACAGTTTATTTTACCCAAAGTTTTGTAAACATAATATCGGTCTATAATTATAACATTTATTTTATCCTTAATTTTGAATTCATTTTAAGATTAAATTTGTGCAATCAATTTAAGTTGGGTTTGAAACTTCTTATAAATCATATTAAAATTAAATTAGCATTCTCGATTCATTCTCTTTAAAGTTAAAAATGAATATTTTTATTTTTAGTATTGTTTTTTTTTTATCACAGAGGAATTAGGTAATTACATTTCAAAGCAGGTATGGAAAAACAAAATTAATTCAGTTGACATCTTATTAAGAATAAGTTTTCTTTGTTTTAACTTGACAAAAAAATGATTTCAAACATAGGTACATATTTGATTCTGACTTCAATGAAAAAGCCATTCACAAGTTATGTTCGAAATCCAGCGAATGGATTCTACTCCAAATAATCAGTAAAGAGTAAGTGTTTTATAAATTCTTATTTTCTTTCTTTTGAACATTTTTTATTCTTATGTATGTTGAAAAAAAATCTACAATGGTCGTGAAAAATAAACGTTATTCCAAAATTATCATCATAATATATTTGCGTCAGCTAATCATTTTTATAAATTAAAACAAATTAATTTATTATGATACTTAACCACTCTAACTGAATTCTCGAAAATCACCATACGTGAGACTTGAACTATTGACTCCCTAGTTAGAATTCCTTCTTCCTGACATAACCACTTCACCACTAGGCCTTGCAGACATGTATTAAATGTTGCATAGTTTTTCTTTTCGTAAAATTTTGACAGCACCCCCAAACCAAATTTCCACCGGCCGCGCCTGATTATCACAGTGCCTGGATTACAGTGGCGCCGCAGGCGATTTTTTTTTTTTTTTTTTTTTATCATTTTCATGACAAAATTGGATCTTGAAAATTTCCCTGACTTTTGGTGTTTTCTCACAAAATTCCCTGACTTTTGGTGTTTTTTCACAAAATTCCCTAACATTTCCCTGACTTTTTTGGTCTCGAAAAATTCCCTGATAATTCCAGGTTTTCCAGGTTTTCCCTGACCAGTAGACACCCTGACAGTTGTAATACATAATTGTGTTATTTCATCATAATTTTAGTGGGTAGAATGAATTAAAAAACTTCTGTATATTTAATATTTTATATTGCCCATAATTTCATCACTAGTTAATGCTCACATTAACTAGTGATGAAGCAGCTTCTCATTTTACTTTCAAAGGCATGAGTGGACTCCGGACATAGAACAGATTTTTTTTAGGTTGCTAGGGATTGAAACCAGCTCACACCATTTGTGCAAGCTTAGCCCAGGATCCCACTGAATGCAACAATTTGTCTTACAACCTGCAACATTGCACAACACATAGTCTCAAATTTAATGCGGGAAGTGTTGGAAAGTGTTACAGTCAGTGGGGTTAACACATTTGATCCTAAAGGAAGATTGAAATATGAAACAATAAGCCCCACCACACATGCCCACACTTGCATTGGCTGTCACAAGCCAAGTGTGAGTGGCAGTATTTAAAACCTATAGCACACTCATGTGTGACCCTGCATCAACACGTAAGACTGTGGAGTTAGGTACTGTGCCATAGGTTTAAATAATGCCACTCACACTTGGCTTGTGACAGCCAATGTGAGTGTGGGCATGTGCGGTGGGGCTAAGAGACAAATTGTTGCACTGAGAAAGCAATCACTCTCTCTCTCTTCCTTTCAACTGTCATGCAGCACACTTGAAAGAAAGATTTGGGGATTATGAGAGTTAGAGACAGCTACATCACTCAGCCACAGTGACTAATCACAATAGTTATAACCATATAATTATGGGCATCTTACTACAGTTAAACCTGGATGTAAGATCACCAATGTATAAGGAAAAATAACCTATTTACAAGAGAAATTTTGATATGAGATTTAAAAAATCTAGTCCCTTCAAATCTTTTATATCCTAGTTTGACTGTATTTTACCCATCTGTTGGGCTTGTTTTATAGGTTCAACGTACAGACCATTCATGAATTTGAGATATAGCAATGAAATGTTAAGGGAGGTTAATTTCTAAAATAGCCGAAGATGCTCTTGTTGTTAAAAATAAAGGAAAATGAAAAGATAGAACTTACCCCTTGCAAAGAATTCTGACTTTTGATGTAACACCTCCTCAAGCACAAGCAGTTAGCAGATGACTCTCTCCACGCATATGGATGAGACGGAATTGAAAACAATGTGAAGTGATTACAATAATATAAATTGTATGGAATAGTTAAGTTAATTCGACAATATTTCAGATATTATCACATTTTCTTTAAAGATACTCTACCAACAATTTCTTCTTCTTTTTTCCTAATTTTCACTTTCCTCAAACCCTGTTGGTTGGAAAATTGAAAAAGAAATCTGCAATCTGCAATGCATTGCAATCTGATACACCACAGAGCCTCCAGAAGTTAACAGAGACCTTTTTTTGAACTGCCAAACAGATGTTTCAAGAAAAAAATCAAAAGAGCGCGAAATTTAAATTTTGTAAACATGCAAATATTTTGACTGAACTGTGTTTATTAATTAATTTTTATATTTATTAATTAATTTTGATTTAAATTAAAATGTCCAAAAAGAATTGATGGTTGAAAACACCAACGTAAGGTTTTGGACTGTATCATGAGTTTGTTGACAAACCTCTACTGTGTTTCACGTACTCAGGCCTTAGCTTTGAAGAGTTCTCCTGTAATGACAAAACCTTCAGTATCAGTAAAATATCCACAAACATACTCTGTAAGAAAATACAACAGGCAAGTTTTGCATAATAGCTGCATAAGCTTTACTAAAGGATTTCATGATGTATCTAACACCAGTTTTCAAAACATTGATGCTGTCAAAGCAACATTATTTCAACAGGGACTACCGATTCATGATGGCTACACCTGTATTGTTACTCAGTGTCAAGTAGCCCAGAAAAATATTTACGTCAACAAGACAACAGGTAAGAAATCTGAATAAAAGGATCCCATGTTTAAAAGCTTTTCCCTACCCATAGAGTTCTTGCTCAAGATTCCCAATCAGAACATATTCCGTGTTTGTGACCATAATTAAGCTTCTAGGTGCGCCAATGTGAAAGCAGTATCCATGAGAGTGAGAGGAGCAAGACGGAGATCAGATCAGAGGGATTGAATGTGAAGATGGTGCAGGAATAAGACAAGTAGAAGAAAGATGCATTAATGTTTAACTTTTGTAAAAAAAAAAAAAATAATATAGGGTCAAGGGGGGTAATTACGAACGATTTTGAGCTACATTTTATAAACATATCTGTAACCCAGACTTGCTTTTGTAAAATCAATGTCTTGTGATTTTTTTGGTATATAGACTTATTTAGCATTCTAATGGTGCATTATAAATAGTTTTGTGCATACTGTAGTATCTGTTTAGTGGTGTTCTTATTTACCCCCGCCTGTTCGCATTTACCCCCGCCTGACGGGGGTAAATGCGAACACATTATACAATATTAAAAACGAACTTTTTAATGGCAATATGTGCTTTTTATGTACAAATAATACACCAAAATTGTACTTTGTGTCTTTAGCCACCTGTATGACAATATGCAAAGTTTATTAACACACAGGATAGTGGTTTGAATCCTAACCACGAAGGTAGTCAGCTCTTATCAAATAGGGTATCTCTATCTTGCAAATAATAGTAATAATAATAATTTCGTGTCCGTGAGATAGGTAAAGATACCTAAATCACGGTGGTGAGAGGATTATATGGACGCCCAGATCCAATGTCTAGGCTCCTTTCATGTCCATTGATTCTATTTGGTTTTAACATCCTGACTTGAGGTAGACAGGACAGGGGTTTCACCCTCCATTTGCTGGGAATCGTACCAGCTACCCACATTAACCTCACCCAGCCTGGGTGGGGCCAGAATCGCCAGCCTCACATGTTCGGAGGGGACAGAATTTTCTGTGCGAAAAGTCTGCTCCAACCGGGAATCAAACTAAGGATCTTTGGACTACGGGCAGTAGTCACAACCGTTACGCCACGGAGGCTGGTAATAAAAGCATAATAATAGTAATAGTTAATTATGAGAGCTTTTGAAAGGTGTTTTATATATTTTTTTAATTTTTTTTTTTTTTTACAGATTTTGGTCTTATCAATAGTTTCTAGGTCATTGTCAATCTCAGATTTGTCTTCTTCTACCTTCATTTCTTTCTTCTTTTTTGAAACTGTTCCCCCTATATTTCTTTTCGTTTTCTACACTTTCATTTTTCTTCCTTTCTTTTGCTATGTTCATGTACACAAATACCTTTATTGGGTCCAATACATTAGGGTACTAATATCTTGGTACTTCTTACAAACTCCCAGTATTTCAGGATTTTGAGCCTTACGTTTGGAAAATTCTACTTTGGTTTGCGGAATCTCAAAACACTGCCGTTGCTCTTCTGACAGCCAGGTTGCCATTAAAAACATCTAATACGATAGCAGATATCATTTGTGCTTCTGTATACAAAGGAGGTGGTTTCTTCATCTTGTAGTTCCGGGGCATTCTGAGTGTTTTGATAAATACAAAAAAAGTTATAGGGTAAAACAAACACCCAAAATATGCGTTCGTAATTACCCCATAGCAAAAAAATGTGGGGGTAATTAAGAACACCCAAAAACTATAACTTAAAAAATGGTTAAAACAATTATTTTTGTAAAATAATAACCAAAAACATGCTTATCAATAATTAAAAGTAAAATAATGATAAAAATTCAAGTAACACTTACCTAAAAAATTGTTTTAAAAAAATCAAAAACTTCAAAAATCAATTTTTTTGATAGATCTATTTTCACTAGCTTACTAACTACAACTGAAAATAAATACTATTGAAAACTCATGTTCAACCTGTAAAAACAAATCAAAATAATAGTATTCAACCACCAGATTCGAAATATCTTATCCTGTTTAGGTACAATGACCACTGTTCGTAATTACCCCCTGTTCGTAAATACCCCCCTTGACCCTAATTATAATAAAAATATTTAAAGTTTTTTAGATATATTTTGGCTGGAAGTAATGAATTGTATTGAGTGAGAGTACAGTATTCAGAAAAAGTTACAAATTGATCTCATGAAGTCAGAAAGAGACTACATTTTCTTGTTGCTTAGTTTACTTTTAACATGAAATGAATGGACCATGCCATATTTTGTTGTTTGTCTAATGGAACCATAAGACAAAAAAATCATTCTGGTTTAATGGAGTGTAAGGACCACCTGAATGAGCGCTTCTTAGGAGAGGAGTTTGCAAAATCAAGTAAAAAACATGTATTTTGGTTATTTTTTTCAGAAAAATATTTAAAACAGATTTTACAACTTATAATGGATAACATTGTGTCCAAAAACATGTGCACACGTAGTCCTTGAAGTATTCATCATGATTTAGAATAGGTGCAGGAAATTAGTTAAACACATTAGCCTCAACCACCCTAGGTAGATAGGTATAACTACCATATAAAGCATACATGGGTATCCACAATAACAAGGAATTAAGTTCACACACCAATATAAAACCTTGTTTGAAGTTATAGTGTTCATCAAAAAGGTAGTGTGCATACAACTTGTTATTAGGATGCTTAATATTTGAGATTAATTAAGTAATATTAAGTAAGCCTATATCACTGCCATGATAAATACACCAATTCTTTAAAGATTGATGAAGTTAAACATTTTAAGCAAATTTAAGATATGGTGGGTGACTCCCAGGTTTGAAACTATTTTATAGAAATGTATCAAATATGCCACATACATACTCTATTAGTAAAAAAGAAATTATATTTAAATTCACTAAGTAATAATAATAATAATAATAATAATGCTTTTTCTTTGTGTTATTATGTCACAATTTTAGTGGGTAGCGCAGAATCATAGGACTTTACCACTTTAATTTACAATATCTTGTATTATTTTTTTGCCTAAGATTCTGCCACTGGTCGCTGCTTCACATTAAAGCAGCTACTCATTTTTCCTCACGAGGTATGAGTGGACCCCGAACATCCAAGTACAGAGCAGAAAAAATCCTCCCCCGCTGGGAATCGAACCCAGGTCACCATGTGTGCAATGCCTAGCGCGCTAACTCGCTCTGCCATAGTGCCATAGTGAATTCACTAAGTATATTTCATTCATTTCAGGACATTATGCATGCTTGAACTGTAAAAAATCAGGCCCATGGAAAGACTTGGAAACAAAATTGAAACAATGCTGTCTAGATTCAAACACAAATTCTGAAAACAATGAAACAGAAATTTGTTCTCAATGGAATAATATTCTTCTGTCTACTCAACCTTTCTGCAAAGTACCTGAAAAAGTACAACAAGAAGTTTTACTATCATTAAATTTAGGGGTAGGTAAAATTATTTATTCTCCTTTATAAACTTATGTAAATGCATCAGGTCAATTCAATTAACTGTTCTAACACAGAAAATCATCTGATTTCAAATCCATCTTATTTTTAGATGATTATTTTTACACATAGATATTTTACTTGATTGCCATATGACAACAGTGATTTCACCCTCTGTTACCCATAGTCACCAATGAAGGAATTTAATCAAGAACAAAAATGGCCACACATATACACACACACACACACACACACACACACACACACACACACACACACACACAGAAACTATATTATTGATTTGTAAATCTAGGTATCTCTATATTTTTGATTTCAGAAACCATCAAAATCTTTTTTAACCAAAGTCAACCCAGTTTTCAACAAAGAAACAAAAACATTATACTTGCCCCTTTTAAATTTTGCCAATGAAGTGGTGGGATACAAACAGATCCAGAATAATGTTGAGTCTACATTTCCAAACAAGCATTGTCATGGTCTGTTACATTGTGCTCCTCACAAGAAGAAAACTGATAGTGCTGTGATTGTCCAGAGACTTGTAGATTTTTTGGCTCTATGTAATACCAATTTCAATTACAATGTTGTGTGTTTACCAAATGGTAAGTAAAAGTAGTGTACAATAGTATCAAATGATCCAAAATGTCACATATGCTTATTGATTGAAGTATCTTTAAATAGGAATATTTCTATGTTATTTTTGGTTAGTTAGTAATTCATTGGTAAGCAGTACTTTACTGGTACATATACCTACCATAGCTGAATTATTATAGACTTCATTTGATTAAAAAAAAAAAAAATGTGTAAAATATATTGGTTAGGTTTTCTTGAATTTTTTCTTGCATATTGAGTAATCACCCACAATAATAATAAATCATTTGTTTTATTTTTCTTTCTTTTTTGTATACAGAGGACCCATTCTTAGCCATTTTTATTTTGCTTCTTGAAGAAAATGAAAAGGGAAAGCGTTTTAGCTATCAATTGTGTTGTGTTGAACTGTCACAGTCAACGCATGAATTTGATGTGGATATAGAACTGTGAAAAAAAGCTAGAGAGTTTATTTATCCATTTCAAATTCATCTGTTGGCTGGGTGCTACTCTGCATGAATTCAAAACACATTTCAGGGCTGACATGTCTACCTCAAGAAATTCTTCCCTGTCTTGAAGAGTACAACAAACTATATCTCTGGTTAGGGAAAGATCACGAGTCCACACGTGTTTTTTCCTCTAAACTGAACCAAAGACGCTGCTATTTTATCAGGTAAGTAATCAAATTTTTTCGATTGTTATTTATTTTCTCATTATCTATGATTTTTTTCATGTTTATTTTATCTATGGAGGTATTGAAATGTCAAATAATTATGATAAATGCTATAATCAATTTTGGGTTGTGTGAGAACAAAATAAATGCATGTAGGAAAGAAGCTTTTTTAATGTCTTTTTCAATGCATTCTAATCTATTTTATTTTTTTCTCACTTTCACAACTTCTTCTATCCTTGTTCTTGTAAGTGGAGCTAATGAAATTGCTTCGTTAGAACAATTCTAAAAAAGAAAACTTTACTATTCTACCACAAAAATCAATGCTGGAATGAAGATTAATCAAAATTGAGGCGCACGGCAGTGCGCCAGGCCAAGTTCCAGCCTGAGCACGCAGTGTGTATATTTACACGAAACATTTCAGCGTGATTTTACCCCTGTCATAACTTTTTTATTCTTTGATGTAAAGTTTTCTAATTTTAAACATACATGTAGATAATACCTCTGACTAGACACTATAAAAATGAAAGCTATAAATACAATGGTTTAAGAGAAAACGGACATTGAAAACTGCCCTTTTACTACTCACTCACTCACTCACTCATCAATATTATGGAGCACTTCCCGTGGTCGTAGAGACTTGAAATTTGATATGTAGGTAGATATTAATGAGTACATACAGGAATAAATCCGAAAATTGTAACTTTAAGAGGGTAGACCCCTAAAACAGGGCCGATAACTCGAAACCTAGGGGGTAGGGGGGCAGTAGAAGGGTATGGTCTAGAAACTTGAAATTTAGTATGTAGGTAGGTAATAATGAGTACATACAGGAAAATATACAAACAATTTCTTTTTAAGCGGGCAGACCCCTAAAACAGGGCCGTTAAGGTGAAACTTAAAGTGGGAAGGGGACAGTGGAAGCGTATGTCTGTATATGTATTTTAAATTTAAATGTAGGTATATGAATATCTAACTGACTTATCTAAATCTGAATATTACCTAGATTAGAATACATCAAAATATAAAGTATAAACCCCGCGCGCTAGGTTGCAAAAAAGATTGCGATATGAAAACACTAAGTATCTCGAACTCTATTAAATCCACTCGTCTCTCAGTTACGAACATGTCGCTTTACCGAACCTGCAATGGAGGTCTCTGGAACCAATGTTGAAAATAGTGTTATATAATATTTGCAATCTTAATTGTCATTCGATGCGTGTAGCCTGGATATTGATAATAATGATAGATTTTCTATGTCACTGTATCAGGGCTGACAGCATGAATAGCAATATCACTGATTATTGCTTTTAATAAAATTCTTCTTTAAACCTAATTAGGTATTAAATACCTAATTTAAAAAAAAATTGTGTTAACCCCCCCCCCCCCTCAAAAAACTATTACTATGCAGTATGCACACAGTAGCTTCCCCTACTTCTCCTATCCTCGAATTCCTAGACCAGGAGTCTGAGCCAGAGTCCAGACCTCTCCAGAGTTCCAGACAGTGTTGCCAGGTCGGAAAATGAAGAACAATAGTTTCAAAAAAAGCAGCCAAGTACAAAACTACAACCTAAAATTACTATGCATAGGTATAGTTCACAATACATGTACACTTAGCATGAATATCCAACAAAATAATAATATATTCAGGAGAAAACCGTTGATTTCTTATTCGGATTAGTTTCCGTACTTTCATAAAAGTAAGTCTTATCAACCAATTACTTTTAAACTTAGAAAAAAAGGAATGAGATCCCACAAAAACATAAATGTAAAATAAAGGCCAATTTCCTAACCAAAAATGTTGGCCCTTAAAAGTATTGAGATCTAAATTAGGTCCAAGTTACAGATATTCCTATAGGTACATTAAGACTGAACAAAATATCTAGGAACTCCCTAGAACCGTATATGCAAAATTAGAAATAATATTTTACATATATTCAGTTTTATCTTCGATGTTTTAAATTTTCACTTGGCAAATTTTCTTTAAAAGTATTCTACCACAAAAATCAATGCTGGAATGAAGATTAATCAAAATAGATATATCAATAATAATCAATAAAATATTTTTGTAAGAAACAGAATACCACATCAATGAGGGCAAATAATCAACATAGAGAAATACTCACTACAAATTTTTCATAAACATAGTTTGGCATCATCACGAACAATGGTGCCAATCAATGAAAAAAACCGTACAAAGAAGCTAATAATGGGCAAGCGGCAAAAGAATCGTCTACTTCCTTGTATATACTTATGTATGTACCTAATTAATATATTAATGACAAAAAATACGTTTTGATTTTCCTAGAGAAACTGAGAGTCAGCCACTACCTGCTGACTCAAAAGCCAAAGGTCTTGATTTAAACAAGATAGTAGAAGCTGCAGCACCTGTGTGTCACCCTGCTATTATCACTTATGATGTCTTGCAACAGGATATACTAGCAGACCTGCAGAACAATGAACAGGTATTTTTTGTACATCTTGTTGTTGTTGTAGCCAGCTTGGCCATAGATGGAGGGGGGAATGATGGTCTCCAGCTAACTTTATTACAAAGTTGGCTCATCTTGAACAACATATTTCTATTTGCAATGACATCAAACTAGTACATCTTTTAGTTCTATACTAAAAGGTGTTTGAATTTTTGGCAGTTAGTCCTTTTTTCTATGTTTTGATCTATCTTATATTTTCATAGGTTCTTTTTTATGTAGTTTGATGTCGATCTTCCCTATCTTACACAGTACGCAATCTTTAGCGCCACAGAGGTATTACAAAAATGTCCATTAATCGTGCCCTAAATTTCTCAACATTTTACTTAGTTCCGTAATCACCGTGGCCGAGTGAGTTAGCGCGCTAGGCATTGCACGCACGGTGACCTGGGTTCGATCCCCAGCGGGACAGGATTTTTTCGGCTCTGTACTTGGGTGTTCGGGGTCCACTCATACCTCGTGAAGAAAAATGAGTAGCTGCATTAATGTTAGCAGCGACCAGTGGCGGAATTATAGGCAAAAATAAGATATTGGGATATTAGAGATACGGAAAAGTCCTATAATTCTGCGTTACCCACTAAAATTGTAATATAATGACACAGAGAAACACATTATTATTAGTATAATTAGTTTGATGTCACCATAATTATAAATATTACATAGTATTTATTATTCTTATTAATCAGACAGCCTTGGGATATACGATCTCACGAATTCATAATCAAACAGTAACGCAACCGGCGCGGGGCCGCCCGTTTCGTACGCCCCATATCTCCGACAACATGACTTAATCGGAAAAGCCAGCATTTGAACAAAGATTCCTCTTCCTTGGTAGCTCTATCGCAGGTTTGAAACCCAGTCGGGACATGACATGTTATCGGCCCATTTGGGATTTTGACCATATAATAATACGTCTTGGGCTTACTGTTGTTCCAATCAATTGGGCAGTATAGATAAGGAAATATTATTATTATTCCTTTTTCTATACAGGTCTAATCTGAGGCAACACATTTTACTTAAGTTAATGGCAGGCTCGACCATTTTAACATGGTTGGCGTTAGGAAGTGCATTCAATCATAAAATGTGAAAGGAGGAGTGTCAAAACCACCTATCCTCAATCATGAGGAAGAGGATAACCAACGCCCACCCCAAGTAGGTTTGGACAAAGGATAAAAAAGGAAGAAGAAGATTTCAGGCTCGAGTCTAACTCATAATAATATAAAATGTACCAAGAATTTTTTTAAATCAAAAAAGACAAAGACAAAATTTTAAATCATAAGTATCCCATAGCCTAATTTACTTATTAAGTATGTGCTAGGCTATGGTTATGTGATATAAAAAATTAATAATTGATGAAAAAATTAAGTGTTTTTATTTTCTCCTATAGTTGTAACTAGCCGTTTGCCCGTGCTTTGCAACGGGACTAAATTTCAAATTTACTAAGGCATGGCCGTACTGCTAGACAGCAATGCCTTTTTGAACTTTTTATAATTTTTCTGGACAAAGCGATAATGGTTTTGGGGGGGTCAATTCTGAGACATTTTTCGCTATCTCTTACCGTTTTGGCTAAACAACTCCGGACAAACAAACAAACATAGGTAGGTAGGTAGGTAGGTAGGTAGGTAGTCCTTTTTTCTGTTTTATATATATAGACTAGCGGGTTACACCCGCCGCTTCGCCAGCCCATCAAACACACACAACGCACACACACACCCACCCACACACACACATCCACATACACACATCCACACACACCCACACACACGCACACACACGCACACACGCACACACCACACACACACACATACCACACCACACACACACCACACACACACCACACACACACACCACCACACACACACACCACACACACACCACACACACACCACACACACACACCACACACACACACCAACCACACACACACACCACACACACACCACACACACACCACACACACCACACACACACACCACACACACACCACACACACACCAACACCACACACACACCACACACACACACACCACACACCACACACACCACACACACACACACCACACACACACACACAAAATGTCATTTAGGTTTGAAAAAAAACCTGAATATTTTTTGTCGCCCATCTATTTTCTGGCCTTCCCCGGCGTAGCTCAAGAATGGCTCATCAGAATTTCGCGATCAATATGTCAAATGAAAGCCTAAACCCTTGCCTAAAACTTTCTCGCTCTGAGTTGATAGGTCGTCACTTCAAATTTCGAGAAAAAATGTCATTTAGGTCAAAAAACGTGAATATTTTACATGTTACCCATCCATTTTTTTACCTTACCCGGCGTAGCTCAAGAACGGCTCATCAGAAATTCGCGATCGATATGTCAATTGAAAACTCAAGCCCTTGCCTAAAACTTTCTCGCTTTGAGTTGATAGGTCGTCGCGACAAATTTCGAGAAAAAATGTCATTTATGTCAAAAAACGTGCATTTTTTTTGCGTCACCCATCTATTTTTTATCCTTACTCATTGTAGCTTAACCTCAGGGAGATATAATCTAGCCTAGAAGAATTTCCTGATCCAAGCGGACCTATGTGCAAAATTTCAGGTTTCTCGGTCAAACGGTGTGGATTTGTATAAAGAACATACATACATACACACACACACACATACATACAGACAGCTTTCTTTTATAGATATAGATAATTAAAATAATTTTAAATGGATTACTGTCATTATTTTAAAGGATTGCGTCTGTTAGGTGAGACTTTATTACTGTCATTATTTTAAAGGATTGCGGATAGTTTCCTTGTTTTGGTCCTCAATTGTTTGGAATTGTTTCCCATTTATTTATTACAACCACAAATACAATACGTTCTATCTTTAAGGTTCAAGGTATCAAGTGGAAGAGGTTTCCAACCCTCTCCCGAATACTGGGTGGTCACAGGCGAGGGGAACTTACTATTCTCACAGGGGGCACAGGCTCGGGCAAGACCACGCTCATGAGTGAGTACTCCCTGGATCTGGCTTTGCAAGGGGTAAGTATTATTATTATAGGGGTAAGTATTATTATTTATTAGGAGGACAGAGTACAATGTTAATAGTATAAAATTAAGAAAAAACAAGCAAATGACAAAATAAATAAGTAGGTAAAAAGAAATAACACTAATGTCCTACCTAAAGGGCGGGGTTATTGCCTGTGGCAATCTCTTCCACCCACCCAAAGTAGACCCAGCGTCTCCTGTGATTTTTCTTTCCTTGAAGGAGTTATGGTTTGATTTAATATAGCGTTTTTGATCTTTATTGATTGTGTACTCTGTTATTTTAGTGCAAGTAGGTATTTGGAGTGTAATAGTATTAAAATATCCACTCTCGTGAGAAATAAATAAATAGTAGCGCCACGGCTTACGGTATAACATTTTTTTGTGGAAGCTTACTACAACTTAATATGTTTCTTATTACTTTCATATTATTCCAGACCAACATATAAAAATTCAGAGTTCCAGGTATAGTCAGGATTTAAATTTAAATGCTGTCCAGATTTGAGCATTCTGCTCCCTTTAACGATCCTACACGGAAAGAAGATGAAAAGAGGTCCCATTTTTGAAATTTTGCTTAATTCTCAAGAACGTTTACATTCCTGTAAAAACATTGAAGATAGATTGATAAATAGATGTTATTTGCATAATTTCATAGCTCCATGATCAATAGAACCGAAGATAAAGGGTGTTGAAAAACCGGGTGAATTTGTTCGTGTGCTCAGACAACTGTCGAGATGTGAAAAATTTAGAAAGTTTTATGAAAAGTAATTTGAACGTATTCATGCTTCCTCAGGTGACCACGCTGTGGGGTAGCTTTGAGGTCCAGAACAAGCGTCTAGCTCGCATCATGCTGCAGCAGCTAGTACGGGAGCCACTCCTGGATAATCTGGATAAGTTCGAAGAATACTCTGACCGTTTCAAAACTCTGCCCATGTATTTCCTAACGTTTCACGGGCCCCAACCTTTGAAACTCGTCATGGAGGTGAATTTCATTTTATGTATTTTTAACAAGATAGTTTCAGGGCTTTTTGTATTTCGTAGCCATGAAACAAGAGCTACTTTAACGCTTTTAGTTGGGTAGTTAAAACGAGGTGAAGTATGAGACAGAGTTCTTGATAAACTAAGAGACTAAATCCTACCAAATAACCCAACTAACCCAGATAATAGATCTAAATTATTGATTTTTTTTAAAAAAGAAATTAAGGAGGTACTTTAAACTGCCGAGGTCTTGTCACTTTCACAAGTGGTATCATCGGATAATTGATGATTGTAATTTACTAAACTTTCTGTTGGCTAATGATTGACAAGGACCCCACGAAGTATGTCAGTGGAAAGTGATCTTGATGTTAGGTGAGCTTCATTTTCAACCATTTTCTTCCACCTGACTCTCACTTTGCTCTTATTGTCTGGTCACACTCATATTTTTTTTAGAAGTATGCCTCCCCTCTGATGGGCGAGAAGTGGCACAATACTTCCCATTTAGGTGCTGGGTCAACACAAGCGCACCGTAAGGTATTCCTTACAAACAACTGTAACCAAATTTTGAGTACAATTTTTTCTCGGCTCGGGAGTTCGAACACGGGACCTTCCGCATGGCAAGTAACTTATCACTGAGCTATTCGTGCGCTAAACTATTTATATTACATTTATAACCTCCCCAAGCTATTTGTGTGCTAAATTATTTTAAATCCCCCCCTCCAGGCAGTGGAGCACGCCATGTACGTCCACGACACAGGTCACGTGATCATAGACAACGTGCAGTTCATGCTAGGCCTGAGCGAGTCCCCCCTGGACAGGTAATTTGTAATTTATATTGCACTAATAATTGTACACAATAGGTAGTAGTCACCGTGGCAGAGTGAGTTAGCGCGCTAGGCATTGCACGCACCTGGGTTCGATCCCCAGCGGGGCAGGAATTTTTCTGCTCTGTACTTGGATTTTCGGGGTCCACTCATATCTCGTGAGGAAAAATGAGTAGTTACTTCATTACTTGTATGAGTAACGATCAGTGGCGGCATTACCAGAGTAAAAAGAAATTAATGTAATAGAATAATTCGAAATGTAAAGGAGGCTCTTAGTAATGCTGCGCTACCCACAAAAATTGTGAAAAGGCCTTGTGCTTCACCACAAAGAAAATCATACATACATACATACATAATTGTACATAATAGGTATAATAGGTAACATATATTTAATGCGACTACCCCACACTAAGGGGATGCAGTCCTCTTGTTTTGTGGGGTAGTTTCATTTCTTAAAATAGTTTTTTTTAAAGTCTATCTCATATTGGGTAAACAATGTAAAATAAAAAAAATGTTTCTACATACCTATAATTATTAAAATTACTTTGAACAGTAGGAAAACTATTTTTTTTTTTACTAGATAGTTAGTAAAATTTTGGAAACTTGAAAATTATAACAGCTCTCTCAGCCAGAGTCCTTAACTTCTTTTTTAAAAATATTATTGTCTTTTTGTTTTTTTTTTTATTTTTATTGGAAATTTTTTTTAGTATAGTTTGTGATACCACCAGGTTCTACCAGCAGGACGCCATCCTGCACGCGTTCCGCGCCTTCGCGTCGCGCGCGCTCTGCCACGTCACGCTCGTGATTCACCCGCGCAAGGAGCACGAACAGCTGACTGTCCACTCCGTGTTCGGCAGCGCCAAGGCGACGCAGGAGGCGGACAACGTGCTCATCATCCAGCAGAAGTTCAGCCAGAGCTTGGAGCTCAAGAAGTTCCTTCAGGTGAGACAAGTCAATGACCCTCAGCCCCCTCTCCTCTCCTCCTCCTCTTCCTCCTCATCCTCCTCCTCCTCCTCCTCCTCCTCCTCCTCCTCCTCCCAGCAGAAGTTCAGCCAGAGCTTGGAACTCAAGAAGTTCCTGCAGGTGAGAAGTCAATGACCCTCACCCCCCTCTCCTCTCCTCCTCCTCCTCCTCCTCCTCCTCCCAGCAGAAGTTCAGCCAGAGCTTGGAACTCAAGAAGTTTCTTCAGGTGAGACAAGTCAATGACCCCTCTCACCCCCCCCCTCCTCTCCTCCTCCTCCTCCCAGCAGAAGTTCAGTCAGAGCTTGGAGCTCAAGAAGTTCCTTCAGGTGAGACAAGTACATGACCCTCACCCCCTCCCCCCTCCTCCTCCTCCTCCTCCTCCCAGCAGAAGTTCAGCCAGAGCTTGGAACTCAAGAAGTTCCTTCAGGTGAGACAAGTCAATGACCCTCACCCCCTTCCTCTCCTCCTCCTTCTTCTCCTCATCCTCCTCTTCCCAGCAGAAGTTCAGCCAGAGCTTGGAACTCAAGAAGTTCCTTCAGGTGAGACAAGTCAATGACCCTCACCCCCTTCCTCTCCTCCTCCTTCTTCTCCTCATCCTCCTCTTCCCAGCAGAAGTTCAGCCAGAGCTTGGAACTCAAGAAGTTCCTTCAGGTGAGACAAGTCAATGACCCCCCCCCTCCCCCCTCCTCCCCTCCTCCTCCTCCTCCTCCTCCTCCTCCTCCTCCTCCTCCTCCTCCCTCCTCCTCCTCCTCCTCCTCCCAACAGAAGTTCAGCCAGAGCTTGGAACTCAAGAAGTTCCTTCAGGTGAGACAAGTCATACCCATACCCCCCCCTCCTCCCCCTCCCTCCCCTCCCATCTCACTCACCTCCTCCCCTCCTCCTCCTCCTCCTCCCTCCTCCCTCCCCAGCAGAAGTTCAGCCAGAGCTTGGAACTCAAGAAGTTCCTTCAGGTGAGACAAGTCAATGACCCTCACCCCCTCACTCCCCCCTCTCCTCCCTCCTCCTCCTCCTCCTCCTCCTCCTCCTCCCAGCAGAAGTTCAGCCAGAGCTTGGAACTCAAGAAGTTCCTTCAGGTGAGACAAGTCAATGACCCTCACCCCCTCACTCCCCCCCTCCTCCTCCTCCTCCTCCTCCTCCTCCTCCTCCTCCTCCCAGCAGAAGTTCAGCCAGAGCTTGGAACTCAAGAAGTTCCTTCAGGTGAGACAAGTCAATGACCCCACTCCTCCACCCCTCCTCCTCCCTCCTCCTCCTCTCCTCCTCCAAATCACAGCTCTCGTCCCCCCCCCCCCTCCTCCTCTCCCTCCTCCTCCTCCTCCTCCCAGCAGAAGTTCAGCCAGAGCTTGGAACTCAAGAAGTTCCTTCAGGTGAGACAAGTCAATGACCCTCACCCCTCCCCCCCCTCTCCTCTCCTCCTCCTCCTCCTCCTCCTCCCCAGCAGAAGTTCAGCCAGAGCTTGGAACTCAAGAAGTTCCTTCAGGTGAGACAAGTCAATGACCCCACCCCCTCACTCCCCCCCCCTCCTCCTCTCCTCCTCCTCCTCCTTCCTTCCTCCTCACCCCTCCCTCCTCCTCCTCCTCCTCCTCCTCCCCTCCTCTCCTCCTCCTCTCCTCCCAGCAGAAGTTCAGCCAGAGCTTGGAACTCAAGAAGTTCCTTCAGGTGAGACAAGTCAATGACCCTCACCCCCCCTCTCCTCCTCCCTCCCCTCTCCTCCTCCTTCCTCCTGCCTCTCTTCAGCAGAAGTTCAGCCAGAGCTTGAACTCAAGAAGTTCCTTCAGGTGAGACAAGTCAATGACCCCACCTCACTCCCCCTCCCCTCCTCCACCTCCCTCTCTCCTCCTACCTCCTCCTCTTCCCAGCAGAAGTTCAGCCAGAGCTTGGAACTCAGAAGTTCCTTCAGAGACAAGCAATGACCCTCACCTCTCTCACCACCTCTCCTCCTCCTCCTCCTCTCCTACACCCCTCCCTCCCCTCTTCCTCCTCTCCTCCTCTCCCAGCAGAAGTTCACCAGACTTGGAACTCAGAATTCCTTCAGTAGACAAGTCACAGTGACCTCACCGCCCATCACTCTCCTCCTCTCCTCCATCTAACCACCCTCCCTGCTCATCTTAAGACAGTTGCTTGACTGACCGAGAAGTTCGTTCAATGGCAGAGCAGAACACATTCTCCCGATTTCCTGACTACGTGATTCCGTACCAACATCCTGCCTTAACCTGCGCTCCCTATCTCCCCAGCGTGGACTTGGACCAAGAGTTCAGCCTACGTCTTATTAACCACCCTTAAGACTTAGCCCAGAATACACTTGACACTGGGAAACTATTGGTACTGCGCTCTGATTGGTATTGAAACTTCGACTTCTAGGAACCGTCCTAGCTTATCTTAGTTGGGATGGTTTATCCTTCTCGAGGCTAACATTTGGATTTGGCAGGTGTATTTACACGGAGGTGCCGACCTCCGTAGCTCAGTGGTTAAGAGCATTGGTTACTGACCCGGAGGTTGCGGGTTCCAATCCCGGCCGGAGCAGAAAATTCTAACCGAGTTTTCCGTTTCCGGAACGGCATGGATGTAAAGGTAAAGTGCCCTGAAGTAATGCGAAAGCGGTTCCGGGGCAAAATTACCTTTTCAAAACAAAAAAAAAAATCTAAACAGTACGCAAATTAAGACGAAATTAATAGACAAATTCTATATCACAAGTCATTGCTAAGCGTCGATTTTCCCTATCTTACACAGTATGCAATCCGTGACTTAGCACCACAGAGGTATTACAAAAACGTTTATTAATTCCGCCCTAAGACTTAGCGCCACAGAGGTACTACAAAAACGTATATTAATTTCGCCCTAAATTTCTCAACATTTTACTTCGTTCCGCAGTCACCATGGCCAAGTGAATAGAGTCTTAGGGCGGAATTAATAGACAACATCAATAACTTAAGTCGTTGGTAAGTGTCGGTTTTCCCTATCTTACACAGTACGCAATCCGTGACTTAGCGTCACAGAGGTATTACAAAAACGTTCGCCCTTAGGCATTGCACGCACGGTGACCTGGGTTCAATACCCAGCAAGGCAGGATTTTTTCTGCTCTGTACTTGAATGTCCGGGGTCCATTCATACCTCGTGAGGAAAAATTAATCGCTGTTTCAATGTGAACAGAAACCTAAAAATTTAGTAAAGCTGCTTTTTTTTTTTTTTTTTTTTTTTAAAGTGGGGTTTAACGTCGCTTTCAACTTCCATGGTCATATCACGACGGGGGTTTTACCCTCCATTCGCAGGAAACTCACAAACCTGCTACTCACATTGACCTCACCCAGCCTGAGTGGGGCCGGGAAAAGCCAGCGTCACGAGAATTAGAATTTGAATGGTCACCCATCCAAGTCTTAACCTCGCTAGATGTCGCTTAACTTCGGTGTTCTGAAGGGAACCGGTGTATTCAACATGCCATCGACGCTGGCAAAGCTGCTTTGATTAATCGTGATAAATTGAAACACGAATTTGATTAAGACAAAAAATATCATAATTTTTAAAAATACTTTTTTTTCCGTTCACAGATTGCCAAGAATCGTTTCTCAGGAGATCTCGGCCTTGTGCCCCTAGAGTTCAACAAGAAAAGTCTGAGTTTTGAAGAAAAACACGGAAACCCTCACATCAGAACTCCTAGTATGGCCTTTATTTGAGGTGATGCTAACCATTATGTCGCGTCTTCCTTTTGTTTGCATTTACCAATGTATTGATGTTGTTTTTTTATTATTATTAGTATTTTTTTTTAATTTTTACTTTCTATTACCTGTAAGGTATAGTAAGTATTGTTTTCGGTCGATTTTTTCGAAATTGAGTTGATATTTTTTTAGAAGTAACAATATATTTCATATATTTTTTTAAATACATATGTACAATTACCCATAATATGCTTATTTCCTTCATTGGTACGCTAGCCTCCTGTCTCAAGTTTTGTTTTTTTTTTTTTTAAATAGAAGGCAGGAAAAAATCTTTTAAAGACACCCAGATCCATCCTAACCTAGGGTGTGGGATTTTACCCACTAAAAACGAAAAATATCATTACTTCAAGTGCGGCGCTGTAGGGCACCTACTGATTTCGTTGTAGTGCCCTCCCATCTCTCTCTTTTATAACCATTATCTCTCTCACCATTTTCTCTATACACTCCACTTCTGTAGTTTGTAATTGTGTAATGTTTTTTTACACAAGATGTCTCATATCGTACTGAGACTTTCAAGTAAAACTTTTTATCAGAACTTGTTTTTCACGTAACAAAAATGTTTGTACTACTTCTTGAATTTAAATTTCCAATTTAGAGAAAAAAGAAATGATATCAATAGAAGAAAATAATTGTAGGTAATAAATATTTATTTATTTCATTTAGAAGAGAAAAGAAAAACTTAATATTAAACATCAAAAATACTTTATACATGAAATTTGTGTTCATAACACTGATTGGTAAAAAAAAGAATGCTACTAATGATTTTACTAGTTAATTGTTCAACGAATATTTTTAATTTGGACTATTTTTTAGAAAAATTACATCATAATATGAACTAATCAAATTTATCCATATTCTCCTCTTTCTTGTCAACATTGATTTTTTTTCTCTCTGATAAAATAATATTTGACGAAAATTTCATATTATGTACATGCCTATCACTTACTGAGGCGGTAAAGATTATTTCACAGCTAAGAATCAATGACATAACAACTGTTTTGTTTAAATTATTAACTGAGGGACATTAAATAAGAAGTTAGAAATTAGAATAGATAGGTACAAGCAAAAAAGCACGAATATAAAAGTAAAGTAAAAAAGTTCTTTTTTACAAAACAAATTAGAAAAATGTATACGATAAATATGATATGGCAATTGAAACTCATAGAACTCTCATGAAATTTTGAAGAGGTCGTTGTATTACTGTCCGATGTATGTATTTGAAGAAGTCTGTCCCGGTAGCTCAGTGGTAAAGGCGGCACTCTGTGAATCCAGAGGTCGCGGGTTCGAAACCCAGCGGGACATGACAAGTTATCATCCCATTTCGGATTTTTACTACATAATAATAAGTCTTGAGCTAACTGCTGGAATACTGGGACTTAATAGTCCTAATCGGGCAGTCTAAATAAGGCGATATTATTATTACAATTCTTTCAAGGAAGGAAAAGATCATTTAAATTTCAAATTTTGTCAGAACTCTGAATGTGATTTACTCTTAACATTCTCGTTTTGTTTTTCTTAGCGTTGCAAAACTGGGTTTCGCTTGATCTTTTTCTTAAAATTATAATTGCTTAGGTTTCCCTTGTAAAATGTTGCACCAGTTTGATGTGAACTGAGGCTCGTATACTTGAAATAAGAGAGTTCTATGAAAATAGAAGAATATCTTGATAAGGATAAAACTCACGCTAGGTAGGTACACAATGTTATACTTTCCATTGAACAACTATTCTTAAGCATTACTTAGGAATAGTTTTTTTAGAATTTTTTATTCTAATTATTTTTTTATAAATAATTAGAAAACTATTCCTAATTCAAAAAGATTTTTCAAATTAGAATTACATAAAAAATGATGAATACTCGTAGGTATTTAACATTGAAACAGGTAAACCGACCGATGCATCTCAAATTTTGACACGCATGATTCTACAAAGAAGAAAGGTACGAATACGCGAGTTCCATCTTATCTAAATGACTTGATAGAAATAAGAGTTAATGAAAAAGGTTCTATATTCTAAACTGTACAACATGTTATACACAATTAATAAACATAATTAAATTTGTAAAATGAATAAAAATAAAATATTCACTAGTCAGTTAATTAAATGCTAAGAAGAGAGTCAAATGTATCTTTCTTTTCCCGTTTGTGTTGTAAATTTGGACATGAGAAATAGGTATGTATGAACAGTCCTGCTCTTCTTCAAGAGACAGGTAGCGTTTTTAGATTTTTAGTTTTCAATTAAAATCATATTCTAGATTTCATTTGAAATATCCATGAAATATTTAACTGTCGTCTTAGATTTAATCCACTGCCTGGACTACAGAGATAGAGAGGGATTAGGTAAATATCACGAGTGTGCATTGTGCTATGTTATACATAGTGTATCACAATGTTTCAATTTTGTGATGAAATTTGATCTTATGTTCCATAGTATTAGGTAAATAATTAATGGTTTTTTTTAATATACAAATCATAGTCTGTAATTTGTCATAAGAAGTTAGGTTTGAATATATCTCATTAAAATGGGATACTCATACAGACCAAGTTTTAACTATCAACTGTCCAAATTAGATGATAATAATTTTATTATCTTGTGCTATGGTAGAGCGGCCTAAAATGACAGGAAAATAACACGCTAAATATATTTTTCTTTATATCTAAACTCAAGGTTAACGTTCAAATTACCAATTTTTGTTTATTACCCTGCTGTCATTATGTCATAATAGTTAGATTTATTGTTGGGTGAAAGAGCTCACTCCAGTGAGAATCCTGTCATAAAAAAGAAAGCTTATAAAAAAAATAAAAAAATATTTTACACTACTCGTTGTGGTCCCCTCTGCTCTCTGATGTCCATAGCTAAGGTACACTTTACACATAATAACTTTCCCACCATCTGTCTGCCCTACCGAGGATCCCCGTCCTTTAGTATAAAGCTTCACCATATTTTAATTTTTGATAAAAAAATGTTAGTTAGATTCGTTGGTTCTTGATTTCAAAGATAAAATAATAGAATTTTATCCCACTATTTGTTTTCGGTTCTCACCATACTTTAAGTTATTCTATAATCAATACTCTGCTTTCTACTTAATTTAGCTACTTTGATTTTCCTCTAATTGCTTCACCCCGCTTTACGATATAATTGAGTTTTCTCCTAGAATTGCACTGCAAGATATCAATTAAGATTTATGGAATAGGTGGGGTCTCGAAGTTCACTGGGTTCTTATCTGTCTCCTTTCAACTGGTACCGAAAGAAAGAGATCGAGATGTTTACATTTCACCAGGTGGGGAAAAAACTCGCGATTTAATAGGGGCCGTTTTTTCTTGTTATAAAACAGGATTAGATTTAATATAAATATTCTCTGTGGACACTATCCCTTAACTCGAAGTTTCAACCAATCACAGCGCCCTATAGCCCGAGTTAAGGGATAATGTCCAATTGTCCACTTAGATGAACCTAATCCTGTTTTATAGTTCGGCCGTAGGTATCAACCAACGATTCAAACTTTGGTGGAATACGTAAAGCGGTGACTCTCCGTCTTCTTTCATCTGGTTGAAAGAGTTGAGTTGTATTTTTCTTTCTAACCAAAAAAAAAAAAAAATTCCTGGTTAGGTTTCTTCCAAATATTTCCATTTTATTCCAAGGTCATTCGTGAAAGAAAAATGCGTTTGGTTACTTTTAAAGATAAACAATGGACTTAACCTATAAAAGAACTGGAAGCAAGAATTTTCTACTTCCACTTTGGTTAACTTTGGAAGTGGAAATTTTTTCTCTTCCTAAAGAAAAATGACTTGCTTCCAGTTTGGTTCATTTTATTCCCGTTTGGTTAACTTTGGTTAGAAAGAAAAATACGGCTTTGGAGATCTCACCGCTTGACCCGCTCAATATCTAGTCCGCGACGCATGCGCATGGTGATGGTGGTGGTGATGGTGACGCTTCTTGTAACCGTTTCCACCGGGGCCCTGCGCGATGTCGCTCACTTGGAGCTCGCTGCCATCGCGCATCATCTGCTCCTCCTTCCGCCTGAGCGGGGCATGCGACATCTTGCTGCGTGTGCTCTGGTGTAGGTTCTCCCAGGCCTGGCGGTAGTAGCGGTTCAGACCGCCGTGGCTCTCCGAGCTGGAGGAATCGTAGGAGGCGACGGTGTGGCAGTCGGGTGACGGGCGGTGGCGGTAGTGTTTGGCACTTCGGTTCCTGCGAGGAGAAGGGAGGTGTTAGCCTTTAGAGGAACACTATTATAGACAGCGAGGAGAGGGGAGGCGTTAGCCTTTAGAGGAACACTATTATCATCATCATAGGGTGGCGTCATCGTGAACGATGGTAGCCAGACAGTGGAAGAATGACTCATCCCTTCTACCACTGTCTTTACAAGGAGGCTAATAATTGACAAGGGCCCCCCGAACCAAGCCAATACTGGTCTACTCCCTGTTTATAGTCCCCCCAGCCAGACTACACTATTATAGACACACAAAAAAGTTATCATATTTTTGTTAATCATAATCGTGATATCACAACTACTCAAACTCACTTTACTAAATTTTTGCTTAAATTGGGACTGGAACCACCGACCTCCAGATTAGAAGTCCGCCGCCTTTTCGATCAATCTACTAAGGTCGGTTATCGACACATCTATTCTATGACGCCGGCTGTTGACTAGTTACACATTTAATAATATTTGGACTAATTCCATTATTCCAAAAATGTAAAAAAATCAGAAATTAAAGGAAACATTTATTATGATCTCTAGTTGAAACCTCCCCCCGGCTGTAGCCAAGCAGGTTACAAACATTTATTATGTACAGTAGAAATCGGTTATAACGACACCGGTTATAACGAATAATCGGCTATAACGAACAAAATCTTTGGTCCCTTGGAGTCTTATGGAAAATTAACATATGTATCGATTATAACGAACATCGGCTATAATGAACAATTCTGCTATAGCGAACAAATTTTGAAGTCCCCAGACCAACTTCCTATCGGTTATAACAAACATTTTTTTTTTTTTTTTGCTATGAAGAATAAAATAGAAAACATGTTTTATCCTGCACAAACTTGTCGATTGCTTTTTACTAGGTCCTGAAAATCTTTTACATAATTTTTTTTCATTTCTTGTTATATTTTAGTGTTTCGTGAATCGTGAATTGCATTTGTGTTTTATTTAGTAAAAGTTTTGTTTTTAAAAAAATGTCCATTAGAAAATCTTTTACGATTGAAGAAAAATTTGCTATAATATGCCGATTTGACGGTGGCGAAAAATGTGCCGATTTGGCTAGGGAGTTCGAGATTCCGAGATCAACCCTATTATTATTATTACAATAATAATATGTATGTATGTAATAATATTGTACCTTTTATACCCTATATACATAAAAGTACATATGTACCTACATATGTACATATTATCTCTTATAACAAACATTGTTCTTTATAGACAATAAATATCGCTTATAGCGAACAAGTTCGCTATAAGCGATATATCGGTTATAGTGACAATCGGCTATAACGAACAATTTTCTCCGATCCCTTGAAGTTCGTTATAACCTGTATTTCTGATTTCTACTTGAACTTAAGGTATAATCTATGGTAATGAATAAGTTTTTTGCAGTTTTTTGGCCTTACGAAGATCGTTTATAATTCTGTTAAAGTTCCCTAAAATGAAAGTATTGGATAGTTTCTATTCCATCAAAAATTCCAACCATGGAACAATTAGGACGAAAATATTATTATTATATTTACTTACATAAATATCTTCATGATTCCTAAAGCAAAGTAAGATGAGAATTTTTAATTGTTGATACATGAATAAGAACACATGCAAGATTATTTACAATTTTAATTTTATACATTCATGCTTGACATTTGGAATTACATGCAAGTAGTTGTCGTAAAGGCCCAACCAATGCTGGAAATGATGGTTGGTCTGTAGTTCTGTACCCGATATTTTACCAGCTTATCCTACCTCATGGATTTCATAGAACCAACTGTCCACTTCTTGGAGATAAAGAGATTTTATTTCAAAAGTTTTGAGAGCCTTTTAACTCCTGTTAGCTAGCTAGGCTAGTTAAGGTTTCAAGTCATTTTATATGACGCGATATGACAGACGGCAGCATAATATCTGATCATGATTGAAGATACCAACCGCTTTATAAGACCAACCATCATGCGAAGTTTTTTTTTGTACATTTAAATAACATTTAGTTTTTTATTTCAATCAAAATCAGTAGAGTTTTATAAGGTCAAATGCCTGTTCATATTCACCCAACTAGAAAAGTACCATGATCATTATTCATAACATTCATACCAACACCCATACAACCCCAACAGCAGCGCATCATGCAGATTGAATATGTACAGAAAAGAACAGACCTGTTGATATGTCGGGATAATTTCATAAGGAAAGAAAAGTCTGGTGAAAGTTTCGTGTTAAAAAGTGCAGTCGATGTCACCTAATATCTTTCCATTGAGTATTGTAAACATTTCAAGTCATATTATTTAGTCTTAAGTATAGTCTTCAAAAAAGTATATTTCTGCCCCATAATTCCTAATTTAACATCCCGATCTTGTGATCAACGAATTTTTGTACCTATCCAGTATAAATGGTGTATAAAAGAAAATGTCGTAGGCATTGGCACTATTATTTAATCGTTTTATTTAGTCTTCAGTATAGTCTTCAAAAAAGTATCTTTTTGCCCCATAATTCTGTTAACATCCCGATCATAAAACAACGAATTTTTGTACCTATATAGAATAAATGGTGTATAAAAGAAAATGTCGTAGGCATTAGCACTGATAAAGTTTTCTTTTATAATTTGAACGTCTACCTTAACCTAGAAATTTAACTTTCTATCCTCTTTCTCCTAAGATCTATCTTACAATTAATTCCCAACGCAATGACTTGTCCCATGCAAAACTTAACTCTAATTAGTCTAAGAAAATAATACCCATTGATTTTTTTTATTAGAGAAATACAAGAAATCAAGGGATTTCATTACCTATGCAAAAAAAATACCCATTGTTTGATTGTCTTCCTAAACAAACTATCTTCCCTCGAGTGAATGAAACTATTGAAATTTCTTCGTGTTTCAGTGAGATTTAAAAAGTGCCACCAGTGGAGAATCAGTGAGTGAAAACGTGGGCTCGGTGGCGTATAAACGGGGGGTACCTTTTTGACTTTTGTACTAAATTATTCGAGTCTTTTGTTCACGAGAGAGTGGTCTACCGACGGGGGGGACCATTCAGTAGTAGGGGGGCTCGTGTCAGATGGGATTGGAGAAGTACCCCGCCCTCCGCCCGTAGGCCCGGGAGAACTCTCGCCTGCCTAGGTGCTGGTCGGGGAAGGGTAACGCTAAGAGCGTGTACCACCGGGAGGGTAGGTTTTGGGTGGGGGGCAATTTGTGCTTTTTTTCGCTGGAAACACAACGTCGAATCGGTACATAAGGAACAGGTTGGAGGTCCGAAGTGACGAACATAAATGGTTTTGGTTAGTTCACAATGTAGGAAGGATCGCTCAGGAATATTCAGATTTCAGTTTGATCTTTATCAGACTTTACAATTAAAGGGCATTAGCACCGCCCTTGATCAAGTTTTGTTTTGTTAATTTTAATTTCTATGTATGTATATTTGTATATATTCTATGTCATTTGTAAATAAAACTTGATCCAACATGTTTAATAATAAAGGGCTGCGGAAAGACAACTTCTGCTGCTACTATTTTGGTCTAGACATTAAAAAAATATCCATATTGATCAAAATACATATATGTCAGAGCATTGTCGTAGAGTCAATATATTACTGTACCTATATAATAGAATCACTGGAACACATGCCTAAATATGAATAGAGAGCCATATAATAATGTTTAAATAAGGTTCTAAGAAAAGAGAAAGAGTCAAAGGAAGAAGAAAATTCTACAAACATAAAATCGCATACAATACCAAAATAATATTTCGACAGTCAGTAAGCAACGAACTAAAACTAAACACAGGTAGGTATGGCACATGCGTATTACTATGGCAAAGAACACAAGAAACTGAAAGTTCAATACACAAAAAAATGGAACCTTAAAAAAAAAATTAAATTTCCCCCCCCCCCCCCCTTAAATTGACCAAATTATTTTTATAGATTGTGTTTCATTTGGTTAGTTTTATTATTTAGGTTAAACGTCGCTTTCAATTACATGGTCTCACCATGACGCGAATGTTAGCTTTGAATTGATAACTTTGATAGCATTAAAAAAAAATCAAAAGATTTTATGCAATTTATTATTAGCTTTAGAAATCGTTAGAAAAGACAATCGAAGAGATGAATACTACACATAGTTACATTTATTTAATTTTTTTAAACAAAATATGTCTTGAGTAATTTTTCAGCATGATTTTCAATTATTTGGTAGGCTCAGACCGTCATGAGCACATAGCTGAAGGGCGTTTGCCAGGCAGCCAAAGTCTCCGCAGCCGATGCGAACTATTTCTTGTAATTGGACAGCCCCCTAGGCAGCCAGGCTGTGGCAAGAAATCTACTTAGCCATTTTGAACTAGTGGGAAATCGCTTTCTAACAGTCATCACTCAATATTTTGTTAAAAAAATGGCCATAAATGTTAAGTCGGGTTTATCAGTTCTTGTTAATCTGTCCAATATCTCATTCGGTTAGATTGATATTTTTTGTTAACGAATTATTATAAATAAATGGTAGGTATTCCAATGGGAATTTTCAAATTTGTCTGAAGCTGTGTCCATTGAACAGGAACACTAGGGAAATAATCCATTCAGAGGATTTTCATTATTATAAATATTGCTACAGGACAAATCCTGTGACAAGACAGCTTATTTTATTCGGGGAAAATATTTTATTCGCTTAGGAATATAGGTATAAGACTAGTAAGTAAGTGATAAACCCACAATCAGAGGTTAGTTGAACAATACAGCACGATCCAAGGTTGTGTGAAGCACTAATTACTTACCTCCTGATTAAAATAACGATGGTGGTGACCACAGCCGCCAAGAAGACGAAACCACCAAACACGCCCAGAGCTATGATGGCTCCTGAAAAGTAAATGAAATAATCCAAATTCTTTAAACAATTCGCATAATTTTTTATTAATAATAACACTCTTTAGTGGAAGGTAACCACCAGGCGAGGTTAACGCTCAAAGCATTTGCTACCACCTAACCTGTTTGTCGCAATTTGAAACCATAGATTTATTTTTGTAAGGTAATGAGGCAACCCTCAAAATAATTATATCATGCGGTTTGTATTATTTGAATGCTCTATCCGGTTTAATACAAGATATCTTAATTAATATGCAACAACACTTTCTTGATCATAAATCTGTAGATGGCTTCTGACCTTGCCAGATTTTCAAACTTTACTGTACCTACGTATACTTATGGAAAAGGACTTTTACAATTTATTGTCAACATAGGTCTCCGATCGTTTCATAAAAACAAATCAAAATCAACCTACGAAATATGGAGTACGAATATATTGGTATATTCGTAGGCACCTGTAGTATGTATGTCCCCTAGCTCAATAGTAAGCGGGACTTGTGATCAAGTGCGGTTCGAACCCACCGGGACATGCAAGTTTCCTCCCATTTGATTTTTACCACATATAATATCTTGGCTTACTGCTGGATAATGGACTTATAGACCCCATAATAATAAGACTCTGGGTTAGGTGGTAAAAGCTTTGACATTACTCGCCCGGGTTGTTACTTCACTAAAGAGTAGTATTATTATTTCATTATATTTATTATACTGCTAATTAGCAGTACTTTTCCTGTAAACAGTGCAAAAGAAAGAATATAAAAAAACACTAAGCTACTTTTTTTTTTCTTCTTCCTTCTGTAGAGGGGTAAATCTCTATGGTTCAAGACGAAGGCGGTGTTCCAGCGCTGGAAACAGGCGCCCTACCCGCTCAAAACCACTCCTCTCCATCACCACAAACATACCCGAACCGCTAGTACATACTTGGGACCGTCAGTGAAGGAATCGTTACCCAGTGAGCTTGCGCCTCCATTAGGTCCCTATCCTGTCCTCCTCCAGAATGTGCTCGGGACGTTGGCCCCACTCAGTCGTTGCGTGCAAGCACGCTGTCCGTATCTCATTGTCGTGTGTGCCCGCTGCCGCCCCGACACAATGTCGCGCGGTCGGACGCGTGATGATTTGGGCCGCACGGGTGGGGCGGGACGTGAAGGCGGGCTTCCGCGGAGGCGGAGGCGTGCCAGGCTTGTACACGACGGTGCTGCCCACACTGCTGCTTGGGGCTCGCGTCACCAGGTCGGCACCGCCACGGGGGCAGGACTGCGGATCTCTTCTGTGAAACAAGACGGGCGGGTTATTTTATTTGTTTGTTATTAACGGGAATATTCCAATATACATTACTTACTTACTCCTGAGTCTTCACAGACCACGAGGGTCCTTGACTTCCCACACCAGCCTTCGCCATTCTTGTCTATCTTCTGCTAATGTTTCATAATCTGTTTGTAAATATACACATAAATAACAAAATGTTACACAGCAAAAAGTTAATTTTTTTACATTCTCACCATTTTCAAATTCAAACATTGAAATTGATTTATTAACTTTTCGAACATTGAATAATCTGGATTTAATAATGCGGATATTAAGAAAAAAATTCATGTCTTATTGTCTTATATATGAGCAAGCCTACACCATCCTCGCACTCAATACTTCTCACTCTCTGCCTCGTACTTCTCAATCTCACTGACACCGACAGCTCTTATGATTCTTTTTCTCACCATTTTCACATTACAAAACGTCAAAAAACAAATAAGTTTAGTGTGATTTTTCTTTACCTTTTTTTTTTCTTCTTCTAATAATATTACCAATTTCGGCAATATTAAAAAAACGGAATGCCAAAAGTAATCGTAATGTCAAAAATAGTGGGTGCTACAACCTAAAGTTAGAGCTGCTTACCTTTACAAATGGGAGGCTTCGAGTCGTAATGTCCGTTGGGGAGGCAGACTATCTGCTTGGGCCCCACCAGTCTGTAGCGGCGGGAGGAGCAAGTGTACTCCACCACAGTGCCCGCCACGGTGGCGTTACTAGACAGCAGGATCTCGCCGTTGGGAATAGAGGGCGGGTCGGGACATCTGATGACTGCGGGAGAGGAAGAGATTTTTATTTAATTTATTTCAATTTGGGTTTTATTTTATTTTAACGTCAATTTTATTCTATCTACAGCAGAACCCCGTTATTATGAACTAATTGAGACCAGGGGTAGTTCATAATAGCGGGGTTCAATGTAAAAGTTCATACATAATATCGGGGTTCCATATAATCATAGGTAAAAGAAAGGGAAATCAGGCAAATTTTAGACATATGAACGGGCGTATACATGTATTTGAATGTTAATTTAAGTACAGATTAGATATATAGGTAAATACAAAATATGTATGTACTTGTACATTGTACAAATGTACATAGACCTATTGTGAGGATCTAAAGAAGTCAGTAATTCTTGAGAAATTAGAGAAATTTTCCATGAAAAAAAAAAAAAAATTGCGGAAAAAAATCATTTTATCCGAAGTTCATAATATCGGGGTTCATAAAAACGGGGTTCTACTGTACTTTCATTGAGGTTTAACGTCGCTTTCAATTACATGGTCATATCACAACAGGGGTTTTACGCTCCATTCTCTGAAAACTTCGAAACCGGCTACTCAAATTAACCTCACCCAGCCCGAGTGGGGTCGGATATAGCCAGCAGCACGAGGGTTTTGAATTTGAATGGTCACCCACTCAAGTCATAAGCTCGCTGGACGTTGCCGACCTTCGGTGACAAAACAAGAACTGGTGCATTCAACGTGCAATGGACGCTGCCTAAACTGACTATGTGTTCGTTTTGTTTACTCCGATTAATAATAATAAAAAAAAACCGTGCACTGGTAGTCAAGTGGTTAACGCGCTAGTCTGGTAATCCAGGTAGCGTAGGGATCCGTTGGTTCGAATCCCACCCAGTGCATGGAATTTTTCCTCATTAATTTGAGTTTGTGACCACATAATAATAAGACTCTGAGGGTTAGGTGGTAGAAAATGCTTTGAGCATTAACCTTGTCTGGTGGATGCCTTCCACTAAAGAGTATTATAATTATTATTATTTAAAAAAATCCCATATTTTTTTTCTTTGCTGAACTTCATTATTACCTTGACAGCGAGGAGGAGGTCCGTCCCATCTCTCATCCAGATCACAGGTGAGGTGAGGTCGGCCAGATATCTTGTAGCCCTCGTCACAGAAGTACATCACCTCGCTCAGGTAGCCCACAGTGCCGTTGATAAGGGTGAAACCTCCGTTGGGAATATCCGCGGGTAGACCGCATTGAATACCTGCAAGGTGGCAATTAGATGTCAGCGTTATAATAATAATAATATCGTCACTGTGGCAGAGTGAGTTAGCGCGCTAGGCATTGCACACATGGTGACCTGGGTTCGATCCCCAGTGGAGTAGTAATTTTTCTGCTCTGTACTTGGATGTTCGGGGTCCACTCATATCTCGTGAGGAAAAATGAGTAGCTGCTTTGATGTGAAGCAGCGACCAGTGGCAGAATCACAGGGCAAAAATATACAAGATATTCTAAATTAAAGTGGTAAAGTCCTATGGTTCTGCGCTACCCACTAAAATTGGGACATAATAACATAAAGAAAAAGCATTATTATATTATTATAATAATATCGCCTAATTTATACTGCACGATTAGGACTTTTGAGTCCCATTATTCCAGCTGTAAGCTACAGACTTTATTTTATCTATGTTTATATTTTCTTTTCTAGTTTACATTGTTCTAAATTTTGTATTCTATTTTATAACTACTTGTTTGTACGTACAGTCATATGTCCTATTAATAAAGAGTCATAATAATAATAAGACGTATTACTATGTGGTTAAAATCCCAAATGATCGGAAAACTAGTCATGTCCCGACAAGGTTTCGAACCCGCGACCTCTGGATTACCAGACCGACGCCTTGACCACTGAGCTACCGGGTTCATGTCTGAGGGCGGAATTAATAGACGTTTTTGTAATGCCTCTGTGGCGCTAAAGTCACGAATTACGTACTGTGTAAGATAGGGAAAACCGACGCTTAGCAATGACTTGACTTGGAGAATTTGTCTATAATTTCACCCTGAATCTGACACTTTTTGTCATGAGCTTTTCCTTTAACACATTGACTGCCTTGTCACACTATATGTGTGACACAATGTTAAACCTATACGCCACGTCACACATATTGTGTGACAGTCGTTGCTACTTTGAATGAGTGTCACACTAGGACAAGGAAAATAAAAATAGAAAGAAAAGAAGTGTCACACTTTTTTGGTGTGACGTGGCATACAGCGTTAAAAAAACCACCTCTGTATGCCACGTCACACAATATGTGTGACTATGTATAGTAACGTGCGTACGGGTAAAGTGTCCAAAAATGACCTTGGCAGTCAACGTGTTAAAGAAACCCCTCGTCTCTCCGGAAGTTAGGAACCCTTACGTTTGCACACGGGCGGGAACTCGTTGTAGAAGCCCGTGGGCAGACACACCCGGGAGGGCGGCCCCACCAGCAGGTGCCCCTCATCACAGGCGTACTCCACCAGGGAGCCCACGTTGAAGTTATCCGCCAGCATGGTGGAGTTGGGCGGCTGCTCCGGACGCCCGCAGTTCTTGGGCTCTGGGAATGAAAAAAAATATTTCAGTTTCATAATATATTTCACATTAAGGGCGGAATTAATAGACGTTTTTGTAATACCTCTGTGGCGCTAAGTCACGGATTGCGTACTGTGTAAGATAGGGAAAATCGACACTTACCAACGACTTAAGTTATTGATGTTGTCTATTAATTCCGCCCTAAATATTAAAAGATAATGTACTAACTTGAAAAAAGAAAATGAGTTGCTGTGATGCCTGTGACCTCTAGGTATGAGATTGTGCTGCATCACAGGATTATCAAATTATATGTGGCTTTAAATTAATTACAATAATAACAGTATTATTTAACAGTAAAAAAAATATATTTTTTTTAGTTCATCTTGAACCTTGATATATTAGAACCGAAAGGGCAGAACAAAAAATCCATTATAAAGAGGTTTCTTATACAGTCCTAAATGCAAGAGAAACTTTCGGGCAGCATCGAACTCCACCGAAAACTCCACCGAAAGAGGGACGGGGTCAAAGTGTCTAATACGAACTCTCCTACTTTTTATTATACCTACTCCACCGATTTTGAATCAGGTAAAAAGAAGAAAACATGGATTTTATGATTCGGAGACACACAGTATATTTATTTTATTTGGGGAGACTCCTTGTCAGACAAACGGTTGTCAGACTAAATGTTGTGTTTCGTTAGCCGGCTAGGATAGCTTGGGTGAGGGGCTTAGGTTAGGTTGAAATTAGCGCAGGGTTTGGCCGGGTCGCTGCGCGACCCGGCCAAACCGCCTGCGCTAATTTCAACCTAACCTAAGCCCCTCACCCAACCATCCTACACGACAAACTGAAGTCAGTGATCTATCGTGCAATCTCACCTTGTTAACTTTACCTAACCCTACCTAACTACAAAATTCCTCTAACAAAAATTCACTTACGCATCAATTTCCAATAGACAATAATTTCATTTTCATTTATGAATAAAACCTTATACGGGGTGTAGAAAAATACAAATCGGTGGAGTTCGTTTTTGGAACCTTTTTTTGAAATTTTTCATTTAGGTGGAGTTCGAGTATGCAAAGGTCAATTAGGTGGAGTTCGTAATCGCCCAAACTTTCATATAAGAAAACAATTTCCATCCATTCATTTTCTTTTCTTTCAGGGATAATAACTTCCTTATAAGAGAAACCTGGTTTAAGAGAAAAATACTTCCGTTTTTAATATTAGAAATTATCGGAAGTGAAATTCCGGTTAGCATGCTCGGCTTGCACTCTTGGTGACTTGGGTTCGAATACCGGCAGGGTCGGAATTTTTTCGTCTAATTCGTGAGGACAAATAGGGTAGTTGTAGAGTGGGCAACGACCAGTGGCGGCATTAAAAGATTGATATTGAAATATGATGGATCTTTGGATATGCATTAGCACTAGTTCTCATAATGTCGATGCTAATCGCTAAAAATTAAGACATAATAACACAAATAAGTAGCTCTTATTTTACTTCGGTGGGATAAAAATAATAAATAATATCGCCTTATTTATACTGCCCGATTAGGACTATTACTATTAAGTCCCATTATTCCAGCAGTAAGCCCAAGACGTATTATTATGTGGTAAAAATCCCAAATGGGAGGATAACTTGTCATGTCCCGGCTGGGTTTCGCACCCGCGACCTCTGGAATCTCTGGATTCACAGAGTGCCGCCTTTACCACTGAGCTACCGGGACAGACCAACCAAAGTGTCTTAAATGCTTATTATTGGATAATTTCGACGGCAGATTGACTCACGGTGTTGGCAGATGAAGTTGATGGGCGCGTTGCAGTTGGTATCACTCCACAGCCAGCCGTTAGCGCCGTCGTAGCGCGCACAGTCCTCATTCCCCCCGGGAAGATTCCAGAAGGACACGGTCACATCTTCCCCGCTCAGCCACTTCCAATTGGTGCGGTCGCTCTGGTCTCGAATAGCTCCCATCCAGTACTGGGCGTTCGCAGCACCTCTGTGGGGAGAGATAAGTATAAGTTTAGTCGTATTTTTCTTTCTAACAATTTTTTTTTTTCCTGGTTAGGTTTTTTCCAAATATGTATTTCTATTTTATTCCAAGGTCATTCGTGAAACAAAATGCGTTTGGTTACTTTTAAAGATAAACAATGGACTTAACCTATAAAAGAACTGGAAGCAAGAATTTTCTACTTCCACTTTGGTTAACTTTGGAAGTGGAAATTTTTCCTCTTCCAAAAGAAAAATGACTTGCTTCCAGTTTGGTTCATTTTATTCCCGTTTGGTTAACTTTGGTTCGAAAGAAAAATACGGCATAAGTAAGTAGTGCTTTATTTAGACTGTCAGCGCAAGACAGGTAGTCCCATTATGCCAACAGTTTAACAAAGCACCTCTTTATTTATTTGAGTATATAAAAGAGTATTTGAGAGATGATATTTTTTATTATTTGGATTTAACATCGCTTTCAACTGCATGTTCATTATTTTTCTTTTTAACATTTTAAACATTTTATTTATTTATTAACAATATTGAATTTTTACAAAGGTTCTTTTCCTAAGCTAATGATAAATGCTTCTAAGACGAGAGTTTTACCCTCCATTCGCTCACAAACCAGTCACTCAAATTAACCTCACCCAGCCTGAGTGGGGCCAATGGCCAGCTTCTCGATGATTCAATTTTGAATGGTCATCCATCCAAGTCCTGGCCTCGCTGGGCGTTTTTTAACTTCAGTGACTGAATAAGAACTGATGTGTTCAACGTGCCATCGACGCTAGCTGGGAGAAAGGACCAACTTAGGGCGAAGTTAATAGACGTTTTTGAAATACCTCTGTGGCGCTAAGTCACGGATTGCGTACTGTGCAAGATAGGGAAAACCGACGCTTAGGAATGACTTAAGTTATAAAAAAAATCTATTAATTTCGCACCTAGGTATAGGTTCGAATTTGAATGGTCACCCATCCAATTCCTAACCTCGCTGAACGTTGCTTTACTCCACTGACAGAAAAAAGAAATGGTGTTAATTTGCGCTGAACGATCGCTGTCTGAATAGTTACATAATATTATGTAATTCTAACCTCCACTAAAAATTGTCTTAATTGGTACTCGAACCCTCTTGGTCCTACCTAATTTTCACAACTCATTGAATTTGGAAGCACCCTATAGTACCCTACTACACACCAAGCACTAAAGTCTGGGCTTTTCACGTAGATCACGGGCCACTGGTGCATCACAGACACTAATTTTTAGAATCACTGAGTCACATGGTTCTCGAGAGTTTGAGAACCACTGCTATCTCAGAATCTCAGCTGCGCACAGGGACAGGTTCAAACGAGATTTTCAATTTGTTGAGTTTGCGTGACGTGAGGTGAAGGAAATCTTTTCATTTCAGAAAGTCGGTGTTTGCGTTTGCCGTTGCCGTGTTTGACACAAGTAGTAAAAAGCATAATTTATAGTGATTAGGTACTGAGATTACTCGATAAGTGACGATTACCTACCTGGTTGATTAGTATGATAAATATAAAAGTAAACACAGACGTTATAAATTAAAATCAGTTATTCAGTTCCCATTAGTTTGAGTTTTGTCTTGGTGTCTTGCAACGCAATGTGTCTTTTTCCATTTTTAATCGAAAAGTGAATACCTAAGAATTTGCAAACAGTGCAAACTCTTAACAGGTAAGAAACGTGCTTAGGCCGGAATTAATAGACGTTTTTGTAATATCTCTGTGGTGTTAAGTCACGGATTGCGTACTGTCTGAAGATACGGAAAACTGACGATTAGCAATGACTTGAGATATACACTTTTTGTCTATTAATTCCGCTCCTACAGTCGCATTTATGAACAGAAAATTTTGTTTGAGCAATGTCTCAAGCAAGGTATTGTCCAATAATATTAAGAGCTGGCTAGGAGAAATGACCAACTTAGGGCGAAGTTAATAGACGTTTTTGTAATACCTCTGTGGCGCTAAGTAAGGGATTGCGTACTGTGTAAGATAGGGAAAACCGACGCTTAGCAATGACTTGTGATGTAGAATTTGTCTATCAATTTCGCCCTAAAAGAAATCATGCTTGAGACATTGCTCAGACGGCGTTTTCCGTTCATAAATACGGCTGTTAGACCGTTCAACTAATTACAGACTTACAGCAATAAATGATACCGTGCTGACTATGAGAGCAAGGGACGCTATATTTATGTCTGTCCCGGTAGCTCAGTGGTAAAGGCGGCACTCTGTGAATCCAGAGATTCCAGAGGTCACGGGTTCGAAACCCAGCCGGGACATGACAAGATATCCTCCCGTTTGGATTTATACCACATAATAATACGTCTTGTGCTTACTGCTGAATAATGGGACTTAATAGTCCTAATGGGCAGTATAAATAAGGGATATTATTATTTATTATTATAGGCCGAATTATAAAACAGATTGAATTTAATATTAGCCAGAGTGTCCCTCAAGTCGGAGTTTCAACCAATCACAGCTCACTATAGCGCGACTTGAGGGATAGTCTGGCTTATCTTAGGGCGAAATTAATAAACAAATTATATCACTCAAGTCAGCAATGAGCGTCGGTTTTCCCTATCTTACACAGTTTACGCAATTCGTGTCTTAGCGCCACAGAGGTATTACAAAAACGTCTATTAATTCCGCCCTTAAATTTCATCCTGTTCTATAGTTCGAACTTTAGGACCAAATTGTGAAACACGATTAAATTTAAGATAGGCCAGACGCTCTCTCGAGTTCAAGTCTGGGTTATCTTAACTTTTATCCTGATTTTAGGGAGGTACATGTTACCGGTCTTCTAGGACAAACTAGATTACTATGCTAGGCCTAACGCCTAATCCAAACTACAGGCCACACCTAATAACCATAACCTAGCCTAGCTTAGTGTGCCTTAAAACTCGTCTATCAAATAAAAACAGTTTGATCAGTTCGACCAGTACAAATTGAACTAAAACTTCTTCACTATGAGTACTAGTGAGTAGTTGAGTACGGTTTCATGGATTTCATAACCCATGGATCTTTCACCAGGATACTACCTACTAATATTTAAACAGGGTGAGGTGTAGAACTTTCCTTAAGGTAATCCATTTATCCTTTACCTTTATCAAACCACTAAGGTAATCCTTTAAAGTAATCCAAACGACATTAGTATTGTCGTTTGGATTACTTTAAAGTATTAAAGTTCTAAATGATGTTATGTCCATTAAGAAGAAGAAGAAGAAAAAAAAAACCTAGCGTAACCCTTAAAGTAACCTCTTAACAGGATTAAGGGCGAAATTAATACACAAATTCTATATCTCAAGTCATTGCTAAGCGCCGGTTTTCCCTATCTTACACAGCACGCAATCCCTTACTTAGCGCCACAGAGGTATTACAAAAACGTCTATTAATTCCGCCCTAAATTTAAGATGAGCCAGACGCTCCCTCAAGTCCAAGTTGACTGACAAGGCGCTTGTAAAATTAGGCATAATAATATTCCAGTCGTGCCAGCCTCCGTGGCGTAATGGTTGTGACTACTGCCCGTAGTCCAGAGGTCTCGAGTTCGACTCCCGGTTGGGGCAGACTTTTCGAAGAAAATTCTGTCCCTTCCAAACACATGAGGCTGGCATTTCCGGCCCAACCCAGGCTGGGTGAGGTTAATGTGGGTAGCTGGTACGATTCCCAGCGAATGGAGGGTAAAAAACCCCGTCCTGACTATCTCAAATCAGGACGTTAAAACCGAATAGAATCAACTGGGCACAATAGATATCTAATTAGGTCGCAGTGTTATTTGCAAGGGTTTCACTGAAAACCCTGCAACCAGGTCAGATAATAATAATATTCCAGTCGTCAAAATAATTTAATCAACGCTCCTAAAAGCTTGTCGTGCAAGAGTTTTTTTTCACCATCCTAGTGCCAGGATCCCACTGAGTGGAAAGTTTTGTCTAGCAACGTTTCATGCTTTACTCTGTCTTTAGGATTAAATGAGATCGAACCCCACTTGCTTCACAACGCTTTGCAACACTTCCCATTTAAAAGGCGAGACAAGCCAGCGTCGATGGTGCATTGAATGCACCGGTTCTCGTAGGATCATCGAAATAAAGCAACGTCTAGCGAGGTGAAGACTTCGTGATACTTTCCGGCCAAACCCAGGCTGGATGAGGTTAATGTGGGTAGCAGGTTTGCGAGTTGATATGACCATGCAGTTGAAAGCGACGCAAAACCCAATTAAAAAAAAAAATCGAGACAAATTGCTGTGCAACGTTGCGAGACAAAGGGCTTAATAGACAAATTCTATATCTCAAGTCATTGCTAAGCGTCGGTTTTTCCCTATCATACACAGTACGCAATCCGTGACTTAGCGCCACAGAGGTATTGAAAAAAAACGTCTATTATTTTCGCCCTAAGAGTCGGTTTTCTCTATCTTACACAGTACGCAATCCGTGACTTAGCGCCACAGAGGTATTAAAAAAACGTCTATTAATTTCGCCCCAAGAGTCGGTTTTCCTATCTTAGGGCGAAATTAATAGACGTTTTTGTAATACCTCTGTGTCGCTAAGTCACGGATTGCGTACTGTCTAAGATAGGGAAAACCGACACTTAGCAAGCACTTAAGTTATTGATGTTTTCTATTAATTCCGCCCTTACACAGTACGCAATTCGTGACTTAGCGCCACAAAGGTATTACAAAAACGTCTATTAATTCCGCCCAAAATGTTGCTCTCAGTGGAATCCTGGCTTGACGACAGTGACGTGTGTTACTTGCCTTAGTTTGCGCAATCCTCAGATTTGAGAACAAATTATGTAGCTACCTACCAAACTAGCTGTTTCAACCGTGCTTCGCTACGGTTATTTTTTATACAATATTTTGAAATTGGTAATAGATATTTTAATTTTGATAATATTCTAGGTAGTTTGACGGTGGTTTAGGGGGGGTCAACTCTCATGAAAATTTCAATATCTGTTACCGCTTTGGCTGTGCTATTGTAATCAGACAACCCCTAAGAGATCAATGTCACAAAAGATCTATCTAAGGTCGCAGTGACAAAGAGCTTTCGTAGCCGATAGCCCTACCTTTACCTAGAGGACATAGTCAGCCAGACACGTACAGATTTGATTTTTATAGATGTAGATTGTAGATGATTAAAGGGCCCTGGGTTATTGAAATCAAATATAATTTTTTTACAAAAATTCAAAAACATTGCTTCATTAAATAAAATTAGAAAAATCATTTTTAATTCTCACCAGAACGGCCCCCATGCGACACGAGTGATCCAAAAACCATCAGTAAAATTCTAGGATTCCTATGAACATGTATACATGTAGGTAATCCAAATCGTTCAGTACCAAAGTTAAACAGAACCTCACTTAGTGAGGTCTCTTCACTTCCTCACTATGTTCGGTTAGTTATGTACCTACCTAAAAGATAGATTTCATTTCGATATTTTTTATAACTTTACCCCCAAGATTGCATTGAGTGTCATATTTTTCAGCTTCTTCAATCCCAACTGAAAGCTATCCAAGATGGCCGACATATTTGTGAAGAGGGACACCCTCAAGCTGCTCGCGTGGAAGCACATTCTCATGATCGGAGACTCCAACATGCGCGCTCTATACAAGGATTTGGTGTGCCTGCTTAGCTGTGGCAAACTGCTTACTCTCAAACAACTTCGCGCCAAAGGTGAAGTTAGTTTTCTCGGAGATACAAGAACCAAGTTCATGGGATTGAATCGAACTAGGGACTTCGTGGAAGATCGTCATAAACTATACAGAGATGAAGAGTCAGGCGACTGTGTTCGAGTTGAGTTTATGTTCACAACGAAGGTTTACAACAAGAGCATAATCGAACGGTTCACCTCCCCAACGAAAGATCTACCTGACATAATTCTTATCAACTCAACCTTGTGGGATCTAACACGCTGGGGTCCAGAAGGCGATATTCAGTTCAAATCCAACCTACTGAATCTTGTCAAGCTCTTCAAAGACAACCTCTCGCCCACTACCACTGTCGTCTGGCTGACGGCACAACATCTGTCTTCCCGTGAGACCACAACCGCTCTTGTTGTGAAGGAACTAGACTTTCTCAAAACCTTCCTCCAGTACCATGTGATGGAGGCGAACAACTACGCAGCAACCATCATGCGAGATCATGGCTTCAATGTGCTGGACGCCCATTATTACTCTCGCCTCCTCAACTATCGGAGACGACCAGATGGTGTACATTACAACTGCACTGTCGTCAGGTTCCTAACGAATCTCATTTTAACACATCTCGCCTTACAACTGAATGTAAAGTTACCGGGTAGGCAAACTCCATGTGAAATCACTGCTATTAAAGATGGCGTTAGAACTACAACAGAAGGAAAAGAAGACGTAAGAACTGAACGCAACGAAAATGACACCACAGTGAAAACACTTGATAACAGTAATAATAGAAAAAATGTCATTACAAATAACATAGAAAAAACACTGAGGATCACCGATGATTGTGAACAAAACGTGAAGAGAAGAAAACTTGATATAACAGATAACAATGAGAAATACCCCAAAAACGCTTCATTGCTTGATATGAATAATTTTAGTATGAAACAAGACCACCACAAAGAGTCAAGAATTGATATAGATGGTGGTACTTCGCAATGCGCTAAAGGGCCAATACGTAATATTACTGACAGTAACAGACATGCTTTCATAACCAAAACAGTTGACCTAACACTTAATATTACTGAATCTAGTGAAATTATTGCAATAGCGAAAACATTTGACAACTCTGATGTTAACGAAAATGATGCCAACAGAACAAAAGATGATATTAATGATTGTAACGAAGAAAATGACAATAAAGTCAATCGTGCTAACAACGATGATAACGGACATGATAATATAACAAAAGAAGACACCATAGAAAAAACTGTTCATATCAATAATAATGATGACAACAGTAATGATGAAGATAGAGAAAATGACGCCATGAAAAAGAATGTTGCTCCTAGATGTGTTAATGAACAGTACACTAAAACTAACGTAGATGGTATAGAACAAACTATTAATAATACTGATGATAACGGACAAAATTCTTCTGAAAAAAAATCGGATATCCCCATATATATCGCACAAGATGCCAGTGGAGAAACTGTTAATATCAATGTTGTTATTGAAGAAGAGAACATAGGCAAAACATTAGACATCCCTGTTGATATTGTACAAAATGGCATTGGAAAAATATCAAAGAGCACTGATGATAACGGGCAACCCGAACCACCAAGAAAAATTCTTCGTGCCAGAAGAAGACTTCAAACAATGGTTGCACTTAACACACGGGCCAATCTTGTGCTGAACAATACTGTCGATGATCTCATGAATGAGATTGACTTTGAAATGGACGATTTTGAATTGGGATGGTTCAGCGTGTTTGGACCCAATTACTAGGCTAACATTTCCCTCATGAACACTGAACAGTCTTCTAGTTCACTGTTGAGATGTCATAGGACAAACTATCACCAATGAGAAAATGTAACGTTGATATCATCAACTTTCACTTCTCCTAGTCGATTTTTTTTTTCAACCTTGAGACCTTTGGGCTTAGAGACTTCAAAAGTAACTCTTGTAAATATTGGTTCATTTGGGTGCAATTCTATACTTTTCATTCTTGTACAATGTACATAATATCTTTAACTTCTCTCATTTTTATTAAAGGAAGTTTTTTTGCTTCACAATCGTTTAACAGATTACCAAATTGAGTTACCTAGAGTTTAGTATCATTCTAATTTGTTATTTAAATTTATGGAAATTCCAAAGTAGGGGAAGGTCTCCCAAAACCGGGTACTTAGTTTTCTAGGCCATCTAGCGGAAAAGCCATTATCATCAGCTAAGCAAATTAAACTGAAAAACATTCACAACGTTGTTGGCTATCTAAAACGATACGTCACTATGTATTGCCATTTTTTGTTAAATTTATTTTTTTCAAAAAAAGTCAAAGTACCCGGTTCTGTCAACCCGGTCTTTCAGAACCGGGTACTGGGTATGACAGAACCGGGTACCCCTATGTTTCCTATGAAAGGCATTGATAAAAAGTTCAATGATGTTTATTGAAACGAACTTTAACATTTCTTATTTTTATTTATGAGCATAAGTAATTTTAATGTAAAAAATAATTATTTTTCGAATGGCAAACAAATTTTGAACCTAAATTTTAGAAAAATAAAATAGGAAACACACTTCTAGGTATTCATAAAGGAAAACTTACAACTATCTTTCTTGACATTGTAAGAAATAACTAGAATAGGAATTGTACTAAAATATTAGGATATTTGTTTAAAAAAAAACAATAGGTAGGTAATAAAAAAGGAGAAATAATAGTTATTTCACACACTTAAAGAATATTGATCATCTTGAGTTATATTAAAATATAAAAAATAATTGAATGACATTACAAAATAATATGTAGCAGGTCCCAACTTGCTCACCTACATAACTTTAATACCTTCCTGAAAAATCTCCAGAGACATATCAAAGACAACTTAAAAAAATGTAAGTACTTAAAAAAACACACAACAATAAGGAAAAAATAGGCTGCTCAAATCGGGTACCTGAAAATCTGTACTGATCTGTACCCGGTTTTATCAACCCCAAAGTACCCGGTATGAACAGACTCATGACTTTCTGTAAAAAAATATTGAATAACCAAGACATGCAAAACGATATTAAAAAGATTTAATTATGATATAAAATAACACTTCTTAAGTAACAGCTTAACACACTTACCATGAATTTTCAGCACAAATAGCTGTTAAAAGTCACTCGATAACTGTGGGTTCGAAAATAAGGAAATAACCCGAGCAAAACTTGAACCTCAAATCAGAGCGAAATGACTCGAAATGAAATTGGTTTATTTAGAAAAGTTACGCTCTGCTAGGAAGAGATTTTAGTTTCTGTAATCAGTTCATTGATGGCATTAGCGGTATCGTCGGAAACAGTGGTACCCGGTATTAGCAGACTACCCGGTTTTAGCAAACCTTCCCCTACCTACCTACCCGTTTTATTGAAGCAAATATTTTGTACAGATCTAAGATCATGTTTGTCAAAACAAGTGAGTAGTTTCGTACACAGACTTAAGTAAGATTGAAAAATCTGACTTGCAAAGTCGAACCTTTTTTAAATAACCTCAAACTCCTGTTCATTGTCATGTCCTACTGATTTTGAACAAGTTCTTACTTACAGATAGGTACACAAGTCAGGCACTGTATCAATAACATAAATGCGTGTCGACTAATAATGCTATCGTTTAATTTGATTGACTGATTATTATTTTACTCTTATGATCCTGTGCCATTTTTATTTTCTATTATTTTTCTACCATTAAGGTATCTTTCGTTACCTACTGAACTGTTTCTTGTTATTCCCCTTTTATTTTGTCAATTAAAGAGACGTTTGATTTATTTTCATTATTAATGCTTCCTTGTGTTATTTGATTATTTGTTTCGATTTACATTAAAAATTAGGTACTGATGCGAAATATAACTACATTATTTTGAGAGAAGGCTTTCAAAATCTTTTAGTCCAGGTAAACTATTTTGAAATGAAAAAGAGATATACAATCCTCAAATTTTTAAGAAATAAAAGTGAGCATTATAAAATTGTTATTTTGATAATTGTAAACGAGCTAAATATCGACAGAGAGACGTTTGGTTATTTCTCAGTGTTTCACTAGTTTTGTGGGTATCGTTTAAAACTAGACGTTTGCCTATACATCAATTACTTAACGCATGGCCGTATTGGACGTATCAGAAAATACAAATTCGGTAACTTTTTCAAGTGGAATGAATGATCGAGCTCAGGATTCTTAGGAGAGGTATAAATGTTAACTTGTTAACTATCAAATTTTCTCTATCTTCTATCGTTTGACCATGGAACCAACAAATTTCTGCCACGAAACCGTACATAAGAAGTGATAGGTAAGGCGTAAGGCAGATAAGTACACACAGAATTTTGCTCCAATATTATAATGATTGTAGTCGAGGAAAGTTCTAAATGAGGAGCATACGTGCAAAAATGAACATCTCCGGAAATATTGGGATGTGTTCGAGTAAGGTCGTTTATTGTTTAATTTTTGAATTCCGCTTAGTATAAACTGTTAGAATCAATTCCTAACTCCATTTTTGTATTTTTGGAGATATTCATTTTTGCACGTATATGCTCCTCAAATACCGTCGAAATCATGTGTCATATTTTCTTTAGGTATTAATTTTGCCCTACACATATTTGTATTAGATATCTATATTGGAGTAGTTTATTATTCTCCTGCTCGTAACTAGTACTAAATTCCAATACCAATGCTGACTTGCCAACCGGTTCTAGCATCCTGTAAGCTGACACTAACATAGGTAAGTAGGTATCTAGTCATTCTTAGAACAAATCATCATGGAACTTGGATGAGACCTGAATGGCAATTAACATAAATTAGTCATCTTAATGTCAAAATACTCTGAGGAGAGTGGAAAGAGTTGTTCATTGGTAATGTCTAGGACGCCCGCTGAAACTGTTGTCTTTGTTTTGAACGCCTAAATACTGGCGGCTTGTGACTAAATTCTGGAAAGCGATGGGATCGATGAAAATCCTCAAGTCTGGCTGAGGGACGCTAAACAGGGAGAAGACCAGTGTCTCGCTAGAGGACTATAAACAGAGAACAGACTAGCCAACCCTTACAAGCCAGGCTAGCTTGCAGTTTCCTAAGAGTTTAATGGCTTATAAAGAAAAAGTTCAAGTCCTCACGATGGTTGATCACACATAGAACTATGAGGTTCAGGACGACCCAACTATGAAATAAAGTTGGCCGGAGACCATCTCTCACCCTCCAGCTGTAGCTAAGCCGGCTACAACAATAACAACATGAAAATCCTTAAGTTTTATACTTCCCATTGCATCGCGGCCAGCTCGTGGGCCACGTATGACGGCTGGTGCATGGATTTTTCACTGTGTTTTTCTTTACTCCAGGAGAAATAAGAGAAAAAAACACTGCCAATTATGGACACAATACTTCCTCGTGATTGTTTCACATTGTTTACACGTGCGAATTTTGAGTTTTTATACTAAATTACTTGTATCTCCAAAACGGATGAACCGATTTTCTTCAAATTTGTTTTATATGATAGAAAACCGTTTTTTCTACATTCTAGATTCTACAAAAAATTCTGTATCGGCAAGTCGTGATCCTTATTTTTTTACTTTTTTGTCCAAAATTTCGGATTTTCTTAAATATCAAAGTCAAATTATAATTAATTTAAAAATAAATATAAATAACTTAAGTAAAACAGTAATTTGCATGTTCTTACAAAATTTCATCAAAATCGGGTGTACCGTTCACGAGATATAAGCGTTTAAGTAAAAAGTTAGTGGTCAGGCGCATGGTCTCTTTCACCCAGAACCGCTAGTATGCATTCGATGAATTTAAAATGGGACCATCTACAGAATGTCTCCTAGATGTGTGCAAAATTTCATCAAAATCGGTCGAGTAGTTTCCGAGATTTGCGCGTTACAAGGAATCGTTTTAACAGACCGACAGACGGACACAAAACCAAATTTACTCAGTAGGTTATGAAACGTCCAGAAATATGAAAAAAATTGAAATCGGAGCAAAAAAATATTTTTTTTTACAAAAACGAACACAATACTTCCGATTTCTAATATTAGAAATTTCTCGGAAGTAATAATCAAGCACCAGCTAAAAATAGGAGAATGTTCAATGATTGAAACGATCGGATTCAACGGATTTACGTAAAGGTAGTCGTAAGTGATGAGACATTCTTTTTCGTTTTAATAATTCTTACCCTAAGAGCCATTATAATTTATGAAGAAACAAACTTTTGGCACGTGAGAATTTCCCCTTTGTGACTATGAGAAGTTCTATTTGCTTTTCCCGAGCCGCTCTTCAGGATGTGGGAGGTATTTAGTCTCTTTGATTTCATTTACTTAGGTCAAATAAGTCTCCAAAAGGTACATATTTATGAATTCTAGAGTGTTCTATCGAGAAATGTAGTGAGGTGAGACCATCTTAGAAGACATCTCACAATTGAAATTATTCAATAGAGACAAAATACTGAACTTATCTTTCGGGTCCAAGGTCTTCTAGTATTCCTTCGACACCCCTGGTGTGCTTTGCTTATCTAAATAGCTTAATTACTTTGTTTTGAAGAACAAAATTGATTTCTCTTATAACTTTCTGAGATTCCGTCTCTACTTATAAGGTTCTGTTTTTATAGTCAGCGTGGCAAGTTGAGTTAGGGCGCTAGTCATTGCACCCACGGTGTCCTGGGTTCGATCCCCAGCGGGGCAGAATTTTTTCTGCTCTGTACTTGGATGTTCGGGGTCCACTCATACCTCGTGAGGAAAAATGAGTAGTTACTTGTATGAGTAACGGCATTTCCAGAGTAAAAAGAAATAAATGTAATAGAATAATTCGAAAAGTAAAGGAGGCTCTTAGTAATGCTCTGACTTTTTCTAATTTCAAACTTCGCACATACTCACCCATATAATTTAAACTACGTAGGTACCTACCCACAAAAATTGTGATGAGGCCTTGTGCTTCACCACATGAAAAGGTTCCGTTTTTATAACCATGGACCTAAACGGTGAAACAGTCATGTTTAAAGCATATTAGATGAAAACGTCTTTCAAATCCTCATGAACTGGGAGGGATCCTAACAAACAGGCTGTATTGCCCCTCGGCATTGTGAGGGGCAATCTTTTGCGCAGATACCATCCAGCTGTTATGGTTCCACATGGTTCAAACGCTCACAAATTGTTCACAGAGTGATGGAATTTAAAGTTAAACTAAAATCTAGCAACATAACATGCTTGAAATACTAATGAATAATTTGTGGTAAGGTACTAATTAATACTCTGAGTATTTTCAACAAGAACTAAACAGCCTGTTAAGATGGCAAAAGAGAAGATATCTTTTGAAATCTGGACTGGATGCGAGTATGTCTATGAGTCCTCTGACTTTTTCTAATTTCAAACTTCGCACATACTCACCCATATAATTTAAACTACGTAGGTACCTACTTCTGATAAACTAGGTACTTACTCTTGAGATAATCTCTGTAAAAAATAAAAATCTCTCCAAGACCTGAATAGTTGGAATAGTTTGTATCCAAGAGGTACACATACTGACATGATTGTTCTAAAACATCTCCCGTCACTAGAATGACATGATTGTCATCTGTAAGTTATTAGAGAAACAGTTTTACTCTCTCCCGTAAAACAATGTACCTTATGTACCTAACTATGCGCCTCACAAAATATAACCTCATTCTTGACTGAAAGTTAATAGATATTTTAGTCTATTATGTAGGTTATTGGTAATTAGTATGTAAGCGTATCGAATTGTTTACGCATATATCTTATGTATGTGTACATTTATCTCAGAATGTTTTTGTACCTACCATAAAACTTAATAATAATAAAACTCTTCAGTGGATGGTAAGCACCAGCCGAGGTTAATGCTCAAAGCATTTTCTACCACCTAACCCTCAGAGTCTTATTATTATGTGGTCACAAACTGAACAGTCAAAAAGGTTAAGTGACAGATTTTTTTCTTTGTTTGTAAAGATGGGTCTGGCTGGGGGACTATAAACAGGGAGTAGACCATCATTGGCTTGGTTCTGGGGGCCCTTGTCAATTATTAGCCTCCTTGTAAAGACAGTGGTAGAAGAACTGAGTCATTCCTCCACTGTCTGGCTACCATCGTTCACGATGACGCCACACTATGATGATGAAAGATGAGTGTTTCACAGCTGTTTTTATTTTGTAGCCATGAAACAGGAGCTACTGTAGACGCTTGTGGTCTGTGTTGTAGGCTGCCCATCCCGTAGTATGCCTCCCCTCTGATGGGCGAGAAGTGACACAATTCTTCCCATTTAGGTGCTGGGTCATTAGGTGCTGGGTCAACACGAGCGCACCGGAAGGCATCCCTTACAAACAACTGTAACCAAGTTTTTGTAACCCAGTTTGCCTGGAGCAGCACCACTAAATTTTTCTTATCTTTTTTATTATTTTTGTTCTTTCTTTCCTTTTCTCTATAGTGTTTGGGTGGAAGAGCTCACATGTGAGAACCCGGCCACTTTAAAGAAAGCCATGAAAAGAATACAAATTTTATGTCGGCTCGGGGGATCGAAACCGGGAAATTCCGCATGAGAAGCGAGTGCTTAACCACTGAGCTAATAGTGCGCTCATAAATAATATACATACATACCTACTAGTACTCTGCCGAGGAATCACAGGAAATTTACCTTGAATGATATAACTTCAAAGAAAGTGAAATCATTACCCTTCAAGCATACAAGTCATATTTTTTCAACATTCGCCCACGGCTAGAATCTATCTCCAGAATCACAGGTAGAAATTGTCTTCAGATCAAGAGTCAACGGTGTTGACCACTGACCTCAGGTTGAACAGTCCACCTGAAGTCAATTTTTTATGGGCAAAAGTTCTCACCCGGTGTCATTATCAAGAAACCAAATGGTTCCATAGCGAGGACCATCGTTGTAGAAACCAAAAGTAAACAATTAGGATTAAATAATAGAAAGTGAAACCAAGGAGAAATGATCGCTATGTCGCCACATGAGAAAGATACCAGATTGACTTTGAAGATTTTGAGTCTCGAGGTTTATCATAAACTGTCAGGTGGATAATCTGGAGATTCTGAACAATGAGGGCCAAATTATCAAACAGGATTAAACTTTCGATAAAGCGGACCAGCCCTCAAAACCGAGTTTCAACCAATCACAACGCAATATATATAGCCCGACACACAGCTTGTGTAATTTTATTTTAATCCTGTTTTATAAAATTTATTTTTTTGGAATTCATAGACGTTTTTGGAATACCTCTGTGGGGCTAATTCACGGATTGTGTACTGGGTAAGATAGGGAAAACCGACACTTAGCAATGACTTGTGATATAGAATTTGTCTATTGATTTCGCCCTAATTCTCGAAGGTGAATTACCAGCTAGGTGGTCAAGTAGTGGGTAGATAGTGTAGGTACTGTGTCGGTAACAAGAAAATACAAAGTAATCTGAATGTTACAATTGTAGACGGCATACAGCTAAACAAAAACAAAGTGGAAAAGATGGAAGTTTCTCCATCTTTTTTACTGATGTTTGCAGTTATTGCACTGTGCCTAAAGTAATTCACAAACCGTTGTTGTGCCCAGGGAAGTTCACAAGAAGAAATCTCGTGTTTTGAGTTTGGGGCATAAAAATAAAGAGATATTAATGTATGTACTTGAACCCAAAGATACAGGAACAAGAAGAACTGATGTTGAATAATCGGAATAACTCACCAATTAGTTAACCACTAGGTACTTAATTTTGTGTTCCTTTTTGAATTTTTATTCACTGATGTTACTAATGAGGTAAGTAAACATATTTTTGAAGAAGTAAAGCTCGACAATTTTGCGGTCTTATACAATCATCAGTAAATGACTTCTAAAGTTAGTTCCTTATTAAAAAGTAATTAAATAATAATGACCTCTTCATTACATACCATTTTTAATCCGGGTCATACTAGAGAAAGTGAAAAGTTATTAACAGGTGGAGACGTCATAAATAGTGAGACATTCATGTAAATCGCAATTAAATGAAAATCTCCCAAAAAAATACCTTCTCACAAATAATGCATACATTGCATACCTATTTTAAGATCAAAAATATTTGGTCTCAAAAAAATACTTTTACTCGAGGCTGAATTTTATATGTTCGTATTTTATTTCTTTATTTACTTGAGTGATAATCGAAATATTTGATGGTCAGAAAGGCTCGATTCAACCTCCCTTGGTAAACTTTATCTGTTTTATGGGCGTAGAAATTATCTATTTGCATCAATCTTGGTAATCTTACTGATGCTGATCAAAACATTTTATAGAATAGATGGAGACTTTGATTTGTTTCAAAGTATACCTAAGGTTAAGGATATTGTTAAAACTATTTTTTAATTTTATTGATATTTTTAATTTAAATAACGATTTTTTTTGTTTGTAATTTTATTAATGTAATAAAATGGAACATTGTTCCGTAAATTTATTCAAAAAAAAAAAAAAAAAAAAAAATTGAACCACTTACCTGTGCCTTCGCCAGAGTTCCCAGGAGATGAAGCCTTGCAGGGCCGGATTGCTTTCGTCCACCAGAGAGCCGCCCCTGCTGCGACAGAAAGCCAGGGCGTCCCTCAGGTTAAGAGGGCGCTGATTGTAGAAGATGTAGCACTTCCCGTTGTACGTGGCGGTGCTGCCGGGGGGCTGATCCCTGAACTGGGGACATCTCTCGATGGGGAGTGCCTGAGGAGAAAAGATACAATCTTAATATATAAATGTCAAAGACACTCACTGACCACTGACCACTGACTGATCATCGCTCTACAGCCCAAACCGTAAGTCCTAGGAAGCTGAAATTTGGTAGGTAGCTTTGTCTTATAGTCTAGATGTGCAATAAGACGGGATTTTTCGAAACTCCCACTACAACACCTGCCATTGGCGAAAAAGGATTTTTTGCTTTCACGGCCATGCCTCGGCCCGCAAAGCGGGCGACAGCCCGCTTGTTCATGGATAAATATACAAAGAATAAGGGTTGGATGTTTTTTCAGTTGACATCATATTGACACAATCACGATGCTGCAATGCAACTGTCTTCTGCATTCAGCGTCCTCTTGTTTCCAAGATTAAATTGTGTAATGCAGTTGCCCATTGGAATCTTTCTATAGAAACCTCTGCTAATGAAATTTATTGTTCAGAAGTTTAATTGCAAGGGTTTTCAGTGAAAATTAACACTGCGACCTCATTAGATCTATGTATTTGGTTTCAACGTCCTGGTCAGGACGGGGGTGTTACCCTGGTGTTTGCCAAAGGCAATAACCCCGCCCTTTAGTCAGGACATATATTATGTATATATTTATTTATTTTTTCGTCTCTTATATTGTATTTTAATTTGTAATTATTTGTGTTGTATATTATAATAATGTCCAATTAATAAAGTATAAAAAAAAAAATAATAAGAATACATAAAATGGAGTGAACTTTTAAGTTTACAGTGTTTCGTAACAAAGAGTCAAAGATTTCAGTTCAATGATGGTATTGGTACATAAATTTGTATTACAAAAAATAATAATACTTTTTAGTGAAAGGTAACCACTAGGCGTACCAGCCTCCGTGGCGTAACGGTTCAGACTACTGCCCGTAGTCCAGAGATCCCGAGTTCGATCCCCGGTTGGAGCAGACTTTTCGAAGAAAATTCTGTTCCCTCCAAATACGTGAGGCTGGTATTTCCGGGCTTACCCAGGCTGGGTGAGGTTAATGTGGGTAGCTGGTACGATTCCCAGCGAATGGAGGGTAACACCCTCGTCCTGATCAGGACGCTAAAACCAAATAGAATCATCAACTGGTCAAAATAGATCTAATTAGGTCGCAGTGTTAATTTACACTGAAAACCCTTGCAATTAAATTTTTGAACAATAAATTTCATTAGCAGAGGTTTCTATAAAAAGATCCCAATGGGCAACTGCATTGCACAATTTGGAATCTTGGAAACAAGAGGACACTGAATGCAGAAGTCAGTTGCATTGCAGCATCGTGATTGTGTCAATATGTCAACTGAAACCGAAAGTTGCTTGATTGCTTCTTCGTCCAGTAGGTACGTGATACTGAACTTGTGACGTGCTTAAGCACAGTAAGTGCGAAATTAATAGACGTTTTGTAATACCTCTGCGGTACTTAAGTCTTGATTCCGGTTATTTTAGTAAATGGTGGAAATTAAGGTTTTGCTCAAACTTTTGAGTCCCATTCTATTTATTACGTAAACTTTTGACCCATTTGGTAACACGTGGATGTTCTGGATAAATTTGAACTCCTTTCAAGTAGAAAATATGTATTTAAAGATTTGTAGGGTAATACATGTACCAATTAATGGTCAGCATAACCATAGTAGAGATGTCAATAAGAATGAGGGGGATGAGGAAGAAAGTGCGGGGTGTTGAATGTGAAAATGGGGCGGGAATGTTTATATTTGAAAGATATATTGTAGTGAAGTACTACAATATTGTACTGTGATATGCGGTGGAATTTGAAATACATAATTATGAAGTTATAGCTAGAAGAAGTATAAATATCATCAGTGATCATACTTAAATTTGTTACAATTACCAATAGAAATTGGTACTTCTTATAAGTACAAAATGGTAAGGGTACATCAATCGAGAGTACATCAAACATTTCGGCCGAGGTGTGAAGAACGCCTATACAAACACAGTTCCTATGGTAAATTATATTAAACGAGGTAATGCTACCTGTATGTTAGGTACATTGCCTCATGCAAGTGAGATGGATCAAGTGTATCTCCTGTGATTTTAAAATTAATCAATTTAATAAATAAATAAAAAACTAGTGGAAATTCGATGAATTGATTTTTATCTATGTTATTTATCTTTTTCTTTTCATATTGTTCCTATGTACTTCATGTACTTTCAGTCAGCGAAAAGTTTTACATGAATTTCAGAAAGTGCAATTTTTATTGCAGAAATGAACTCTACGTTAAAAAAGGAGTCGATTTGAATTTTTGTTTGACTTCCTAGACCAACAGGTACCCTGGGGGACTATAAACAGGGAGCAGACCAGCAGTCTGGTTGGGGGACTATAAACAGGGAGTAGATAGACCAGCAGTCTGGCTGGGGGACTATAAACAGGGAGTAGACCAGCATTGGCTCGGTTCTGGGGGCCCTTGTCAATTATTAGCCTCCTTGTAAAGACAATGGTAGAAGTTCTGAGTCATTCCTCCACTGTCTGGCTACCATCGTTCACGATGACGCCACCCTATGATAGTACAGGAAGGTACACATCATCACCTTTTAATGACTATTGTCCACATTACCATAACTCAGAAACACAAAGAACAAGGAGTAAAAGTGAAACAACTTTTCATTTTTTCGAAACAATAAAACAAATTAACTTCGCGCGAGCTCCAAGTTCCAAGTCTCCCGGGTACAAAGATGTTACCTAACCAATACAAGAACAATGCCTCCGCGGAGAATATACTAGGAGTGCTGAGAACTGACATTCAAATAATTAAAGACGAGATTTATTCAGGCAAAAAAAAAATCTTCATGAAAGACAATGTAAGACATCCATTCAAAGATTTCCTGTATTTAACAAGTTTTGAAATTTCGTGACTAGATACTTTGTCGGATTTTGTTTAATCGCCATAAGAGTATGAAGAGTTCTTGATAACTTTTTTCCATTAATGCCAAAAAAAAAAAAAAATGGAAAAATGGAAAAAGGATTTTTGACGAACTCTTCCATGAAGAACGTTGATATCAGCATGTTATACAAATTAGTCACTGAAACCAACACTGTTGCCACATAAAGATGGACAGCTGCTGCTAAACTGTGGTTCCAAAAAGAGATGAAAGAAAATCTGATGATAGTTAAAAATGATGTTGACTTGGTTCTGGGGGCCTTTGTCAATTATTAGCCTACTTGTAAAGACAGTGGTAGAAGTGCTGAGTCATTCCACCACTGTCTGACTACCATCGTTCACGATGACGCCACCCTATGATAATGATGAGTTAAAAATGGCGTTACATTTTTCGAACAAAAGTCCTATAGGAGTTCAGACAGACGCGCTGGAACTAATTCTCTTACATTTTGTATCTACCGAGGTTTTGTCTCATTTTAACACAAACTGCAAACTCTCAAGTGAATCGAGTATAGTGCGAATTGCATTAGAGTTATCGTATTTCAACTTCTTGAACTTCTTATTATGAGAGCTTTTGTCTACACAATTACATACAAACAATATACCTGTGTGGATACCTCCTACATAGGACTGCAAATGCATTATATAGATATCTATTTTATATCTTTTTTTCTTACAATCTCGAATTTGAATCCTGCAAGTGAAAGTGAAAGAGTTCTCACTTGATCCTGTGTTATCAGCCTCTGTTATTGTATCAAGTAATCTTGGGAATAAAAAACTAAAATCAGAAACTATATTAGGAGTATTAGGACCCACCTCATTTATACGTGCGGTGAGAAACATGAGTTATAGCACTTGTGAATTGAGCATTAAACTATATATCTACCAATCGGTTTATCAGATGGATCATGAAACTTCTTCCGTTGACGTTGACTCTGAAAGTTGTTGAATATTATAAAAATGAAATTATTTTCACATGTCAAAAATGGTCACTCACTGTACAAGTGTACAACATTATTTTGGACTGAACTTAGGCTACAACTTCCTCATTTCAAGTCCACTTGATTCCTGTAGGAGGTACATTTACAGTTTGGAGACACCACTTTCCATCCATTAGAGGTATTGTATTTCACACCCCAAGCTTGCCGGAGAAAAATTCAAGGGAAAATGATAGATGAATTCAAAATCCTTGCTGTCTCTGCATTCTCTGTAGTCAGGTACGGCATAGAAGGTGCTGACATAGCTAATTTACTTAGAAAAATAGATATATTCCAAGTTACCAAAAATTTCATAACAATATCCGGTGGTTCTGTTTCTCATTATATTTCTCCGCAACCACCCTATTTGTTGTGTAGCTGAAAACAAAGAATCTTCTATTCTGCCAGAATTCAAATGACGCAAAATTTCTTTTGTGTCATCTTTTTGACGCAATGTGAGAAGTGAAATCAGCGAGGATAAGTTATTCGTAGACAGGTACATAGGTCTCACCTCTCCTTATCCATTCTAGCTGAGGCCAGGAGATCGCGACTTTGGACTTTGAGTACCTCGACACGTCCGCGAATTCTCGGTTACTATGGCAACGGAATAATAAAATATCGACTGGCTTGTATTAACTTTCATTCTTCTTTTCTATTCGGTTGACGTAGACATACAGTTGATGGAGCACTGCTTATAGTCAACAGGAAATAAGGAAGCATTGACAGCTATGTCCTACGTATAAATTGACGGACATTTGTGTGGGTTATACAAGTATTAATGGATAGTATTTTATTTAGACGGTCAGCCAAATGCTAGGAGTGCAATAGGGCATCATCCAGGAAGAATCTGGAGTAGTCCCCTTACATCAACAGTTCTGTTAAATTTGCAAACACGTTCATATTTATATTTTTTACTTTTACATTTTTCAGTATATGTAAGTTAGTACAGTATATAGGTAGGTATATATGAAAGCGGCTTGTGTATTTAAAAAAAAAGTTATCATATTTGTTTGTGTTAATCATTTTCGTGATATCACAACTAATCAAACTCGCTTTACTAAATCTACGCTGAAACCGGGACTTGAAACACCGACCTCCAGGTTACAAGTCCGCTGCCTTATCGATCAAGCTACCGAGGTCGGTCGGAATGTGAATATTATGCTTCTATGTAATATAATGGGAGTCCTCAAAATGAGGAGGAAACGGAACCAAGATCAATAAACATGAAAATTAAATTCAATACATATTTTGACGAGTTTTGTTGAAAAGTAGGAATAGCTACCTCAGCTTCGTTCAGGTCAACTTTAAATTGAGAACCCGTTATTTCTATTAAGCATGCCGCACGTAAATCTATGTTATTGATAGGATGTTTTTTAGAAGCAAAATAGGAAATGAACAAAATGAGTTTCTTGGTTGCAAGTTAAAAATATAAAATCACTCGGTGTCACTATTGAAATTAAAAATACGAAATTATTGGTGGTTATATGTACATTGCACCTTAACCTCATATAAATTTTATAAAAGATATACATACATATTTCATAGGTAAAACATTTTCTTCAAACTAATCTAAATTGATTCTTATATAGGTAATTATGATATCTATAGTGTTTTCAAATTAAGACTTTTGATACCTTACTTTTAATATGGGTTTCCAGAATTTTTTTTTTTAAGTCTGGTTTTAAAACGTCGACTTCAAAACTGCCATGGCCAATTCACGACGGGGGTTTTTACCCCTCCATTCGCAGGAAACTCCACAAACCTGCTACTCACATTGTCCTCACCCAGCCTAGTGGGCCGGAAAAGCCAGCGTCACGAGAATTAGAATTTGAATGGTCACCCCATCCAAGTCTAATGCTGGATGTCGCTAACTTCGTGGTTCTGAATGGAAACCGTGTAATTCCACCATGCCACGACGCTGGCTCTGTTTCCAGATTAAAATTTTATTCGGTTCAGATGCACCCCCTACTATTCAGATACCCCGTTTGAAATCAAAACCGACAAAACCTGATCAAATTTAAACCGTACGTATTTCACAACCGAACAGTGCATGTTGGTTGGCTTGGAATTATTTCTCTTCCATCCGGTATTGATTCATGGGAGAAATGCTTCGCGTTCGTAACCTTTTGTCCTCTCACACTATGTCCTATCTCCGCCATACGTGGAGCTATGTCCAATATACAGGGTGCGGCGCGGTAATGTCCCATTTTGAATCGCCCAGTGTGAAGCCGCACTTCTAATTAGACAAGTTCGAACAAAGTTAGAAGATGCACAAACTACTAATTTTTTCGATTCAATTTAGCTCGGTTGTCAAAATAATTTTATCAAAGCAACAGAAAGCTTTTTGCGTGGAGAGTTTTTTTCGAAAAATAAGTGTATCGTAGCAGTACAGCGGGAGTTTGCACACCAAACTGTAACTCGATCTGCATGGAGGGGGTTTTCATGAAGTTCCCTAGGGTTGTTGTCACTCCAATAACGCATATTTTGTTTCTTAACACAGCCTGTGTCAACCCCCCAAAACCTTGAACGAGTACGTGAGGCGATAATGCAGTGACCTAGGCGCTCAGCTCGCAAGCATGCTGCTGCTCTTGGCATATCAGACCGTTCATTGCGGAGAATACTTCATAAAGAACTGCATTTTCATCCCTACGTAAATGTATGTTCATTGTAGGAGTTTTTAAGCAAAATATGTGAAACTGAACTTATCAGATGAGTTTCTTGGTTTCATCAGTTTAAAAAATAAAATCTATCAGTGACACTATCTAGAAATTAAAAATCCAGCAACATTAATTGGTGGTCATATGTACATTGCCACCTTAACTCTCGATACACATTTTTAAAAGATAACTCATTTCAGCAAAACTTTCTTCTGACTATGATAAATATCATTTACAATAGAGTAATTATGATAAAATTAGTAGGTTTGTAAATTCAACTTTTTGAACTTAATTAATAGTGGGTTTCACAGATTAAAATGCATTCGGGCACCCTGATCCTAACTATTAGCAGTTACCTGTTTGACTATTCAACTGACACCTGATATTACCCGTATTCAAACAGCAGTGTGTTTGGTTGGCTTAACATTTTCTTCCAGCCGGTATTGAATTATGAAGAGAAATGTTTGCGTTGCACCATTTTGTCCCCCTCCCACACTATGCCATCTAGGCATATTCGTGGAGTATTAATATAATTAGCCAGTTTTATTATGCCAATATTTCCATTTTATTCCATGGTCTACTATCCCACACGGAATATCAAATGTGTTTGGTATGCAAACAATGTTTTCACTGGCGGCGATTAGTTTGGGAAAGAAGAAATTTTTTGTCAATATGGGGCTTGCTCCAGATGGGTTCATACCCGAGTACTTGGCTAGAAAATAAACTATAGTTATATTTGTGTTTCTTAACCTTACTCTAGCCAGCCTCCGTGGCGTATGGTTGTGACTACTTACCCGTAGTCCGAGTTCCCGAGTTCGACTCGCCGGTTAGGGCAGACTTTTCGACGAAAATTCTGATCCATCCAAACACGTGAGGCTGGCATTTCCGACCCTACCCACGCTGGTAGGTTATTGTGGGTAGCTGGTACGATTCCTAGCGAATGGAGGGTAAAACCCCGTCTTGATACTTCAAATCAGGACGTACATCAGAATTAGAATCAACAGGTCACAATAGATCTAAAAGAGGTCGGTGGTGGCTTCCTTGTGGAACTCCATCCTAGTCTATAATAATAATAACAACCCTACTCTACACAATGAGGCATTTTCAACCATCGTTTCGTGTCTAAATTGGTCGCCGCCGTAATATGTACATTGTCTAATAGCAGATGTAAGCATAAGGGCAAAGGCAGCTATTATGCTGATTAATAGTGGTACATTGTACTGTACACAGTGGTTGCTAGGGTTGGAATAAATTTTGGACTTTTCTAGGATAACAGTTTATGTTTCTCCTATTCAACATGGGGAAGAGAGAGAGGTTGGTCGGAAGAGTAGTTTTTGAGTGATTACCTATTGTAAATATTTTTTTCTTTCCCTAAACCTTTTTATTACAAATTTTCATTTTTTTTGACGTCCGGGGGTCAGAAAAGACTTCGATATCATTTGCAATACCATGGAATCCAAGATAAAGATCACTGTTAAAAAAAAACAAAAAAAAAAAAAAAAAAAATGATTTCCGCAGAAAATCTACCGGGAATCCTATAATATCTCTCTGAAATTTATGGGTCTAATTTTTCGAATACCTCAATTAATAGGAGACTCGCGTTTATCGGCTTAGAGCACTAAGATGGCATTTTTTTACGATACGACTAGTGATTTTATCGGTCTTCGTAAAATACTAATTGATAATGAAACCTGCAATGCAAACAAACAGTTATGCAGCAGATACAAAAGTAGAGTCAGGCTCGAATTAAAAAGGATAAATCTGAAAACTTAGAAGTCATTATCGACGAATTCAAAACCTAACAAAGTTCCTGCTCCAATTCTAAACCAACTCGGAGAATATCTTCTTTATCTTTTAAGAGGAGAATCAGGATAAAATATGTTGGTTTTTTATGGCCCTCATTTGTTACCCATAAAAGCTGGTGCCAGTTCCTAATACCTACGCCGAGTTCATGGTATAAATAGTCATTTTTCACAGGGCAAAGGAGACTTAAGATGCAAAGCCGGAGGTTAATAAACTTTTTTTCACTAACAGTAACAATAATTCCCAGACTGAATGTTTTAACATCAATTTGTGTATATATGTCATCCCCAATTTTCTAAGTTTAAATACCCCAGGGCCTTGTTAAAAAAAAATAATATTCATCAATCAAAACTCAACAGATTTTTGGTGATTTGTTACCAAGTCAATTATGAAGACATTCTCTAGTTGTTTTTTATTTTGGGTCCCTTAGCTGCTATCTGGATCAACGGATGACAACATACTTATCCTAGGACCATCAAAAAATTGATCGTCCTGAAAATTGTATAAGCAACATTTTTTTGGGACTTTCATTGATTCATTATTTCTTATTACCTACTATATGTAATTTGAAACTTACTACCTAGATAAGACACTAAGGGCGAAATTAATAGACAAATTCTATAATTCAAGCCATTGCTAAGCGTCCGTTTTCCCTATCTTACACAGTACGCAATCGTGACTTAGCGCCACAGAGGTATTACAAAATCGTCTAAAAGTACAAAATTAATTCCACACTAAGGATTTTGCTTTCTGTTTTACTTTCTCTCTAAGAGCTAACTTATTATAGTAAAATCTTGCAAAGGTTGGTAGCTTCAAGATCAGTAAAATACTGATTAGAGGAAGATTTTTTTGACATGCACTCTCTAATGCTAAGTTTACAGTCAAAAAAAGTGAGCAGGGAACTCGTTCGGTCACTTTGCAGCTTTTATTTACGATGGATGTCGTGGGTAGGTTCTATAGAATGGATTGATTTTTCACCATTCATACACATTCTTTTAGAAGAGGAAAACTTGCATCAAACACCAGCGCTATGTTAATGCCTGTGAGCCGGCGAGACGGTTTTTATTTTACAGTCCTTTTTTTAAATAACAGGTTTTTTTTTGAAATGGCATTTCGTATTATATACATATGTCCCTGGGCACATGCCTATGGCAATTTTAACCTTGCAGGGATTCATTACGACATTGGCGTGCCTGTCTCTTATTCACCATTCTCTTTTTCGCCCTTTACTTCCGTTATGATACTAGTATACACAGTGTTTAAAATGATGAGTTTTAGGTGTGAAAGTCCTTTTATAAGCAAACCATGTTGTCAGGAGTACCATGACCCGACGAATCAAGTTTAATGATAATGAAAGGAGCGGTCGTGTGAGTTTACATTGGAGATTAGAGCTAGAGTGAGGTCAATTAGCACTCGAGTTGACTTGAGAATCGCAGGTCAAACAAAATTTAGCTGCATTTAGAGAGAGAATGCCAAATTTACAGTTGTGAATTTCAAACATTCAAGATATCCGAATTATTAAACCTTTTTTTTCGGAGATGGAGATGGAAAATTGAAGATGAATTGTTCTTCACTAAAGTTACGCAAAAAAAGAAAAGACTAAAATAAGTAACAGATTATCCAACAAAAAGTGATTTTTTTTGAAAAACTTCGAACTATCGCTACTCTTAGTGGATTTTTATTTCGGTGTAAATATGAGTAATAATAAAAGGTATTTTCTGGGGCTCATTTTGTTTTCAGACATTTCACTTGTGACGACCTTAAAATAAACACATTTCTAAAATGCATGGCAGTAAACCCGGTTAAAAAACATCTTAGGTATGCCAATTATATTCGATAAATTATTATAAACTTAACATTTTTCTGACTCACTTATGCTCTTAACTGTACAAATTTATTTTAAGACACAATTTGATTTTACATTACGTCGGATATCTTCAAATATTCAAATAAGCTCTAATAATAATAATTCCGTGTCCACGAGATAGGCACAGATACCTATATTACGGTGATGAGAGGATTATAGCTCAATGGTAAATGCGGCACTCTGTGAATCCAGAGATTCCAGAGGTCGTGGGTTCGAAACCCATCCGGGACATGACAAGTTATCCTCCCATTTGGTATTTTTACCACATAATAATATGTCTTGGGCTTACTGCTGGATTAATGTGACTTTAATAGTCTTCTTAATCGGGAAGTATAAATCCCCCCAAAAACACCACTTCGTGGTTAAAAAAAGAAGAACCCCTCCCTCAAAAGAATGATTATAATTAGCTAAAAATAAATGATATCAAATTGAGAACACCTTACCTCTCTCTTTCTATATCTCTGCACTCCTCTCTGAATTTATTCCTCTTATGTTTATCTTTCTTTATCCTTTCTAGGGGTCCCAAACTTGATTTTTCTTTAAATTTCCTTGTTGCACGGCAATAAAAAATGGCGGTCGGAGTATGATTTTTCTGAACTTATTTGATTTGAATCGAGAAAATTACACCCCGACCGCCATTTTTTATTGCCGTGCAACAAGTAAATTTAAAGAAAAATCAAGTTTGGGACCCCTAGAAAGGATAAAGAAAGATAAACATAAGAGGAATAAATTCAGAGAGGAGTGCAGAGATATAGAAAGAGAGAGGTAAGGTGTTCTCAATTTGATATCATTTATTTTTAGCTAATTATAATCATTCTTTTGAGGGAGGCGTTCTTCTTTTTTTAACCACGAAGTGGTGTTTTTGGGGGGATATCAGTTCTTTTTGTACGAAATATAGGTTCATACACTACTGAAACATTATGTATAACAAAAGTAAATAAGCTGGGAAAATGTGAATGTACCAAGTTGTCTTTTTTTTTAAGATATAGTTTTAGCAGTACGTATTTAATTTTTCTAAGGTCAATTATGTTTGGATCACAGATTTTGCCCCCTGAGTCTCCAAAGTGAGTAAATAATATATAAATTTGCAATGCAAGACCTTTTGATTCTATACTCCACATGATTAGGTTTATTTTTCAATGCTAAATTGACCTCGGAGCCTCCTATGAGGGACACTAAAACACCTGGATTTACAAATGCCAAAGAAATTAATTTGTAATCACCTTATCAAAGTGAGGTAATGAGTTCTCTCCCGTTGACCTTTTCTTACCCGAATTCTCTCCGGCTTGTTGCAGGGGTCACCACGAGTATCTCTCCCGGAAATGAGACCATGCTTTTTTACCATAGGTATTTTTAAGAAAATGAAAACTATAAAATTATTATTTTTATATAAGAATCGGCCTTTTAAAAGAAATCTTTAAAATCTCTAACTAATAAAGGCAATGGCTTCAGTTTATAGTAGGGTTAGGTAAAATACATACAAGGCCATGCCTCAGGAATATAGTAGGGTTAGGGATAATACATAGAAGGCAATGCCTCGGGTTTATAGTAGGGTTAGATAAATATATAGAAGGCCATGCCTTGGGTTTATCATAGGGTTAGGAAAAATACATAAAAGGCCATGCCTCAGGTTTATATCAATGATTCCTAGGTGTTTCGATTATAATTTTTATGCTAGGCCTAAACTATGTAGGTATAAAATCAGGTAAAAAAATGCAAGTGACGCGACGGGAGACAATTTGGTGTTTATAAAACCGTGAGCGGGAGAGAACTCGGTGGTGACGTCCCTTATCAATACATCACGAGGTATGAGTGTACCCCGGACATAATGGACAGAGAAAAAAAACTTCCCTGAAGGGGATCGAACCCAAGTCATCGTGCGTGCAAGCCTAGTATTCTACCCACTTGGCCAAAGTCACTACTTTGTCACAACTTTTAGTGAGTAGCATCGACATTATGAGAGCTACTTCATCATATTTTATCTCCATCTAACCATGATTGTCCAAAATCAATCTCGTAATGCCGCCACAGGTCATTGGCCAATTCTGCAACTACTAAAATTTTCCTCGCGAGGGTAATGGGATCGTCATGAAGATCAAATATAAAGATAGGAACAACAAAACAACGTTAAGCCCAAATTGAAAATATAGAGCTAAAAAATGTCGTCCCCGCCTGGATTCGAACCCATGCTCACTGAGTGGGAGGTCGAGCATGCTATCAATAGACAAAGTTATCTTCCAAAGAAACGAACGGAAAATGAACTAACTAAATAAATACTTGGAAACTTAAACATTAAAATTTTGCAGTGAGAGAGCGAGGTCATCTCGAAAAATACATACTGGCCAAGATCTGACCACTAAGCTAAGGATTCGAAGGTACGAGTACCTACCCGCCAAGGAAAATGAAAATGCCACCAGGTGCCACCCAGTGGACCGGATGAAGGAATAATATCAATAAATTTGGTATCTGCTCATCAAGATCTTTCATTTGATACCACTTAAGAATAGTATTATCCTTCAATTCCCGATTTGGGCTCCCAAAACCCGAGGCCGCCCAAATGGGCCGCCCGCTTATAATTTAGAATTTTTTTTTGGTCCGGGCTCATCTCCATTATATCTTGATCACTTTAGACACCTCACTTAATCTTCAGTGCCAAGTTATAGACACGAAGTCGGGTCTCAAAGGATCCGTATGAAAAAAAAAACAGAAAAAAAAAAAAATTATGAATCTTTTCATGTCTTTCACGATTGTTGGGGGGTCTCGAAAATAGGGTTCCCGTTGGCCTAGGAAGTCAAACAAAAAGTCAAATCAATTTATTTTTCAACGTAGAGTCCATTTCTGCAATAAAAATCGCATTTTTTGAAATTCATGTTGCACTTTTCTCTGGCTGAAAGTACATGAAATGCATGGGAACTATGTTTTCCGTAACCTTACACTCTGCCGGGCTGTCTCTTTCTTTGTATAGGCGTTCTTCACACCTCGGCCGAGGTGTTTGATAAGGCGATATTATTATTATTATTTAAAGATAAGTTATATTTTTGTGTGTCCCGGTAGCTCAGTGGTGAAGGAGTCAGGCAGTCTGGTAATCCAGAAGTTGTGGGTTCAAAACTCAGCCGGGACATGACAAGGACGCCCAGATATGATTGTAAGGAAACCATCTTTCACTAACCTGATCTGTGTACACGAAGGCCTCACAAATGGACAGCTGGTGGTTCCCTGCAGGGGTCTCCAGGTGAACGCTGACGAAAGCGCCCGGCATGGGTGGGTTGCAGGGCAGGAAGAGTGGTTTGCCCTCCTCCAGATACCCGGTGAACCGGTTGCAAATCGGGTTGGTTCCCAGGTCGGGTCTGTTGTTCCCGACGCGTACCACAATTGTAGCGGGCTTGTTTTTTCCTGAAATTTCAACGGGATTTTTTTTTAATCATGTTGTTGTAGCCAGCTTGGCTACAGCTGGAGGGCTGAGTGATGGTCTCACTTTATTTCAAAGTTGGCTCGTCCTGAACCACATATTTCTATGTGCGATCAACCATCATGAGGACTTGGACTTTTCTTTATAAGCCATTAAACCCATAGGAAACTGCAAGCTAGCCTCCTGGCTTGTATGGGTTGGCTAGTCAGTTCTCTGTTTATAGTCCTCTAGCGAGACATTTTTAATCATCATCATAGGATGGCGTCATCGTGAACGATGTTAGCCAGACAGTGGAGGAATGACTCAGCACTTCTACCACTGTCTTAACAAGGAGGCTAATAATTGACAAGGGCCCCCAGAACCAAGCCAATGCTGGTCTACTCCCTGTTTATAGTCCCCCAGCCAGACTTTTAATCATAAATATTTTTTTTTTTTACAAAGCTCAAGCAGGCTCAACTATCAAGAGTCCTTAACGTGAATTTCAATAAAAAATTGAATTTATGTCTTACAGAATGAAATTGGACTGAATCCAATTAACGGCACTCTGAAGACGTTATTCGCGCCGAATAAATTTGACTTTATTACAAGTTTAGCGGACTGTCTGAATCCAGACATAAAAGCAAGGTTTCAATTTGCATTCCGGTCTAGATAAAAATTAAAGCTCCATAAAATAGCATGATATAGTTTATTTAGGTATCGGCGTGAACGACCACTCCACCCAGTGGTGTTAAAGCGCCTAACAGAAAAAATTTGCTTATCAGTAGGATCGATTTTTCCTGAGAAATCTTAAAAAAATTTACGTCTAGAGAATTATCTCTTGTGTTGATCAAAAAAATTACATTACAATTAGAGGACAAGTTAGTCAATCTGCAAGGATTTCGTTCCCGTTTGAGACTTTGAAATTTGATGACCCATTAATGGACATTATAGTACCCAGAAGAACAGTTACCTATACCTTTGATATGAAGGAAACTTACAGATCTACTAGGATATTATTAGTATAAAGTAGATCTACGTCATCTACGAGGAATAATTATTATTAGATGCCTACCTAATTATAATTAAGACTACTATTATTATTGCATGTTTTCAGATCCTCTTACGAGAGATAGGTTATCAATTTTAAAGGGCTCAGCCAAGTTAAATGAATTATTACATGAAACGTCGAACTATGCTACAGGTATTTATGATTGTTGCTTTTTGGATTGTATGTATGGTATAAGATGGTATTTTGAGGTCTTCTAGATACTTTGTCAGTGTTGTGCCTGATGTTGTTGGGGTTGTGCCTATTATTATTATTACCTTTAGGTACATAAATATAAACATAACTCACCACAGCAAGATTTGCCAAAGTCCAGCCTCACGAGTTGTACCATGTAGGGCTCCAGGAGGTTGACATACCACCAGGGGACCCGCTCAGGCTGGGTGAGGGTGCAGGTCTCCTTGTTGAAGAAAGAGCTGGTGCTGCCGTCGATAGCCTTCTGAGGAGTGCCGCCATACTCTGAGCTGACCTGCATGGGAGCCTTGCCAGCCGCCACGTTGAGAACTGAAACCAAAGGAAAGAAGGTTTTTATTATTATTATTATTATGTACCTACATACAAATAATTATTTTAACCATGAAAAAGAAAAAAAAAAAAAAAAAAAAAATGGAAACAATATATACAATAAAAATGAAAAAGAATAGAAAATATATAAAAACATATATGTCCTAACTGAAGGACGGAGTTATTGCCTATGGCAAACTCTTCCACCCAACCCTTGGTTTTGGTCGTTTTTTTCTTCTTCTTTTCCCTCTCAAAGGTAAGCGCACACCTATTTCGATGAATTTTGATCATTTTTTAAAAAATATCTGTCACAAGTTTCTTTTCAATGGGCATGAAAATTTTAAAAAATTCCTCAGTCCTTCTCTAGACTATGATATAAACGTCTCATACAAATTAATATTTAGATATTTGTATTGCGATGATAAAAGTAGCAATATCTGAAATTCGTCACACGGACAGCACTAACTGTGTCAGTAAAACATTGCTCACATTCCAGCATTAAATTCATGTTATTAACACAAAATTGATTTTATTGAGTTCCAATATCTGGTTGAATCCAGGTTACATAAAAATTGCAGATCGCTTAGCTGCGAGATGATTAGAGTGCTCAGATTTACATACTGGAGATTACTGATCAATGAGCAGACTAATTGCAGCTCTCATAAGTGTATGCTTACTGAATCTGGGTACTCTAATTAATTATAACACCTATACATGCTAATCTTATGTCCTACATCCTATATGAGAGCATTAAGTCATTCACTGTATGGCCTAGTTCACACACAATGGAAAAAGCTTCTTGGCAGCGGCGAGAGGAAAGGCTTGTGGAACGCTAAAATAGCCAAAGCAGAGAATTACGGTAGTTATCCCTAGATTAACAGGGAGTAGACCACAGCATTTGCTTGGTTCTGGGGGCTCTTGTCAATTATTAGCCTCCTTGTAGAAGGCTAAATAAAAAAAAGACAATGGTAGAAGTGCTGAGTCATTCCTTCACTGTCTGGCTACCATCGTTCACGATGAGGCCACCCTATGATGATGATCCCTAGAATCATCTAGATATGTATTATATGGATAGAATATTTAGCGGTAAAACCTGTGCAAAATGTTTTGTGTGACATCCAGACCCCAGGCGCAGGCAGGAAGGAGCACAGATATCTGGTGATAATAATAATAATTCCGTGTCCGTGAGATAGGTATTGATACCTAAATCACGGTGGTGAGAGGATTAAATGGACGCGCCCAGATCTAATGTCTAGGCTCCTTTCATGTCCATTGATTCTATTTGGTTTTAACGTTCTGACTTGAGGTAGACAGGACGGGGGTTTTACCCTCCATTCGCTGGGAATCGTACCAGCTACCCTCATTAACCTCACCCAGCCTGGGTAGGGCCGGAATTGCCAGCCTCACATGTTCGGAGGGAATAGAATTTTCTGTCCGAAAAGTCTGCTCCAACCGCGAATCGAACTCAGGATCTCTGGATTACGGGCAGTAGTCTGAACCGTTACGCCACGGAGGCGGAGATATCTGGTTGTAGGCATGAGACCAAGGCAAACCAATATTTCATATAACCATCAGATATTTTCTATCGATGAGAGGAGGGAGGGATTGTCGCGGGGTTTTATCCTCCTCCAGCTGGACCCTAGAGACTCTATCCTGGACGACAAAGGTCGTGTTAAGCTACCAACAGCAGGTGCTAATTTTAAAGCGACCATCAGGTACCTACGACTGAGATGGGCGCGAAGAGGAATAAGAAAAAGAAACACAATCAACAACAAGTCATAAAATATTTTCATCTGAAATTTGTAGAAGGGTGTATGTGGACTTCTAGAGAGCTCAGGGTTGTTTTCACCCTCATCAAGAATTGTTAGATATTATCTGTCAAGACGACGTGGACCCACTAGAATTATCTCCAAGGAAGATTAAGGACCTGAAGGTACCTGTAGTGGCGGATGGTACAAAAATAGGGAAAGGGAAGTTATACTCAGGCGAAGTTATACTCATAAGTAGGTATGAACAGACTTGGTTTACTCTTAAATTAAATTTAAAAATGTACGTGTAATTTTATTGTCATCTTATTTTAAAAATATTTATTGCGTAGATATACATAGTTGTGAAAAATATTCAATCCCAATAATTGAAAAAAAAATGGTTCTTAAATCCGCCACTTCATCAATCTTTGATATAAGGGATCTCTCAAATAATGACTTGTTACATCATAAACTGAAATTGGAGGGATAATCCACGGATACCGAAGGAATCCACAGAAAGGTAAAGGCACCTGAATCCTTTCATTCCAAGGGGGGGAAAAAAAAATAAAGGAAAAGATATCCTTTTATTCCAAGGAGAAAAAAACCAAAGTACCATCTAAGATATTTTGAAGTTAACTCTTCGAATTAAGACTTTTTTTTCAAAATGAATGACATGATAAACCAACGTCCTCGGGAATTCGAAATTGAAACAAGAGCTTCGCCCCACCGGGGCTGAGTTTTCAGGTTTGAGTCTAGAGTGGGTTATGCTTATGCTGGATAAATTTTGGCGTTCCATCTTTTTTATTATTACAGACTGGTTGGAGTTCCACAAGAGAAGTACCAATTATCACTCTATTTAGATCTATTGTGACCAGTTGATTCTAATTTTGATGTAAGCACGTCCTGATTTGAAGTAGTCAAGACGAGGGTTCTACCATCCATGCGCTGGGAATCATACCAGCTACCCACATTAACCTCACCCAGCGTGCATGGGTAAGGCCGGACATGCCAGCCTCACGTGTTTGGATGGAACAGAATTTTCGTTGAAAAGTCTGCCCCAACCGGGAGTCGAACTCGGAAACTCTGGACTACGGGCAGTAGTCACAACCATTACGCCACGGAGGCTCCATCTTTCTTAATAGAAAAGGAAAATACTGTGTAGGTATATAAAAAGAAGAATAAAATGTTACTTCAATGGAAGATTGAAGTTTAATGTCCTTCAAGGGCAGGCGCGGCCGGTGCTAAGGAGATGCGGAACCGGAGCACCCCCAGACGAAAAAGAAGAAGAGAGCACTTTTTCAAGTCCTAATCTCTTACACCATGAAAATGATCACTCATTCCCAGAATAATTAATGCATAATTAATATGATTGGCATAGTAAACAAATTCAAACTCTTTAGATACTGAAAGAGTGACTTTATAAATGCCATTTTGGTTCGGTTTATGTGGCAGCACCCCCAAATCATTTTCCCACTGGCCGCGCCTGTTCAAGGGATTCAACCAGGGTCGTGTCAGTTTAGTCCGTGAAGTAGAAAATGGAACAGATAAAGGGCTCAGTCTTGCATGACCAGTACCATCATCCATCTATCATGCTTTTTTAGTTTCCTGAAAAATAATTACCTACAGAATGTTGTAAGATAAACAGGGTGGCAGTGGTTCTACCTGATGCAACTCCGAAAGCCCGGAATTAATAATGACGTCACTAAGTCACAATTTTAAGTCAGATTTCAAGTGCGTATGATTTTGATACTACTGATTGTGCATTGATTCAACTTTCAACAGATTTTGTTGAAATTTTCAGCATTTACCTTTTTTTATTGGGTACTATTTTGGTACTATACCTACTTTTTATACGGCAACTGTATAAAGCATGATTTGCTCTTTTGAAAATTTGCAGCAAATTCTGTGCGTTCTTCAGAACTAGAAAATCATGATCTTTTTTAACTTTCATATTTCATTTCACCCTGAAATAAAATCTATTGTACCCTCTGAGGGTACTTGGCTAGTTTGTGTTGGAATTTCTACCTGTGAGTTAATGGGGGATGATGATATTTGGTATTATTTAATAACTGCTTGGTGAAGTAATTATTTACGGTTCAAAATAGAGTAAGCCTGTTTTTTACAACAAATTTCTTTGATATCAAAAAATAATTTAAAATAAACAAGAGACTGAAGTTCTGAGGTTATCATTCCACAATAGAAAGAAGAAAGACCGGGTAAGAAGAGAAAAAATATTTTGTCAGAAGTTATTATTTGATTCATTTGCTAGGCCAACACAAAACGAATTGAGATCCAAATATAAAAATTAATCAAAATTGAATTAAATTTAATTTTGGATTCTGTCCAGGTACCTATTCCTACTTCAGATCTTCCGCTATGCCGTAACTTATATGCCTAACCATCACTGGACTAACTGCTATTCTGGTAAGGCATGACGACAATGCCTCATCTTGATGAACATATGCCTAGTGGTCAGCCGCCATATGAGGAGTCATGGCTTCACTCAGTACATTTTTGCATTAGAAAGGTGATGGCGAAATTAGCACGTTGTATTCTATTATGAAAGGTGGTACTTCCATGTGTTATGTACAACAATTACTGTTAGTTGATCCACATATTATCATAACTTGAATCCACCGAGACCTAGACAAGTAAGCTAATACTTCTGGGAACAGTGCGCTTGAAGCACCTACCTATGCTCCTGGGAGATCCAAGGCATTGAGGCTGTTGCATACTGTTGATCTATGCGTGAATTCTTTAATACGGATAATAATCTATCAAAACGTATTATTACTGCGAAGTCCACAAAATTAAACAGTTACTTCTACCAACCTATAGTCGTACGTAATACATTCTTCAGCTCCCACAAATTCCATGCTGTTTCTTTAATAGAGTTGATACAGTATCGAGGACCTCTGAGAAACTACTAACTTATACTAACCTCACAAGTTCAAAACCCGACATTTTGTCGCGGTAAAGACTACCCCTGTTCCAAGACAGGCTGGGTGTAGTAACGTATGTAGCTGGTTCGTGTTTTTCCAGTGAATGGAGGGTAAAACTCCCGTCTTAAATGACCTAGATGTTAAAATGACGTTAAGAAACTATTTCGTCCGTGGTTGTCGTTCTATTTAGATTTGCCAAAAATCCTTTTTGATAACTGATTGCACATCTTGACAACAATATACAACGTTTTGCAACATTGCAGCTTCCTTGGCATTGTCATTCTGGTACAATCTGTCAGTGAATGGATTTGGCTTTCTTTAACTACATTAGGTAAAGTATGCACTGCAAAATATAACGGTAGATTTCTAAGAATTTGTAAGATAGAATGACCTTGTTAGAAATGTTATAGAAACGGGAACTTCGGCCCAAATTACCTGAGGAGACCTTTTCCATAGCATGATTCGTCCCAAAACACACTATGAAGTTTTGATCCCACACAAAAAGTCCCACTTTCATTCTAACAAAAAGTCCCACTTTCATTCCACCAAAAAATTCCTATAAAATAGTATGGAAACATTGCCCTGAAAGTACTGAGAACAATGGCGATGTTCACGATGTTATTGTTTTGAACTAGTAACAGTCATCTTTGTTATCAGTGTTTATTTGAGTGTTTGACAGTAGGGTTAGGTAATATACATAGAAGGCCATGCCTCAAGAATATAGTAGGGTTAGGTAAAATACATAGAAGGCCATGCCTCAAGAATATAGTAGGGTTAGGTAAAATACATAGAAGGCCATGCCTCAAGAATATAGTACGGTTAGGTAAAATACATAGAAGGCCATGCCTCAAGAATATAGTAGGGTTAGGTAAAATACATAGAAGTCCATGCCTCAAGAATATAGTAGGGTTAGGTAAAATACATAGAAGGCCATGCCTCAAGAATATAGTAGGGTTAGGTAAAATACATAGAAGGCCATGCCTCAAGAATATAGTAGGGTTAGGGATAATACATAGAAGGCAATGCCTTAGGTTTATAGTAGGGTTAGGTAAAATACGTATAGAAGGCCATGCCTCAAGAATATAGTAGGGTTAGGGTTAATACATAATATAAGGCAATGCCTCAGGTTTATAGTAGGGTTAGGTAAAATGCATAGAAGGCCATGCCTTAAGAATATAGTTGGGTTAGGTAAAATACATAGAAGGCCATGAATCAAGAATATAGTCGGGTTAGGTAAAATACATAGTAGGCCATGCCTAATACGGGCGCATCACGATTCGTCTCAAAAAGGGTTTTTTAAAAAGGTTGGAATTTCAGGTATAAAAATGACCACACGATTCGTCTCAAAATATTTTTTTTAGTGAAAAAGTAAACAACACGATTCGTCTCAGTACGACAAGAAAATACGGTACATATTGAGGGATTTTTTATTAATCAACATTAAACTGTGGAATTACCTTCTATGTATATCAGGCTTTGGCCTTCTATGTATTTTACCTAACAACTATATTCTTGAGGCATGGCCTTCTATGCATTTTACCTAACCCTACTATATTCTTGAGGCATGGCCTTCTATGCATTTTACATAACCCTACTATATTCTTGAGGCATGGCCTTCTATGCATTTTACCTAACCCTACTATATTCTTGAGGCATGGCCTTCTATGCATTTTACCTAACCCTACTTTAAACCTAAGGCATTGCCTTCTATGTATTATCCCTAACCCTACTATATTCTTGAGGCATGGCCTTCTATGTATTTTACCTAACCCTACTGTCAAACACTCAAATAAACACTGATAACAAAGATGACTGTTACTGGTTCAAAACAATAACATCGTGAACATCGCCATTTTATAGGGATTTTTTTTGGTGCGAGAGGGAATTTTTTCTTATGGGGATAGTTTGAAAGGGATATTATATATTTTCGATTTTTGAGTATTTGAGACGAATCGTGTTATGAGACGAATCGTGTTTTGTTTTTTTTGAGACGAATCGTGTTGTGAAAAAGGTCACCTCAGGTAGTTTGAGACGAATCGTGAAATCCCCCCTAATACATAGAAGGCCAAAGCCTGATATACATAGAAGGTAATTCCGTAATTTAATGTTGAATAATAAAAAATCCCTCAATATGTACGGTACTTAGTATGTTGCACTGGGCCGAATCGTTCGGTGACCTTTTTTACCTGAAATCGAAAACCTTTTTCATAAATCTTTTTGGGCCGAATCGTAATGCGCCCATAGAAACATTAATTTTCAGGTTATCCAGAAAGGAACCAGAAATAACGCAGTTATTGTCTGAAGTTTGACTGTCCTCTCAAGACAGGAAGTTATAATACCAAGAGTCGGTCATAACTAGAATGTAGGTTAGAAACTTGTCAAAAACTCGAAATTTCGAGGAAACAGCCTAAATCCATTTTCTATTCTGGCGATAGGAATCTCACATTAATCAAAAACCAGTCTACACCCGGAACTTGTAATATTTTAACGGGTTCGTCTATCAAGACTAATGGGTGCTCCACTCATATGCAGTATACAGGAATGTGGGGTCAATAGATGAGATATCATTTGTGGCTGCCAAACTGCAATATAGGGACCGTTTATTTAATTTAAAATTCTAATAAAATAAAATAACCTATTAACCCTAATCTTTTGATGAATGGGCTCTGACTGCAAGACGTGAGTGCAAGAGTTTTGAAGGAAATAAATTGAACTTAAATTTATCTCTGTTAGAAAAGACTGACTGTATATTCCAATAACTGAAATAAAACAAATTAAATTTGTTTGTGTGTCTATCTATTCAGCCTAAACTTAAAGGTTTATCCATCTTCTCTTCTCTTCAAGTGTTCACTTTCTGTCTATTGCATTTTTTTTACACATATATAGTCGTACATAAATGCTTGGCATATACACTTGCAGTGTTGCATACTAGATTAAAGCATACAGTCCAGATTCCACACGCCTCATGCATGCATATGGATTGCACCAGAACTGCATGGGATATTCTAGACTAGTGGTAGAGGTACCTGACTGCTGCACTTTCTCCACTTGAAGTTGCCTGAGTGGCTCCCAAACTGATCAGCATTAGGAATTCCTTTGTAATACTCAAGTCAAACTATTCTCATTTTGTAAGATTAAATTAAACAAATTAAGAAATAACTCGTAAATTCGGGACCGATTTTGTTTGATTTTAGGGTTGAATTCATTGACAATTCAGTTGCCAATGTCCAGCAAGCTTTTCAATTGTTGTTCCGACTCCTGTCAAACTTGAGTGTAAGATTTTCATGTACAAGTATGTAAGACCAAAATAACTAATGTACCAATTAATATGATTTTAATACCTAATACACCTGAAGTACCTACATATCTATGTCTTTCCTGATGAAAATGTAAGGCCACATTTGTCAAAGGAAAATCAAAAGGTACCTCTGAGATTTTTGTGTTCCTCTGCAGAGATTGTAAGTTCACCATCACCATATCCTGGATAGTTTAAGTATCAACAAACAATATCTATTATTCATCATCTCATCATCATAGGGTGGCGTCATCGTGAACGATGGTAAGCAGACAGTGGAGGAATGACTCAGCACTTCTACCACTGTCTTTACAAGGAGGCTAATAAAATTGACAAGGGCCCCCAGTACCAAGCCAATGATGGTATACTCCCTGTTTATAGTCCCCTAGCCAGACTGCTGGTCTACTCCCTGTTTATAGTAAACCATCATTTCAAAGAATCAAAATCAATGTCTATATCAGAGATATAGGTAAGCATTGTGGTGTTAAATTTAACGTCAGGAAATCTTAAAAGTGATGCAACGCATTTTCTATTTTATATATATTTGAAAACATGTGACCTAAGTTTATTTGTTCCATAAATATCAGTATTTTGATATTGAAAAAACCTGGTTTTGTAGAAAGTCTCCGTTTTTCTATTACTAGACAAAACTTTAGGTACCCGTTATCAGCTCATTATAAATAAATAAATATTCATTATACGGGTATTTAGATTTTTAACGCGAATATTAGTTTCTAATAAAACATCGTTTATAAATGTAGGTAACTATTTAATAACTTCCGATGAACTACATGGTAGCAGAATTCTTCAAGATCTATGAGAGAGTGGAGTGGGAACTGTGAAACACAAATTAGGACTCTAAAGTACCGTAATGTTGTGAGTGAGGCTAATGATTGTCTGAATGAGTCAGATCACATTAAGAGCTTGAGTCAGATCCCATTAAGAGCTCGGACTTTTGTAAGTTATAGCCAAACTTCTAGGTGTGGTGTGAGTGTTGGGTGAAATGATGGTCTTTGAGATGTCCACAAACTGTGTATTCTACTGGGTCACTGAGGTTGAGCGACATTCAACATGGATGATATGTGAATTGCTACCTGTCTGTACTGATGTCTGCCGTCAGTTTCATTTTAAATTTATTGGTCACAATAGATCTAATTAGGTTGCAGTGTTAATTGTAAGGGTTCCACTGAAAACCCTGCAACCAGGTCAGATAATAAAATACGGTTAAAGTCGTGTTTTGCTTCTTGTGACACTTCTACCCTGATAAGTCTTATAAGGCATGGTTAGCTCAATGTAGCTTATGGGTAGGTACATAAGACTCTTGCTAACGGACACAGGGTGGATCCCTCATCATGATAATATTATGTTACCGGTACCTAATGGTTACAATATTGACATTCTTATCATATTTGATACTGACTTAATTTGGCTTTAAAGGTAATTAATTACAACTTAGGTATTAACATGTATAGCTGCACCCGAGGCATGGCCCTACATTTATTTTTCCTAAATGAACTCTACACAATGAGGCATTGCCGTACATTGTTTCGGCCCAAAACTCGGCGCTACCCAATATTATCTAATTTGTTAATTAGATACATGTTCTTTATCCCATCAGAAGAGTCACCAGTGACCAGTGATACGATTAGCAATATAACCAACAGTTACCATTTATAAAATAACAGTTGATGGTAAAAATGATAGGCCCTTCATCCATCTCACCTTTAATGCAGGTAATCTGTTAAAGATTAGCCAGCTCGCTTCGTAATAAGGATTGACCAACTGTACTCCCAGATTTCTCAAGGTTGTCAAATGGTTGAATGGTCAATTCATCGCGTTGGCCTGATCTAATTATACTTCGTTTAGAGTAAATGTCATTACAATTACACTGAGGTATGATCTTTATTGATTCAATACGCTCTTACGTCACTACCGCATCTCGCATCACAGAGGATGATGGATGACCCACTTCTATTGGCTTTTAAAACCAAGTGAAATTTGCGTCAAAACAAGCGCCACCTATTAGGCTTCGACTGTGCATTCTAACCAAGATACTGGTTTATCGACATTCCTGCTGGTAGAACCATGTTCTTTGAGACAAATTATAGTGAAATACAAAATAATGTGCTTTTCATCACTTTAAGAGGAGATAAAGGGTTGGGTGGAAAAGATTGCCACAGGAAATAACCCCACCCCTTAGTTAGGATAAAAGTATTACTTTCTTCTTTATTAATTTATTTTTCAAACTATTTTATCATTTATTTATTTTTTCTTAATTTTATACTGTAAATATTGTACATTACTTCGTCCTCCTAATAAAGATTAAAATAATAATAACAAAGAGATTCTGTTTGATGTACCTTTTTCTTTGTCTTTTGCAACAAGGTTCTCCAAAACACAAAAATCATTTTTATCCTCGGTGAAGATGTCCCGGTAAAGTTTCCATTGTCACCTCTCTGAGTCGGTGGTAGGTCTATCAATCTATCTTCGTTAAAGTGGTGTTTTTCATCTTTATATAGTTATACACACCAGTCGGTGGTAGGTAGAGAGAAAAACGGGACCAGAAGTAAGTGAGGACTCACCTGATCTTGATCTAAAATCTTTAGCCACAAAGCACTTTCATCTGACGGTAAAATCCATTAGACACCTGTGATGGACGTGATGGTTAAACCTATTAGGAGACCCACTAGCAAGGCGATGTGGTTTTCACACTTGCACCTACCCGTATGTAAGTGTGACTTGAGGTGGTTATTATTATCGCCATCATAATCATCATGATAAAAAAATATTCCTCATAATTATGACTGTAATAATGTGTATTCTTTGAGGTGAAGCTCAACCCTTGTGACATTTCTGTGGGTAGCATAGAATTACTGAGAGTATCCATCTCTTTTTAAAATCAATCGTACTTGTTTTTCTCTGGTAAAACCAACATTGACCGTTAGAACAAATAACTACTCATTTTTCCTCACGAGGTATGTGTGGACCCCGGGCATCAAAGTACCTATGGAACAAAAAAAATCCTGGCCTGGGTGGAGATCGAACCCATATGAAATTATCTCAAATTGGTAGAGAATAGGTACCAGACAGACGCAGCCAATGCTAAGGAGCTGCGGAAATGCAGAACCCCCAGACGAAAAAGAGACGATTTTCTAGCTCGAAGTATATGTTCAATGAAAGTCATCACACATTTCTAGAATAATTTATTAATGCATAATTACCTATAATGACGGACATGTCAAGATCTTTAGATACCCAAAGAGCTACTGTATAAATTCCATTTTAGACAGGTTTAATGCATAATTACCTATAATGACGGACATGTCAAAATCTTTAGATACCCAAAGAGCGACTCTATAGATCCCATTTTATGCAGGTTTAGCACCCCCAAAACATTTTGCCACCAGAAGCCAGCAGCGCCTGGTACCACGTAGTTTTTGTTTCTCTCTTGTTGGTAAGATGGTAAGACTGGTGGCTGTAAATCGTGTAATGATCTAATAACCAGACATGTCCAGACCATAACAAGGTGATCCCAATTGTATGTCCGCCCTGAGGACATAACTGGGTAAATCGAACGATATGCAACTTTTTCTTCTTGTAGTGCATTATCTGACGAGTATAAGAATTTTGCGATCAATATCGCAATTATGACTTTGTTTTCTGCTACTCGAAATAGTTCGTTGAGTGAGGGACCATTTCCGGTCATTGTGGCAAGCGACCAGTCCTATTATTATTATTATAGTAAGCTTTATTAGGTAGAACAAAAAATATATACAGTAAAATACAATGAAATTATAAAGAAAAACAAAAAGATTAAGCAAAGATACACGAACAAAAAAAAGAAGAGAATGAAGTTAATGTTCTACCTAAAGGGCGGGGTTATTGCCTGTGGCAATATATCTCTTCCACCCAACCCTTTGTAATGTACTTACACTTATAATGTCCTAGGTATGTAATGCACTTATACCTACTTGCCGAAGTTTATTTTTTTCAAAAAACTTTGTACAATATTCTTAAGCGCTCCAATGACTGTTCTTGAGATATGTCTTTGGTGACTTCAGTTTAATCGGCAGTAACGTTCGGTACATCTGCAACAGTACGCGAACAAAAATTTCCAGGAATACATGTGTATAGGAACTTAAGTTGTAAATTGCAAATCATGCTTTGTCCAATAATTACATTATGAGAAGCTTGTAGTCACAAACCTACTTACATTTTACATTGTGACCTATCTATTACTGAACGAGATAGGTCCCCAGGTCCCCACATTAAACTGCCCGAATGACAGTCTCCAGGTTCTAGACATTAGTACGTACTTCATACATGAATATGTTTCCATTATGTTCGATGATTTACATGATGGATAATGGTCGAGTCCTCTAAACTCTAAACTTTTAATAACTTGGCATTTCTTCTCGTTCCATATTCTTGTCCCAGATTTTTGAAGAATTAACCCAAATACAATGTTTTTCTGCATTTAATAACCATTTCTGCATTTAATATCTTCTTCATATTAAACGTATTTTACTTCAGAGAAATTTCTAATATTAGAAATTGGAAGTAGTGTTTTGGTAAAAAAAAATATTTTTTTGCTCCGATTTCAATTTTTTCAACTTTTTGTTTACATTAGTTTTAGCTCGTACAATTCGATCTGAACAATTTGATACGTGGGAACAACTATCTCTTCTGCCCTATGTCTGTCTACTGTGAGGTATAATTTGATCACAAGTGCACCGTCTAATCAGAAGCAAATATCCATGGCATAGAAACACAATAAGATAGTAAAAATGGGTTCATTAATCGGACTAATCCATCATGCCGATTTGTTTTATTTTGAACTATTCTCCTATGATGGTGAAAAAAAATAAACTTTAGCTTGACCTAAATTTATGTAATAATAAAATCTGATCAATTTAATGGATCTCTGTATAATTATGATATAGGATAGGTATCAGTTCCAGGTAATTAGGAATGTAATATTGAAGTTCTACGAGTATTACCTACCTAATAAATTTATGAAGGTAAGAAAAGTTGCTCAATGTAGGGAAAGTTAGAGTGATCAAAAAACATTTTGAAAAAATATTTTTATATGACAGAAATGCATGTTTTTTGTCCTTTGCTATAAAAAGGAAAGTCTTGCATCTCCAATAAAAGGAACATTAGAATTCAGATAATGATCGATGGATTAGCAAATGTGTTGAACTATTCAAATTAATGACTAATATCTCATTTCTGCTGAACATTTTCAATGTCTTTCTCGTAGCGAGAACAATATTCATGGGTCTCCACTTTCATAACTTCAGACACTCAGCCAAACAGTGGATCGGTGTGGAACTCCATAAAATACGACTGTACATACGGAATCAATAACACTCAAGATCTTTCATCACAGATCAGTTTCCGAGCTAAACTTTCTCTGATTGCTGAAACACCGGCTGAGTATCGTGTGAGAATTGTTTAGTTCATTAAACAGCTCGATAACATTATTGCTAAACACTGACTCATACATACCTTAACGTCTTAAACGATGGTTTGGTATTAATGATGATTCACAGATACATAACGCTAAACGTTATCTTAATCTATGAAATCCATTTATATTAATTCATTCATAATTAACAGAACTCCGAAACGGCTGGACCAAATGTCTCTCAATTTGCCACAGAGTCTCTTTTTGGTATTTCGGTGCGTACTTAAAATGCGTACAAAGACCTAGGACGCCAATGACTGGCAAAACCTCAACAGCGACAAGGTGCCGGGTTTTCGCGGAATTAGCTAGTTATTCTATAATCGCCTACAAATAGTCCAGCTCTCCGGAAGAGGGATGAAGTCCTAATATTAATCTTCCTCTTTCAGTTTCTAATGAATCGTTCAGATCTCCGGAAGTGATCCTAATATTGGTCTTCCTCTTCCAGCAAGTCCTGCTGGGTCCCAAGGTTTCATTAACACGAACCAGAAGGAACAAACTAATTATCCATCATTGGTCTTGGACTAGATAATCGTAAGTAGAGTTGATTGAAGGCGGTCTTCACTAAACTTTTTTTAAATGAAGAAGTTCTCAAAGGCGTTTGTTTTTTTGAAAGATTCAGAGCCGAATTTTAAACAGGATTATATTTATTCGAAGTAGACACTATCCCTTATTGGTAGTGGTATAAGTAGGGCTGTCGGTTACGAAAGCTCTTTGTCACTGCGACCTTAAATAGATCTTTTGTGACATCTACAATTCTACACACTATCCCTTAACTCGGGCTATAGTTCGCTGTGATTGGTTGAAAACTCCGACTTGAGGGCGTGTCAGGCTCAGCTTAACTTTAATCCTGTTTTATAACGTGACCCTTACTCTCAAAGAACTTTACAACACCATGATATGAGTACCTAATATAGATCCTCAGTTTCACGACATGTATAATGCAATGAACTATTTCTAACCAAGTTAAAAAAAAACAACATACAGAAGCGCTATTATTTTCTCTGTTATTTAAGCTGACCACAACAAATGCATATGTGCTGGTGATGAAAGGATAGTATGGACACCCAGAAATCTGCACCGAGTCAAGAAGAAATGGCCAAGGCATAGAAAGATGCATCAAGTGCATCTACACTTGCACCAGATGGGTTTCAAGTTTCCTGGCTGGACTCGGGTGACTGAACTTCCCCATAACCTGTCGTAACCCACTTGTGTGACAGGCTGTACATACATTATTCCAAGGTCGCACCAGTTTGACCACTTTACAACTTTCACACAGGACAAATATCTGGACATGTCCGGAGCTCATACAGGGTGTTTCAGACGTCCAATGCATGATACTATACAGAAGTCCAATGTGTCTGCCTCGCGAATTTACCCTACTTTTTTCTACAATCGCCCGAAATATATATTTTTTTTAAAACATACATAATTATACAATTTCAACAACGTAGACATAAATTTTACAGTAGGAAGTGCCTAAGACAGGAAGAAAATATTTACTGAAGTAAGAAATACTGAAAATCACTGATTGAAGAAAATACTGAATTAAGAGATCACCATTGAAAACCCAATATCATTCATATTAAAATTATTTACAATAATTATTAACAAAAAGTCACCTGTGTTAGAAATGATCTCGATAAATTAAAGGCATGGCCGTATTCGATCTAGTGTAGGTTGACACCGCCTCTACTATTTTATCGAACACATCTTTTCAATCCAAGAAAATATATTTAACTGTGGTTCATATTCGTGGAAATTATGAACCACAGTTGAACAAATTATGGAAATTATGAACCACAAGAACACAAGAGATGCAGTCGATACCTCTTGTTTCATCCTGTATAGACAGAATATCTTAAGTTTACTCCGAAGAAAGTTAATATCTAGGGTAGGTAGATACTAAGTGTGAGTTTTTTGTTTACCGTTTTAATTCATTTGAGCCACAACTATAATATTAGTCATGGGTATTTTTGTTTCTTGTTTACTGAAGGAGGATTAGGTATGTACTCATTCATAAGTTTAGGACCTATAATAGGTACTTGCGTCATAGGAATTTTGTGGTAGGTAAAAGCTAAAATTTTGAAACTGTATTTAGAGCGCTCGATTAGCTCACTGGTTAAGCACTCTCTTGCCATGCGGAAAGTCCCGGGTTCGATCCAACGTGCCAAAAATTGTATTCATAATTTGGTTACAGTTGGGTTACAAAAGCTCCTGTTTCATGGCTACGAAATAAAAAAATGCTGTGAAACGCTCATCTTTAAAAAGAAAAATATAGGTTAATTTGAATAGCTTTTTTGACACAGTACTTCTCATTTAGGTGCTCGGTTAACACGAGCGCACCGCAAGGTATCCCTTACAACAACTGTCACCAATTTTTTTTTAAATTTTTTTGTCGGCACGAGGGTTCGAAACCGGGACCTTCCGCATGGCAAGCGAGTGCGAGTGCTTAACCACTGAGCTATTCGTTCCACAAAATGGAGGGTAAACTCCCGTCGTGATAATAAAATATGATAATCCGCTTGTTCTAATTCCACAAAAAAAAAAAAATTCTCATACTTTGAGAGTTAGGCCACTAAATAACATTTTCTTCAAAACATTTTCTACCACCTTAATCCTCAGAGTCTTATTATTATTATGTGGTCACAAACTCAAATTAATGAGGAAAAATTCATGCACTGGGTGGGATTCGAATCAACGGACCCCTTCGCTACCTGGATTATCAGACTAATCCTAATCGAGTAGAATAAAATACAAGTGTGTCCATTATTACTAAAACTCTTTAGCGAAGTCGCACATTGCAACTTGGTGACTTCCTAAACAATCTCTAAAATAGGTAAAAGAGGCTGTCAGAAATATCGAAATACCCTTTTCGGAATATCAATATAATTATGGTTCTGTACCTAGAAATACCAGTATAACGGTCTTCATCCACAATTAGAATTCTAATGAAATGCTAAATATCCATTTCTTATAGCATTTACATTAGAAAGTGTTTTCTTACCCATACTTATCCGGTTTGATGCGTATAGCATTGAATCTAGGTACCATGTTGGTTGTTGGTATTATATGGATTCCGATTTGGGAATATCAATTTATACTGGATGACATAGTTGTCTTTGTTGTTAGTATGAGAAAGCGACCCTCAGTAGCTTGATCGATAAGGCGGCGGACTTGTAACCTGGAGGTCGGTGGTTCAAGTCCCGGTTTTTTTTGGCATTGGCATTGGTATTGGGGCAAAAACAGACTGTATGGGGTTATACAGCCACAAAAGTCCCGATTTCAGCAAAGGTATAGTAAAGCGATTTTGAGTAGTTGTGTGACATCGCAAAATTAATTAACACATGTATGATAACTATTAGTATGAGAAAGCGATATACCTCATGATGATGTGGAGTCAAACACCACGCCAGACTTGAGCTTAGGAGATTTTCGGATGAGGTATAGGTACCTACTTGGTATGAGTATATTTACTTGTACTACTATTCCTTGGTAGCTTGTTCGGTAACCGACCTCAGTAGCTTGTTCGATAAGGCGGCGGACTTGTAAGCCGGAGGTCGGTGGTTCAAGTCCCGGGTTCAGCGTAGATTTAGAGAGAGAAACAAATTTAATGTTTTATTTATTATAAACAATAAAACAAAGTCAGCATTTTTGCTGATTGCAAAAGCAGGACAGCATATACCAATCAGTAAAATACATTTTTTTTTTCTTGAAACATTTTTTTTTTCTTCTTCTTTTTTTCTGTTCTTTTTTTGTTTGAGTATAGTTGTGATATCACGAAAGTGATTAACACAAATATGAAGAATCAATACTAATATATTTTGAGGTTATTTGTTAAAAGCACAATTATTGACTCCGGAGTGTTGTGAACAAAAGTCTGCTCTTGCGATCAACTGCTGACGGAGGCAGAAAAATTACATCACATCACATTAGGTTGATTAGGTAATAGCGAAGTACCTACAATAACAGAAATTCAATTTTTATTGAACAAAATCTTTTTAAAATAAAATAAATAAATATCAAAGTATAAACACCATCAAATTTCGAAACAGTTCCTAAAGGAGTTTTCGTACTTGCTAGCTTCATCGATGGTGATTGTATGGTCTATCCAGTATGGTCGTTGATTACCAATTGATTCGGCCTAGATTTTCTACATTTCTATCTCTCCTTTCATTGTATACCTAATTAAATCATAAACCTCTGTAATTATAATTGCTCTTACTCATTCTTCCGATATCCAGTTTCACTTTATATACGTTTTTGTTTTCAATTTCTAAAACAAATATATTATAGAACGTAATTTCTTCACTTTTTTTCTTCTTGGAGTAAATAGCTAATAGGATCTCGCTATCTATCTCTCGTTATAATTCCTGCACGTTCAGAACAAACGAGATATCTGGCATACCGCTCAGCGGCCCGTCAGTCTGTCAAGTCTTTCCTTTCTTTTGATTGGACCATTAGACAGACATTTGAAACAATTATTCTGATTTTATTTGTGCTGGGGCTTTAGGGCTTTATATCTACAAGTTGAGTGGATTAAGCCTCACTATACAATAAGGTGGGTCTGTGAAGTCTTACCACATTTTTTGCGATCAATGGAGTAAAAATGAAAATCTAAAGTTTGGGATGAGAAAATAAAAAATGGGGGATTTTACTATTTAAGGACCGAAAATTAAAGTTATTATTATTACTTTTAAAGTTGTCATATTTGCGTTAGTATCAAAACTACTCAAACTAGCTTTAGGTAGGTGTTAAAATATTGGCTTAACATGAGACTCGAAGCTCAATTAAAAAACCCCGCCCAATCAATCAAGCTACTGAGGTCGGACCAAGCTAACGAAAATAAAGTTATCAATATTGCGAGCCTAATATACCAAAGATACTCATTAAAATTAGCCATACTTGGGATTTTAACCACCGACCTCCAGGTTATGAGTCCACCGCCTCAACGATCCAGCAACTGAGGTCCAAGGCACGCTATAAAAAATATGTTGTAAAAAAATCAGCCATTTTAGTTATTCAAATTTATTTATTTGTTGTAAAATTTGGCATATGATCGTAAGTTTATGCTCAAGAAATTACCTTTAATCTTAATTAGTACCTATCCTATAATAATACATAATATATATCGTTCTTTCTTAACAAGCCGGTTTCTTTATTGACTGCATATGCAGCCTTGATGTAAGGTAATGTACCAGTGAGTATTACCACTATTACCGACCATCAAAAGTACTTTCAATATTATTATGCAAATTGATAATATTGTTAGATACAATATTCTTTAGCATAATACAAAATTTCCACGTGTGTGCTTCTTATTTGCATTTTCATTCATTGAGTCTTATTTGAATCTTTTATTGAATTTAAAAGAATTGAGTACCTACTGTAGAACTTGTTTCCTGAAAAATCATTTAATAGATTTTTCTTTGTGCGTGAAGTGTGATTTTCATTGTATTTGAAATGCGGAGGTATAGACACAAAAGCGTGATTTACGGGTTCATTTCCTATCATAGCGTGGCGTCATCGTGAACGATGGTAGCCAGACAGTGGAGGAATGACTCAGCACTTCCACCACTGTCTTTACAAGGAGGCTAATAATTGACAAGGGCCCCCAGAACTAAGCCAATGCTGGTGTATTCCCTGTTTATAGTCCCCCAGCCACACTATAATTTCCTATGGTGCGTCTAAAAAGTGAACACTCTGTATACATACCTATATTATACCGAATTGATAAAAGCCCATGTGTGAACAAGAATTTCGCCAAAGTTTGCCCGGGGCGGGAAGTGAACCCACGACCTCTACGTTCAGAGATAACTTTCATATCAGTCCCATCACATTCTAATACACTTTATTTAGGTTAGGAAGTTGGAGCTTTCATGACGTTCACTATCATACTATTATAGTATACTTGTGAATATTCAATCCAGATTTCAGAAGTGAATTAACATGGTTCACATATAATTTTCAGTCCAGTATATTCGTTACATCATCCTTGTTATGTTCAAGATTCAAATCGTACAAATTTCACGCAATTTGTTCTGACAAGAGGCGTAGCACGTTATTTTCAATTCACATAAAGAGACGCGTCTTACAGGTATATCATACCCTGGACAGTTTTGATAGCCTTAAAAATTTCCCACCAACTTCCGTTCGAGGTTCAATTACTACATCATAATATCTCCTTCAGTAATACATACATCCTGATAAGAACATTTTTACTTTCATCGTGGAATTCCTAGATCGTATCTGCCGATTCCGATACATACAGGGCTGACGAAATGAATGATTCCCGTTCTTCATCTGTACACTGAGTGAAAGATTGGCTGACAAATGGGGGAAATGAATCGCAAAAAATCTGGTGTTTACAGTCGTGTGATGTTTACAAACATCACACGACTTTCCTTATCCCCCAAAAAGGAGTCGAATTCCGCCACTGGTGACTCAACGGTAACAGATAACTAAAAACCAATGCCAAATTCGTAATCAGCACTTCAAAATCATTGAATTTGATATGTCACAACCCCCATCTAGGATGAATAATAAAACTGTTAGTCAAAGCGAGTCTCCCCAAAATACCGGTAAATTAGGATGGGTCAGAGCAAGACTAGCGGTGGCAATACAGCGTGCAGCTAGTCTGTGTGTCAGAGGAGCGAGAAGGAGATGGAAGACATGGGATGGATTGCTGGGTTTTAAATGGAATGGATGCATGGAAAAGAGACTGATGTGCCATTTTGTTTTAGAATTTTTTAAGATTATTACTAAAAAATATTACCCTTTTTCTAATAATAAAAAAAAAGATGCCCGTCTTCATCAGTTTTCTTTAGAACCAACCTCAGTAGCTGGATTGATAATCGGAGTTCGGTTCGGGCCCCAAGATCAGCAAAGATTTAGTAAAGTGAGTTTGAGTAATTGTGACATCCATCGTGATTACCACAAAAATGATATTTTATTTCTTTGGTTTTCCTTAGAATGATATGAATAAAGAACGAGTACCAGTTCTATTGACGTCAATACATGAATGAATAATTCTTCGAATGTTGCTTTATATACCTTTCACTACTCTCGCATTTCATTCAAGCCATTCGAGGGTGAAGGAAAAATTAATAATATCGCCTTATTTAAACTGCCCGATTAGAACTATTGAGCCCCATTATACCAGCAGTAAGCCCAAGACATATTATTATGTGGTCAAAACTCCAAATGGGAGGGTATAACTTGTCATGTCCCGGCTGGTTTTTGAACCCACGACCTCTGGATTATAAGTGAGACGCCTTGACCACTGAGTTACCGGGACAGACAGAAGAAAGTTACCACTTGACTGGAACCACCCTGTATTTCACAACGAACTTTCATTTAAGGCATGATTTCTATTAAGTACCATTCTTTATTTCCAAGAGACAGGAAGAGGCTTAGGTAATCTTCTCACACACCACCTACAGAAAAGAAATTTAATTTTCAAGGGGCGCATGACACCAGAAATTTCGCATTTTTAGGTTGTCAGAAGTATCTAACTTCATAATATGATATAAGTCACAGATGCAAAACATTCAAGTTGCTTGTTAATATTAACAAAAGATAAATGAAGTGATACCTATTAAATCCATTAATGTATGAAATGTAATGGACAAAGCTTTAAATTTATCTCAGCATTAGTGATACGGATACAGCAGATCCGTGTGGCTCTCGGCTAAAAAATAGACCACGGAGTTTTCCCCCTGTCGTTAGAGGCGACTAACAGGTACATCCTTACCGAAGCTATTAAAAAGCTTCAAAACAAAGAGATCTCTGTGAAACTCTCAAGAGCTGCTGGGGAGCGGTTCAAATGGCTGCTCAAACAATGCCTTAATTCACAAGAGCTCGGGCAAAAGCCATATCCTGAATTATAGCCACTTTCCAGAATTTCCAGAAAAGAAGTACCAAAAAGAAGCCTTGTTCAGAAAAAATCACTCTACGAGGTCATTAGAGTGAGAAGCTAACGAAGCAGAAGAGGCAGAAGATGCCAACAACCTCAACTATACTCTCTTGTAGAGTTCAGAGGTTGCCTTTGAAACTCTAACTGCTTTTTAAAGTTTCGTTAACGCCCTGAAGTCTTTGAAAGTGGGATTATTTCTGAAGAACTTCCCAAATGAGTCCGGGCCACAAGCAGGCGAAAATGTTCATAACTCCTTTGTTTCTGAAGGCCCAAAAGAGGGAAAGAAGTGCTGTCTCAGCAAAGAGGAATTACAAATCTTTACTGTTTTTTTTATTAGAACTATTAGAAGAAAACAATTAGAACTATTAGAAGTACATGAATATCAGAACATACCTGGACAGTTGTTTCGAGCTTATTTGCTCTCATCAGCGGGTGATAGTTCTGAATAATGTATGTAGGTACCTACCTAATATCTACCTATAAATACTACCTTGGTGACCTCAAGATGATATTTTATTTATGAAATTTCAAATTCTGGATCTGATCCGCTTGACTAGTTTTGAAAAGCCATCGCAAAGCTGTATCACCGTTATTAGCATGAGTGATTTTTGAAATCTAGAAAACAAGTTTGGAAACACTCCGACCAGAAAATTGGCCTAGAAGACCCGGCTTCGTAACGTCAAGGATTTTGTGAGTTACGGTTGGAATTTTTTTTTCGAATTTTTATATTTAAGGATGTTGTTTATCTTGGATTTCTCTTAGTGTGGAGGAGTGCGGCAGATATTTTCAAAAGACTGGAAACAATGTGTCCTGGAATATTTCTTTATATCTTTCAAGTTTCAAGGTGGTACATCAGTTATGTACGGAGTACTATATACGGAGTGTCCATAAAAAACTATTTAGAACAGAGAAAATCTAATAGAACAGACTGTTTAGACTGGTTTGTCTAAACATTGCTCGTTCTAATACAACATACTGATAGGATACGAGTATAGATACATATAACCTACAATATTCTTGCTGCCAAGTTATGGCACTTTCTACTCGTATAACTGAAATAATTATACATCACTCTAAAATAGATCAGGTATAGGGGAAGCCGACAAAAACAAAGTTATCAATATTGCGAGCCTACCTAATATACCAAAGTTACTCATTAAAATTAGCCATACTTGGGATTTCAAACACGGAACTCCAGGTTACGAGTCCACTGCCATAGCGATCGAGCTACTGAGGTCCAAGTCACGCTATAAATAATATGTTGATAAAAAATATCACCCTAAAATAGATCAGGTATATAGGGAAACCTGACGTCAGGTCCAGTAATGTTTATTTATTTACACTTTATTAATGGGACATATTATTATATACAACACAAACAATTACAAATTAAAATACAATATAAGAGAAGAAAAAACTAAAGAAAAAATAAATAAATATTTACATAACATATGTCCTAACTAAAGGGCGGGGTTATTGCCTGTGGCAATCTCTTCCACCCAATGTTGGTAGTTCCTAGTCCTGAGTCCTGGCAGGACAAACGTCTCGAGATATTTGAGGACATCTGGTAAGCCAAGTGTTCCTCTGGCTAACTGCTGCACGTCTCATGACTTGCAAATCCAGCCAATAACTGGTGCCTGGATAGCTATACTACCTGTGAGTACAGACACTCTGCGATGGCAGTGTTCCGCTAATACGTTGTTAACACATTAATAATAGTCACACTAATAGTCACCGTTGCCGAGTGAGATAGCGCGCTAGGCATTGCATGCATGGTGACCTGGGTTCGATCCCCAGTGGGTCAGGAATTTTTCTGCTCTGTACTTGGATGTTCGAGGTCCACTCATACCTCGTGAGAAAAAATGAGTTGTTACTTTTATGAATAACGACCAGTGGCGGTATTACCAGAGTAAAAAGAAATTAATGTAATAGTAGGTATTCGAAAAGTGAAGGAGGCTCTTAGAAATGCTGCGCTACCCACAAAAATTGTGAAGAGGCCTTGTGCTTCACCACAACTAAAATCATACATTGATAATATACTGTCGAATCATCGATATCAGTAGTTTGATCTATAAGGCGGCAGACTTGTTACCTGGAGGTCGGTGGTTCGAATGGTTCTAGATCCAATTTCGTTAAAAATTTAGCAGCGTGATAAAGTGATAAACACGAATATGATGACGTACTGTCGAATATGGATATAAGAGAACTCTAGGGACTATTTTTTTCTCTCTTACATCCAGGTTTTTCTTATATCCAAGTTTGATAGACAAAACAAGAATTAGACCACTTTTGACTTCAAGATTATGATAAACAAGGAAAACCTTTTAATTTCTTTTTTTTACAATTTAAAATCAGCAAAATAAAACATTGTCTTCTCGATGCAAAACATGAGAACAGGTTGACTAGTAAATCCACTAAACCGAGTTTGCATGACAATAGTAATAATAAGCATGACAATAATAATAATAAGCATGAGAATAGTAATAATAAGATGAGAAGGCACAAGTAGCCGTTCTTCCTTTCAGAACTGTTAGTTCTCTGTGGTGAGCGGTAAATAGACTAAATAGGTATCTAACTAGTATGACTATCTGGTGTGCCAACCTCTGTGGTTGATGGTAAGCTATGTATGTACGAGTAGGTAAAGGTAAACTTAATTATTATTCATCAGAAGTTTGTAAGTTTGTACCAGGGTTCGTTGAAACTTTTCGATTTTTTATTATATAAAAGTGCCTTTCAAACTTTGTGTACAATACATATATAATTTTTCAAGTAGTAGCTTGGATTTTAAGCTGCTCTTATCGAGATTTTCTTACATCTTTATGTCTTCAATTTTTGGAAGTCTTTAAATAATGTAGACTTGGAAGAAAAATTGGTCCTATTGATTTTTTACTAGCATGAAACTCTTGTACGATATCCACTGACCTCATTTCCCTGGTAGAAATTGTTCCTTTGACGTAAAACACATGGACAGTTTCAAGCTATCTGCTGTCAGTGAATCGAGCAAGATGGGCGGGTTCATCTCGTTGATTACACATCAATTCTACATAAATTATGATGCACTATACTGTAGGACCTACACTCGGGAGGATATTATTATCATTACTATTTGATTCCGCAAATCAATTGAATCGAAATTCCCGACGCGGGCCAAAGTATGTTGGCGGGTCCATGGGAAGGACTCCAAAGTATCCTTGCCTCGGGCAAATATCTGAGCACCTGAGTTCTCTCCTCTGTTTGAATTTCAAACTCTTTTTATCTCCGCTCTCTCCAAATTGCTATTGGTTGTTCAAGTTCTCCACTACCGTTAGAAGTTGTAACTTACACAACGATAACTTATTAGTCAGATATGCCAGGCATTCACAATGAAATCGTATCTCGCTCTCTGACGATAAGCAGGTATAATTATTCGTTTTTTTTTCTGTTTAGGAATCCAGAGTCCGTGCGGTTTTTGATTGTCACTGAGAATATTGTTTTCGCCGTGCTTTTATCCCGGGTGCACTTAGCCCCGTGAGGATAACTTGAAAAGCTAATACTTGTACAAGTGTAGCTACGAGTGACAAGAGGTATTAAAATCAATTTTATTAGTGATGCTGGTTTAAAAAGACAAACATTATATTTGTTATGCTCAGAATCACAAAACTAGTGATTTTTCACATACAAAAAATAACTACTCTTAACTTGGGACTTGTTTTAAATGCATAAATGGTTTTACGATTTAAAATATCTTATTTTAATTGAATTTAATATATTTCAAATGCGAGTCAGGTGAAAAAAGAACAATCAAAATCTTTCACCACTTCAATACCGAACAATAAGCGACACAATTTATCTCCAACATTCAATTTTATTACCCACAGTTACCTGTTTGTTCAACATCCATTTATGGTTGGGGTTTTATTGCCGAAAAATCTGTTCAAAGTTTACAGTTGACCGATTTTGAATCCTATGACCGAATAATGAGAGTGACCGCTTCCAGATTGGCTTAGTAAGTCTCTAGAGAACGAAGTTAGAGACATCGTATTTCATTTGGCACAAGACCAAATTATGACGAGTCCAGTGACCTAGTATTGTCTGGATGCAATATGCATGACTGTGGTCAGATCACTTGATTACTACAACAAGAACAGAGCTCGAAATTACTAATGGGTACGCGGAAATGTCAAGTACTGTGCTAACCGGTGTTTGCAGGCTTGAGGTTCGAATCTCGAGCCAGAAAAGCGAATGGAGTGCTCAGTTATTCAATGCAAACCAACGGACGGATTTTAGTTGCTAGTATTATACAAATTCCATCAAGTTTTATTTACATTAAGATTTTTTGGAATAAGTTATCATATTTGTGTTAATCACTTTCGTGATATCACAACTACTCAAACTCGCTTTACTAATACTACGCTGAAACCGGGACTTGAACCACCGACCTCCAGGTTACAAGTCCGCCGCCTTGTCGATCAAGCTACTGAGGTCGGAGAATTTTTGGAATATTTACAATTACAGAAACAAAACTTGATCAAGGGTAGTGCTAATGACAACGGCATTCTCTTCCAAATTATGCTAGTGTTTTTATTTTAGGAGGGAGAACACATAAGATTTCGATATTAAAGCTGAACTGAAGTAACCGGACAAGGAAATTACAAAGGAGAAAAGTTGCTAGTCCAGTCCCAACTTCCAAGACTTACCCGGAGCTATTCGTGAACAATTACATGATTACAGGTATCTAATATGCATCGCATAGGTATATGAACTCTCACTGCTCCATGCATGCAATAAATGCAAATGTATAGAAAAAAGAAACATAGATTGTAGAGATACGAAATGCACTTTTTATTCAAATTATCGGGTCTACAAATCCGGCGCGTATCGAGCAGGATTTTCAATGAAAAAAGAATCTCACCGATTCGCCGAAATGGGATTTCCGCTGAATTTATGCTGATTGCTCTGGTAGTTGCTGGTGTGGAAGTAGGCCATGTCGTGATGGCCAGTCACCAATAGGAAACCCCACAAGCGTAATACCAGAAGTATATGAAGTAGCTATTAGCAAACGATCAGTATATCCTCGTGTGCATGTGCCAATAGAACGGATCTTAATATCCTATATCCTGATTTTGCCATTAAAACTAATTGAAACACCTAATAGCCTAGGTCCATGCAGAATGTAATTGCAAGAATAGCTGGATCATTTGGAGAATAAGTTGTTTCATCGCTTGGGCGAGCAGGGATGCGTCCAGGAGTTTATTTTTTATTAATGAACAAGGAAAAGCTGTTACTTTTGCATCCTTGTTAACTTTACTGAAAAATAAATTTGTATGGGACAGTTAGTTACTTGAAATCTATGAGAGTAGAACTTCATGAAAAACGGAATTTGAACCCTAGGACGCGGGTCGAGTTCATGACGAACCAGGGAATTTTGTAAACGAAGGCAAGGTCTTGGATGATTCACACTAAATAAAAATTCTTGCCGAGGGTGGGGCTTGACTTGAGAGATCTTAATTTTCTAGACAGATTAAGACGGCTGTACTTCAGAGTCTGTTGGTTCAGATTTTGCACATGCAATGTTCAGATGCTCTCTCTTCTTTCGGCATTAGAAAACGCAAGTCTCGCGTGTGTGGGTTTCGCCTGTAGAAGAGAAATTTGAACCAGTAGGTTTGTGTCACGTCAACCTACCCAGTGCAGACATTCCGTTTCAAATTTGTGACATCCTCCTTGAGTTCTGTCATCAATGCCAGCGACGCCATGTGGAAGAAATTATTATTCATCTATTGTTCTGTGACGAGGCCAATTAATTGGGGTCACCGTTAGAAGTATTGCTGATTGAATTCCGATGCCGTCTTTGTAGTTACGATTGACGGGACCAAAGTTGTACCGTTGTGGTGGGCGAGCTTCTACTCTGGTATAATAGAATCAGTCTATTATTTATGTAGATAGATACTAACTTATAAGAGACGCTGAACAACAGGTCAAAATATGGGTATAATGATTATTATGGAAGGTAACAAATTGAGTAGGCATCTGAATCTTTGCATAGTCATTTGCTCTAAGAATTGTACTTTCTTTAACTGTAAATATACCTACGAAGTAAGAACTATAGAAACTATGTTAAGAGTAGATAGAACATGCTTGTTTCATTCTCGGACCCAGGGTAATACTTGATTGCTATAGGTTATGTTATTCCTCAGTCAAGAACATAGAAGAAAAATAAAATAGAATCATCAGGGGAATAGATTTTTCTTTGAAAATATTCGAAGTGAAGTCATTCTGTAGCCTAAGCCAAGGATTTCAGAAATGGAACAGCTCTTCTCCTAGACAACAAGGCTGACGTTGAGTAACAATCAGATAATTGAATGTCAAATCTTTTTTTGAAGGTTTCAACGATTTTGTCACCATCATTCATGGCAAACAGGATTGTTATCTATCTACTATCCAGTTCGACGGAGGAAGGTTCATGAGCTATCTACAGGAACGCACGTACAACACGAAAATACCCTAACATTTATCATCGTAAACGCGTTTTTTCTGCGAAAAATATTAATAAAATGAATGAAATGAACCGAGGCCAGAACAACAAACATGATCCAAACACTGTCATGATACGAAACAATGCCCTCGCTAGAAACAACACAAAACAATTCCTTCACTTGTCACAATGACTATGATTTATACGAGCCGCAAGTAATGGAGCTGATGCGGCAGACCAGGGAAATGTATCCCCACTATCCCGTGATAACAATGACGCTATCTAGAAACAGAAAAACAGCATAATAGTTCACATGGTTTACAAGGAGTTCCAGCCAGAGAACATATTGGACGCACAAGACAGGACCAGATTGGCAATGCCAGAAATCATGCGTGACCTAGGACTCAATAGATGAGGTACAGAAAATGTAAGGTAACTTTTTAACATGCAAGCAAGGCTATAGGATCTAAGATGAAACAGTGGTTGACTGTCCTCAGACTGTTAAAACACCTCGACTGAAATTAATAGAAGTTTTGAAACTTACCTTTGTTTCACACTTTTCGAAATTACTAAATGGGGAAAGTTCTGAATCCTGTCAAACTCAAGTTTTTAATATTACCAGTTGCCACCCCTAAAAGGTAAATTAGTCTTCGAATAATGAAGAATAAACTGGAATAACCTGTGACGATTAACGACATAGTATTAATGATAATAATGATTTCATTTCATCCACATCCACACAAATAAGGGATATGGATTGACGAGTCTTACTATGATGGATAATAATTTCTTTTTATTTGGTTGAAACTTTCGGGAATTTCGATGCAGCTTGAATCAACTAACAAAATGTCGAAAGGTTATTTTATAGAGGTACTTCAGTTAGTTATAATATTTGTAGGTCCTCAGGGTACCTCTACCTGCTGGGCTTCCCCCCCCCCCCCCCCCAAATTTTATGAATAAGAAACATCTAAACTCATTAAAATGACATAGTAGATGTTATTGCACCCTAATAATAACATACGAAATTTTGATACTACATATCTATGTCAGTAGTTCATCAACATGGCTAATTTAGGAGCTAAATGTATAAAATTTGTTTCAGGCAAAATCAAAAATGTAATCTGTTCTCCATCATTTCAGTGAACTATTTCGGCTTTGCCATAAAAGAGTCCTCAATATACATGCTTTTTGATATTACTGTAACATGTCGGATGTTGAAATACTGAAGTAAACAAAGAGTCTGGCAAGATGTGTTGGAACCTGGACTTCACGGTTTTTATTACACAATCCATCTTCCAGTGTCATAACTGATTCATTTTTAAGTACCATCCTCAATTCCGCATGTATGTAGGATTCCCATGAAGTACAGTATATCTCACAGGTTATAGGAGATATATGTGTACACTGTACAGTAACTGATATAACAAGGTTTGTTTCGGTCAACTACCGAGTGACCTGCATAATATAACAACGGCCAATTCTTTCTTGTGCGTGGTGGTACACTTTCGGATTGAAATTCTGCGTTGAATCAGTGATAAAGGGCTATTCGGTCTAGTAAAAAAATTGGCTTGATTGCTTGGAAATGAAACGTGTTTAACACGTTCATTTCCTATGCCGAATTTTGAGTCTAGAGGAAGAAAAAATAAATACTAGAAGGCATACTTTAATTGAAATTTACGAATATATTATTTGTTGTCTTTTTCGGAGATTAATGGAGATAAGATCAGATGAGATTAAATTCGGACAGACATAATTAAACCTTTTAATGAATACGTTTCATCATGTCAACTGAGGAACGCATGTTCACATGACCAATGAGGAACAACACCCAGTAAATGATAAAACAACATCTATCTATTCAGTTTAATGGTCCATCCGATGTTTTCCAGAGTTATTCCGCGTTCTTCTCGTCAAGATCCTAGATATGACATGTCGCACTGTACCACCCGTTGTTCATTTGATAAATTGTTGGCCTACGCGAAGCAAACAAGCATTTGTAGAATTCCTGAAGCATGATGGCTTGTGGCTACCCATGAGTTTATGAAGACTTCACTCTACCAGTAACTGACACTGTTCTAAAATAGAAATGTTTTAATTTTACAGAAACTAACTATCCGAGTCCATATGGTCGTCAAGAGCATTGTTCCTGTTCTCAAAGAAAATACAATATTGATGTTAGAATATTTTAATTCTTAAAAAAATATGGCTTTTCCATTATCAAATATTTCTTTTAAAAAAAGGTTAACTTTGAGTCATATAATGAGTTCAAGAGAAAACTACAGAAACTTCATTGGAACTATTGCATTATCCTACTCATTCTTCTTCCATGTGATATGAAAACAATGTGTAGTATTGCATAGAAGATAGCAAATGTCATTTTCAGTGCTTCGCTAAGTTTTTTTAAAATCTACCAATTTGCTGTCACAGATAATAATCTGTAAACAATAAATTAACAAATTTACATTTTTTCTTCTCTACAAGGGGAATACTTGCAAATGTAATTAACAGAACAAGCGAGTCCTACAACTTTAGAGTGCTTAATTTCTTACAGCAGCAAACTTGATCAAACATTTCAATTAATTTACCAGAAGAAAGTCTGAATTCTAGAAGAATACATAGCTCGTATAAGAGTCATAGTTAAATGTTACATGGGTTGGGTGCGTCTTAAGCAAAGTTATTATCACTGTGGGAAGAATTATTCAACATGCCGAGATTGCCGAGCCAGGGAACTTAGAAATATCAGATGGAACAAGAGAGGCAGATACAGCTAGATACAATTACCTCTGTGTGGTTAGGTACACAAATTTCAATTCGCTTGTGGTGGAGGTTTGGTTGTTTTATTAATGGCCCTAGAGAGTCAAATACAAAGTCTAACTGGGCGAGAAGCTCATCACAGTCATTTGCTTTTCCTACAAGTACTTTAGGCACTTTATTTATCTTCACAGTCAACGGCAGATATCGAGATATTACAGTGAAATGAAATGAATGTGAACTCAAAACCACTGTTTTTGAACAGTATTTCAAAGTACTTGTGACCTTTGATTTTTCCTCAATCCTTGAACGTTTGAATTGTGTTATTTATGTGGGTGCTCAGATTCTTGAGCTGCACTGGGGATCTTCATTTCTACAGATATTTATTTAGAAATGTTACTAGAGTGTGTCTTTCGCAATCAAATCTCTCTGATCATAGTCTCCTCACCAGCCAAACGACTCTCTGTTCTATTCCGGACCGGCTATAAGTATTGCTCTCAGGACAATCCTCATTGGAAGCGAACACCATAGCACGGGAATGACCGTGTAACTTCCTATTGAGAAGCTTGTGGTACTCGGAGAACGGTAATTCTTGCAAGTGCATTACGACTAATAGGAACTTGGATTGTAATTAGTCTGATGAGGCAAAGCATACCTCAGAAGAAGAAAGGATAATGAAATTGTTACCTATTCATAATACGTAATTCCACGCTGAAATGTGGACTGAGTTGTACCACTAATGTTCAAACCTCATGTACATTTATTTTATCATTGGAATTTTTCAATATCCAAGGTAATTGTTCTGAACAGCATCTTTTAGACCATGTGACATGTCCCACGTACTAAAACTGACTGATACTTATTTTGGGCTTTTAAGTAACCCAAAAGCATTAAATTCACTAGACAAGTTCAATTACCAACCCTTGAGATTCAATTATCTGTGAATCGTTTTCCAAAATAATGCTGATGAATAATTTGTCGGGCCTGTCATTGATGATACGATAGTAATTGATGTTCCTCACAATAAATTACAATATTCATATTCTAGATATCAGATACCTAGTAATTGTAGTTATGCTGAATGATGAATCGGAAAATACAATATCTGATCAAATATTCAAATGAGACGCTTGTTTCGTTACTAAGATCATTTATTATGCATTTGATTGGTGATGAGATCCATGCAGCCTATGGTGATTAAGACCATTGGCCGAACTGTCAATCAAAAAGATGCATTTCCTTACAGTCATAGCACCTTCTCATCAATCATTTAATTCACGAATCGAAATTAAGCGTTGCTTATGGAAGTGATTGCAAGAATTTTTTTCCTAAGGTTTGTTGAACTGTCAGCAGTTCAACAAACCTTGGAGAAAAAGTGTACAATTCTTTCGATTTCTTGATTTTTGTGAAGATGTCGGATATTTATAAAAGGAGATTAAAAGAAAAGCAAAATTTTATCAATATGACTGTTACTACCACTAGACAGGATAACATTTTCTGTAAGAGATAACATGATACAATCTAGGTGCTCGGAAGGATGTTTTTTCTTTTTTTTAAAGTGAAAATTTAGAATACAGAAAAAGAATGTACTAAACTACATAGTTACTCGACCGCTCTCATTCACATTGATCTGTGTTAGGTCTTCCTGTTTAAAAAGGGTCGGCTGCGTTAGAATTGCCAATAACCAATTAGCCTATTGGATCGCTGAAAAGCTGACTGACATATGAATTTGCCAGGTGTTTTACGAATGGATGTCCTTTGGGCTAGATCCCAAGACCATGTTTTATAGGGATTGAAGGACTACTACCTGTTTAACGGTCTTTCAACTTCAGAGTCAGTTACTCTCCTCAGCACTCACTTGTTAGTGGCTATTACTAGGTAGATTCACCAAAAGCAATGGTTCGTGTAGATGTCTGTCCATAACGAAGGAAAAAATCATTTCTTTGAGATTCCCATCACTATTTCTCCGATATTCTCAATGTTACAAATGATTGTTGGGTAATACGTAAATCAGAGATACAGAATTACAGATGCGAGGTGCAGCTAGTATAAGTGGCGGTCACTGCACTAGAGGTCCCCGTTAGTAAAATAAAAACACTAAGTAATGGCTACCCACCGGTTTCCGATTATAGGTCAATTTATTTTATCTTAATGGAGAACACAGTAAGTATCTCTGTGTCTCAGAGGTGAGCAAATGTCTCTAGTAAACCAGATTTACCAGATAGGTAACTCTCATAATTCTGATGAAAGCTTTTGCTAATGTTGTTGTCGTGTGAGATCAAGCACTATCCTAGTAAACATATAGACGGCGGGTCATGAGTTCGATTCCCAAAGAATTAAAGTTCTTTTCTTGCTATAAGAGCTATAAGAGCAATCCAAAATCCAAGGCGGTGGGAAATGCTTGGAATTTACAAATAAGGAATTAACCCTTTTTTAAACTCAACAAAAGAATAGGTAAGTACTATATTGGACTGATAATTACTATTTAATATTATCCTCTTGTTTGAAGAAAGAAAAAAAAAAAAAAAAAAAAAAAAAAAGAATTCATCTGCAGTTACAACTATCGTTTTGCCGGATAGAAGAAGTCATGTTAAATGAATAATAATAAGAAGAAGGTGAACAAGGTTTTACTTTGGAATTTGGTAAAATAGAAAAACACATTGGAAATTGACACTCTGTATACGTGGTACCACTGGTACCTAATAGTACAAGTAGCTCCAGGTCCTCCAGGATTTCATAATAATAATTATTATTCATTTACATCTGTTTCATTCCGCACGTTTAAATGGTTTCAAGACATTATAGGCATTCAGAAGAAGACAAATTATTTCAATGACCTGAAAATCATTTGAGATACCTGATACCAACTGAATTTTCAAATTCTAATTTATTGTTAATTTGAGGCGTATTGGCAGATTTAAGAATAGTATTTCGAAGAAAGACTTATTGACATTCAGTACAACCTACCTATTTGCACTTGTAGGTTGTAGGATCATTCTTCTACTCATAGGTATGTATTGGTGACTTATGTGCCCAGATGAAACTTTGATCTCAATGAGCACTTACCTGAAACAGAGAAAAAGTCATACATATATAAAATAATTATAAAACTATGATCCTTGCGCGATACCTTTGTACTTTTTTATGTTAGTACTTTTGTTGTATTAATGTCTGTACTTTACTTGCAAGTTTCTACTTTTCAAGTATGATAATAATGGATACACACAATACATATATTTATACTTGAAGTGTTAATGGTTTTACTAGGTTTATGAGAACTAACTAGTCATTTTACTAGAAGAACAAAGTTCAAAGACATTTTTTAAAGATAGTTTCAAACACATCTTGGACACAAAGCCAACTGCCAGGGAAAGTCGAATTAGCGGGCCATCGATAAACAACTAAGTCGGGTATACACGAATATAAACCATATTTAGTTACTAAAAAGTACAATAGTACCACAAAAAGAAAACACAATATACAGGGTGATTCAGAAAAGTACCGTCAAACGTTAACCACATATTCTATGGGCTAGTTAAGGAGGGGTCAACTCTATAAAAGAAAGTGCGCAAATGCCTCCTAACGGAGGTACACGCCCCTTAAGGTGTTTTTAAACAATCGAAATTTTCATTGTACGGCTTACCTATTTGGGATATCGCAATATGGTAAAAAAGTCACTCTCAATACTAGATAGCACCTTCTTTTGGCACAAAATTTAACACCATTCCAATGTCAGGGGCGGTCTCAGGAGGGTCAGATGGTAGAAAAAAGGTTCTAACTTTTTAGTCATTGCTTGTAATTGAATTTGGTTTTCACCCTATTAAAATGTCTGTCATTGTCTACAAAAATGTTCTGAATAATTTTTTTCTCAAACCAACACAAACGCTTGAAAATTGAAATTGAAGATATTAAAACCGCATTAAATTTTGAAACCTATGCAACTAGCATACAATTTTAGAACAAGAATTTTCAGCCAATTCATTATTTAACAAAGAAATACACCTGGAATATTTGAACGTGTTCGTCAATCTTTTCGAAGGCGTATGGAGGTCTGCATTGAAGCCAGAGGAGCCCATGTGGGACATTTGCTGTAAATCTTATTTCGGCTTAAGCCCTTCAATTTCGATTTTCAAGCGTTTGTGTTGGTTTGAGAAAAAAAATTATTCAGAACATTTTTGTAGACAATGACAGACGTTTTAATAGGGTGAAAACCAAATTCAATTACAAGGAACGACTAAAAAGTTAGAACCTTTTTTCTACCATCTGACCCTCCTGAGACCGCCCCTGACATTGGAATGGTGTTAAATTTTGGGCCAAAAGAAAGGTGTTATCTAGTATTGAGAGTGATTTTTTTACCACATTGCGATATCCCAAATAGGTAAGCCGTAAAATGAAAATTTCGATTGTTTAAAAACACCTTAAGGGGCGTGTACCTCCGTTAGGAGGCATTTGCGCACTTTCTTTTATAGAGTTGACCCCTCCTTAACTAGCCCATAGAATATGTGGTTAACGTTTGACGGTACTTTTCTGAATCACCCTGTATATTCAGTATTAATAAACATTAATATTATTACTGACAGAATTTCAGTAGGAGTAGACACTCATGTATTCACGACCAGACTCAATATGGCCACACATAAATCACCGGCAGAATCATCTGAAAAGTATTTCTTCGTCAGCCAGTTATTTTTAAAGCAAACTTTCTATCCTAACCACCAGCTTTTTCATTTTTAAATCAAATGGGTAACTAACATACGGACAAAGATATTTCTTTTTCAGAACGTGTTTTTAATTAGTCCTAATGTTATTGAAAAACTGGTTTTTACAATCCTGGTAAGCACATTTTTTCGAGTGAAAAAAATTCAACAGAATGATATGCAGTGAAACTTGGTCTCAGTATCTGTTCTACTGAGATTTGCATGATTTTTAGATAAGAAGAACAAAACATAAAGCTCTGATTTGGAGAAAAACTTTTTTCAAGTGTTTTTTTTTCTGTGGCAGTTTTAACAGTTGTGTTTAGTTAGGACTATTGCACAAACAAAATATCAATTACCAGGATGTGGCTAAATAGATGCAGACTTTTGACCCAAACATCGTCCTTAATCTATGTTGAAAATACCAGGACGAAATTCCCAACTATAGCTTTTGGTCTTACAAACAAGCCAAACAACTTCTCCTGCCAACAAACTAAAAATAGAAGCAACTCAACTCTATGTTTGCGAACTAGACTTCACTCTAGAAATGAGCGGAGTGTTCAGTCTTCGGCTTCTTACTCTACTTTTTGCAGATTTATGTCCAAGAAATGTCCCCCCGACGACAAAGACAAGAAAACTGATTCTAAAAGTAGTAAAGTTTCAGAAGACAAGAAAACGGATTCTATAAGCAGTAAAGTTTCAGAAGACAAGAAAACGGATTCTAAAAGCAGTAAAGATTCAGAAAAAGAAGATGTCAGCGGTCGAAACCCCAGCAGTCTCTTGATTAGCGGAAGACAGGTGCGACAAAATTTCCATGAAAAGTGCGTCGAGAAGATCAATGTTCAAATCAACGATGAGCTGTTTGCAGCATACAACTACATCTCCATGGCATCTTTCTGCAATCAAGATAACGTCGCTCTGAGCGGCTTTGCAAAATTCTTCATGCTTTCTTACAAAGAAGAAATCGAGCACATGGAGAAACTAATCTCCTATCTGAACAAGCGGGGCGGCCAGTTGCATCTGACGTGCGTGGACAAGCCGTTGAAACACGAGTGGAAGCACGCAGAGGAGTTGGTGGGCGACGCGCTTCAAATGGAGAAAGATCTGAACTTGAAGCTGCTGGCGCTCCACACGTGTGCATCCCAGCACAATGATGCACACCTGACGGACTTCCTGGAGGAGCACTACCTACAGGAGCAGGTGGAAGCCATTAAGGTGCTGGCAGACTTGCTGACGACCCTGCGGCGGGCGAGACGAGACCTGAGCGTGCATCTGGTGGATAAGGAGCTGGAGGGAGGGGGGTTCAGCCCTCACGGAAACGGAAAGTGAGAAAAGCGAGAAAACGGAAAGTGAGAAAAGAAAAAAAAGCAGCGTGTTTTTTATCTTTTGGAATTTAGCTATTTAAAGCCCGAAGTCCGTTGCAGAATTTCATCTGTTTTACTTGTACCATATAACTTGTAGTTTATAGAGTCGTATATTTTTCTAAAAGAACATTTACATATTTTACATGTTATCAAGAAATCATAATGATGAAAATCATACGTACTTTTTTCCTATAGTAAATAGATTCTCCTTTCTCCTCAACACTGCTACAGAAACGGATTCCACTAAATCATGAAAAGTATCCCAGGCACAAAGGTTTATACATCAGATTAAACAACACATAACACTTATGAAGTTATTGGCGACGTAATCTAGATTTTATGAACTTTTGCGTGAGAATACAGTAACAGTTTACGGTTCTCGTTCTAGTGATACAACCAGCTAACTAAATCTAACTAACAATAAAAAGGTGGACACATAAACCTACATGCAGACTAGAATACAAACAATTGGCGAGTTCAGTTACAAGGTGGTATTTTCACTTCTCTTTTTTTTTTACGAGAAATGTGAAATTGAACTTGAAGTTTTAATTATGTTTTATTATTATTAAAGAGAAAATTTATCTTTTTTTACGGAAATAATCGATGACAGGGTCTGTGAAACTGATGTCGTGTCCGAGACGGGTGGACCATCGCCACGCTGGGTGCTTCGCTAGCAAATGTAAATATATAAATTCCTGAACATTTTGGTCCACCCTGAACATCCACCTATCTCGATGTATCAGCAATAAACTCGACTTCTTCCGTTAGGTCTAGGTGCTGAGAGCTATAATGTAATCAGTTAACATATTACTCGGACTCATGGGACTTCCAAACAGGGCACCTTGCATTTCGCATGGCAAATTGCGCTCGGCCAGTTCTTAGTTCTCACCGATAAACTTCAAGTTATTCAGTTCTACACCCACCCATGCTTTGCAGTGATTGTATACGGCAGATGCATCGTACTTAGCCACCGTGACAAAGTTTGCTAGAGCCAAGTTGAACTTTGATGCTACATTGTTTTTTTTTTCGCAATTTCAACAGACACTTGTTTTGTGTGTGTTTGTGTCTGGTGGGCATGCGTGGCTGGTGCTAAGGAGCTGCGAAACTCCAGCACCCCTAGACGTAAGAGAAAAAAAAGAGGATTTTCTCAAGTCCTAGCTCGTACATAATGAAAATTATCACACCTTTTTACAATAACTAATGCATAGTTATTATGATTGGCATGGTAAACATATTCAAATTCTTTAGATACTGAAAGAGCGACTTTATAAATCCCAATTTAGTCCGGTTTATGTGGCAGCACCCTCAAAACATTTCCCCACCGGCCGCGCCTATTGGTGGGTTGATTATTTTGGTAGAACATCATCTATTACAGAAAGGAAAAAGGCAAATACAATAGAAGAAAACTAGTTTGCAAACTTAAAAGTTTCAGGCGTTACAGAAATTAGGACAAATTCTTCGCAACAAAATTGGTGCTAACTGCTAACCTGTAGCTGACGAAAATATTGGATGAAGTAGGTTAATGTTGCTTGATAAAGGAGAATATTGTCATTTTTTCCATGAATAATTTTTATTTCGTTTGATCCTCAGGTAGTTTTAAATGAGTAACTCAAAAAACATGTTTTTTCCCTGTTATTTAAAAAGAGAAAAGAAGTCTTCAGCGTTTGACAGCAAAAACATTTTTAATATTTTTAGCGTTCTTGTTACTGAACACCTCAATGAATCGTTATGGAAAGGATGCCCAGCGTAAGATGGTAGATGTTATAACGGAAACACATCGTCTTGTCGCTGGTACTCAATCAAGCATGTCCTATTGATTAAATGAAATTACATCCATGTTTAGCATAATATTCCCAACACACTATACGTGATGGATTAAGGATTAGAGAAGACAACGGAATGCCAGAAAATGTACAGTTGTTATCACCGTGCACGGAAGGAAAATCACATTATGTTCATAATGGTATACACAGTGGGTACCACAGAGTCATTAGCCACCTTGGACTTCAGGATATTAGGAAATAGAACCTTGAACTTAAGGATAGGAAATAATACAAGAAGCCTTCTTTCAGAAAGGTGCACCCCAGTTGCGATTTGTTTCCAGAACTTTTAGATCAACGGACAATAATTCCTGATTACAGAGACCCACCAATACGTAACGAGTGAGTACAGTGACTTGTGCAAAAAGAACATTGCATACATTTTTTTTCCACTTAACATTTTTTGACGGCCTTTTCTGAAAAATAAAGGCATACAATAAAAATAAAGGCCTCTCAAAACTAAAATGGCAGTGGCACGTGCAAGTCTCACTCAATATCTTTGACATTTGAAAAAGAGAAAAACAAAACAAAAGCAATATAATAAAAATAAATTAAAACAAAAACACAAACAATGAGCAAGACCAACACCCTGAAATATAAAATTCTAATCGACAAGAGCCGAAGATTTTGACTGGGAAAACACCTCACATCCGAGTGCCGACTTCTTGAAAGGTGTAAATCACTTCTTGTCTGATCAATTTAGCGAACCCATATTACGAAGATAAGTGCTCACTTGTTAGTAGTTAATTATAACAGTCCATGTCGAAGGTAATCTTTTATCTGTAAACGCCAGATGCTGAGCTTGGGGAGTGAATGTGAGGCGGATCTTGAATCTCGCGTTTGAATTAAAATTCTAACAGTTCTTTTATGTATCCTCTTTTTTATTGAAGAATGCAATTTCCGAGCATAAGTGGCGGTGTCCCGCGTAGCCTAGTGGTTATGGCTATTCTGGTTCGATAAACACACGGCTAAGGACAAGAATGTGTTTTCATATACTAGTCTAGTTTTGTATCGAGAATGGGCGGGGCACTCCTCAACCGCGATACAAGATACAAAGGGGTAGATATTCCTCACATGAAGTAGATGGGAGCAAAAAGAAGAGGACACATTATTATTTACATTATGTATGTCATGTGCTCTTTGTAAAATTTAAGGTCCAAACAAAAGATTAGCCCCTCAAATATATACAAAAAGATAGTCAGTCCCTCAGGTCCGAGTTTCAACCAATCACAGTGCACTATAGACCGACTTAAGGGCCGGTCAGGCTTATCTTGTTTTAATCCTTATATGTAATTCAGCCCTCGGTAGTCCATCTTGTAATACAATTTTTTTATTTATTTTCTTAAAAATGACAAAAAAAATCACAAATTGTACTGGAAATACTGGAATTTACTGCGCGAATATACATATATAGTTTGTATACAGGGTGAGCATAAAGTCTCACCCCACCCCCCGTATCTCGAGAATGGCTGAAAATACAAGAAAACGCAAAAACCCGTATTCCTTAATTTTTAAGGGGATTAATTTTCAGCCAAAAAAAAATTGCCTACACGGCCCCAGTCAGGCTGGGCATGGACCAATTTTAAAATCTTAAATAGAATAGTATGTCTTGTGGCATATTGTTTTAAAGGTTTCATAGAGAGAAGTTCATTACAACAAATTTCAGTGAGCTACAACTTACCGTTCTCGAGATACAGGGTCGGACGTCCTGCGTAATATCCATATATTTTGACCTATTACTCGTTGACCGTAAATTCCAGAAAAATGAAATTTGTTGATAATAACTCCTTATCGCAAGAACTTTCGAACAAGTTAAAACTGGATTTGTTTTTTCGTTAAAATTTTTCGGACTTTTCGCCCGGGTGGCTGATGAAACCGACCAGAAACTAATATCAACAGAGTATGTCGAGTTATATTTCTTTCGAAAGTGCTTGTCATAAGGAGTTATTATCAATAAATTTCATTGTTCTATAATTTACGGTTAACGAGTTATAGGTCAAAATATATGGATATTACGCAGGGCGTCCAACCCTGTATCTCGAGAACGGTAAGTTGTAGCTCACTGAAATTTGTCGTTATGAACTTGTTTTTATGAGACCTTTAAAACAATATACCACAAGACATACCATTCTATTTAAGATTTTAAAGTTGGTCCATGCCCAGCCTGGCTGGGGCCGTGTAGGCAATTTTTTTTTGGCTGAAAATTAATCCCCCTAAAAATTAAGGAATACGGTTTTTTGCGTTTTCTTATATTTTTAGCCATTCTCGAGATACGGGGGGTGGGGTGAGACTTTATGCTCACCCTGTATAGGTAAACAATATTCTAAAAGAAGTTTATTTTAAGTATGTTAGTAAGAAACTATTCATATATGACATGAAGTTTATTGCTTAGTTCAATTATTTTTCCTTTTATTTTCTACTCTCAAGTGCAGATTGTTTGTCAAGATCTCATGTGAGCCGGTAACACCTAAACTCTGAAGGAACCGATTACGAAATGTCGCCTCTCTTGTATGAAAATTTGAAGAACAAAATTAACTTCTGTGTCATAATTTTAGCATCAATTCTATAGGGTTATGTAAATCAAAGAGCACAGAGCTTGCCATACTCAAAGTACTCAAACATGAAAAAGTAAAAGTGAACGAATACAAACACACAAAACCTCTCTAGACACAAACAAAAACAAATAATACAAAATGGCAACAAGATCCACTTGTCATCATTTTTATTTAAACACCTATTGACAAAATTATGGTAACATCGCATTGACACCACAACATGAAAAGACTTTGGTAACGCGGAAACTAGAACATCAAACAAAAACAAGCAAAAAGACATCTGTTTGAAGAATAAAGACTTGTTGACAAGTTGATAAACAAGTAAACACTTTCTTCAAAAAATAGTAAGAAAAGACAATAGAAAGTTTAGTAAAAGATAAATGTTAAAGTCATTCTCTTGAAAATAATATTGGTTGTTAAAAAATTGTCCAGTTTGTTTACTATTAGTTATGTAAGTAAAACATACTTTCAATTTATTCGCTATCAGTCATGTAGTGGAGCAACTAAAGCTAGTGCGAACGGTAACCGTAGAAGAGTTGTCAGGTGCACGGTTAAAAAATGTCTTTAACTTGAAAATTATCAACTAGATCCGAGGTCCACCCTAATTCAATGCTATGTGAATGTGATACATCTCGATCATCGCCATCATTATACTTACTTTTGTGGCAGCGTTTCAACATGATATTTAATATAAAAATTTCTACATAATATATGTACTGAAATAATCATAGAACTACCTACCATAAATAAGTTTATTCATTTGAACTTTATAGTTCAACAATTAAATATAGACCTGTTTCCGGCATGGAAAAGCAAAGAATTTCTAATCATAATTTAGATTAAATTTCAAAGTAAACCGTAACTGATATTGAATTGATGTATTTATCGTTAACGGTGGAATAGTTTATGACGGCCACACTGACATAAACTTAGCATAAATATATTCTGAGATGCCCAGAACACTTAGAGCATTTTTTATTACTCTTGGAAAGAAAAGTTGTGCGTATCTATTTAGTATTTTAGTCAAACAGGGACGATTTAAGAATACACGAGTTAAATTCAAATACGTAAATTGTTTTCTTCCTGTGATCTTACTTTCTTCTATTTTATTTCGGGGTGATGAATCGAATCCTTGTGTCCACAAAAAAACATATCAAACTTCTTATTTCATGCAATCTAGCTCTTCCTCTCTGACCATAGCAAATCTAGTGTCTATAATTGTTATTGGGTTTGAGTGTATGTCAAATTTCATACATACACCTGTTTTGTATTGCACTTTAAAAAAATACATAAACAGTTTTTCCTAAGAATATACCTAAAAATACGAATTAATTCATTTTAATTATATAGATTGACATTCAGCTGAAGGTAGCTTAGGTTATAACTACCTACCATCGGAGCGGAAGAAAAACGACGAGAAAGTAAATGTCAACCAAAAACTTATTAATAGGGTTCATGTTGCTTTTCTCATTGTCAAATAAGCTGACAGACTAGTTATCATTAGCACATTTGTTTTAATCATAAAAGTAAAACAAATATGTAGCAATGGATTACTCAAATCGCCACTTTTAGGATTTAAACCACGACCTCCAGTTTACGAGTCAACTGAATTAACGATTAAGGGCGAAATTAATGGATACATTACATTACAAAAACGTCTATTAATTCCGCCTTAATTTACTGAGACCGGTCCTATGACTATGCTGTCAAGTATATCTGCCCCTGATCCTAGAATTCCAGCATATTCCTAAACTCACGCTGTGTAGCCTACGAACGATCCTGGATCAATTATATCTGATTTCTAAATCCACTCTCAGAATCTAACCCGCGTTCCCCGGCTTGGGAAGCTATGAATGAAAGATGCTACGTGTCAGCGGAGTTGACAAAGTACCTACTGAAAGCTAGCACGGTGAGATGCTGTAGAACCCATTCGTGTTTATTGAATCGTCACGAGGTTTTGAGAGGAAAAGTATAGAGGAACGTTGTTGAGTATTGATTTATCTCCGGTGAACTTTGCTAACCTTGAGGAGAAAGCTTGGCATCTCCGGCGAGGATCAGCGAACAACTGCTACCACACAAGAATGATCTTGCTCTGTGGATACCTGTAATAATGCGCCTAATACATTCTTTAAAGTACATGAGTAATTATTATACTCGAGAACCTGCTTACACGATGATTTGCTATCTACATCAATGAGAAAATGTTGATTACGATCCGTGAATCCAGTTTTTTTTTTTTTTTTTTTTTTAATAAAAATCCTTTCCTCGGAATGTGCAACCACTCGGAATACTATTTCAATTTGGACAGTGTACTAATATGGGTTTACTCAAGGTCCGCCTTTCGGTCCTGTTTTTTTTTCATTTTCAAGAAAACCCTTCAAATTCCGTCCCTTAGTCAGCAGTTCATAAATAAAAGCAATATTCTAACTTACCACAGAAAGGGATTCCCTCAGGCATCCACTGGCCGCTCCGATCACACACTCTCCTGGCGGGTCCCAGCAGCTCAAAGCCGCGTTCACACGAGTACGTAGCCACCGTGCCGGCAGCAAGGGTGTCATTAGAGAACGAAATGGAGGAGTGGGCGGGGGCACCCGGGAATCGGCACTCGTCGGATTCTGAAACTGAAGAGGGCGGGAAGTTTAAAATTAATTAAAATAGAACTAAGGTTGTTATACGTATGTATATATAAAGTATGTACAGTTTTATTTTAATTAAAATTTACATTATTGAGAACATAGGACACATACATTTTAAAAATAAAATTAACTTTGTTTTTTAGTGTGGGTGTCTAATACATTCTAAAACTTTCAGCGGACCACTTCGACAATACAAAGAGTTAGCTATTCTCGTGCTTTATACCCCCAAAAACACCACTTCGTGGTTAAAAAAAGAAGAACGCCTCACTCAAAAGAATGATTATAATTATCTAAAAATAAATGATATCAAATTGAGAACACCTTTACCCCCTCTTTTTCTATTTCTCTGCACTCCTCTCTGAATTTATTCCTCTTATGTTTATCTTTCTTTATCATTTCTAGGGGTCATCCCAAACTTGATTTCTCTTTAAATTTACTTGTTGAACGGCAATAAAAACTGGCGGTCGGTGTATGATTTTTCTGAACTTATTTGATTTGAATCTAGAAAATTACACCGCGACCGCCATTTTTTATTGCCGTTCAACAAGTAAATTTAAAGAGAAATCAAGTTTGGGATGACCCCTAGAAATGATAAAGAAAGATAAACATAAGAGGAATAAATTCAGAGAGGAGTGCAGAGAAATAGAAAAAGAGGGGGTAAAGGTGTTCTCAATTTGATATCATTTATTTTTAGATAATTATAATCATTCTTTTGAGTGAGGCGTTCTTCTTTTTTTAACCATGAAGTGGTGTTTTTGGGGGGATATCAGTTCTTTTTGTATGAAAATATAGGTTCATACACTACTGAAACATTATGAATAACAAAAGTAAATAAGCTGGGAAAATGTGAATGTACCAAGTTGTCTTTTTTTAAGATATAGTTTTAGCAGTACGTATTTAATTTTTCTAAGGTCAATATGTATTTGGATCACAGATTTGGCCCCCTGAGACCTCAAAGTGAGTAAATAATATATAAATTTGCAATGCAAGACCTTTTGATTATATACTCCACATGATTAGGTTTATCTTACAATGCTAAATAGACCTCGGAGCCTCCTATGAGGGACACTAAAACACCTAGATTTACAAATGCCAAAGAAATTAATTTCTAATCACCTTATCAAGGTGAGGTAATGAGTTCTCTCCCGTTGACCTTTTCTTACCCGAATTTTCTCCGGCTTGTTGCAGGGGTCACCAAGAGTATCTCTCCCGGAAATAAGACCATGCTTTTTTACATTAGGTATTTAAGAAAATGAAAACTATAAAATTATCATTTTTATATAAGAATCGGCCTTTTATAAGGAAATCTTTAAAATCTCTAACTAATGAATGCCTTCAGTGTATATTAGAGTTAGGTAAAATACATAGAATGCCATGCCTTAGGAATATAGAAGTGTTAGGGATAATACATAGAAGGCAATGCCTCGGTTTTATGGTAGGGTTAGGTAAATATATAGAAGGTCATGCCTTGGGATCGGACCCAAGTCATCGTGCGTACAAGCCTAGTATGCTACCACCCACTTGGCCAAAGTCACTAATTTGTCACAACTTTTAGTGAGTAGCATCGACATTATGAGAGCTAATTCATCATATTTTATCTTCATCCAACCATGATTGTCCAAAATCAATCTCGTAATGCCGCCACAGGTCATTGGCCAATTCTGCAACTAAAATTTTCCTCGCGAGGGTAATGAGGTTGTCATGAAGATCAAATATAAAGATCGGAAAAACAAAACAACGTTAAGCCCAAATTGAAAATATAGAGCTAAAAAATTTCATCCCCGCCAGGATTCGAACCCATGCTGACTGGGTAGCAGATCGAGCTTGCTACCAATAGACAAAATTGTCTTCTAAAGAAACGGACGGAAAATGAACTAACTAAATTAATACTTGGAAACTTAAACATTAAAATTTTGCAGTGAGAGAGCGAGATCATCTCGAAAAATACATACTGGCCAAGATCTGACCACTAAGCTAAGGATTCGAAGGTACCTACCCGCCAAAGAAAATGAAAAGGCCACCAGGTGCCACCCAGTGGACCGGATGAAGGAATTAAATCAATAAATTTGGTATCTGCTCATCAAGATCTTTCATTTGATACCACTTAAGATTAATATTATCCTTCAATTCCCGATTTGGGCTCCCAAAACCCGAGGCCGCCCAAATGGGCCGCCCGCTTATAATTTAGAATTTTTTTTTGGTCCGGGCTCATCTCCATTATATCTTGATCACTTTAGACGGCAATAGGTGAGTTCGGTGCGAAGATTACCCGCACCTTTTTCGCATGTATGAATTCGGTGCCGCCGAAAAAAGGTGATGTATGAGTTCGGTGCGGTCCTAATGACTTATAAATTGATTGTTTTTTTATAATGTACTCTGTTGCTTGTTAACAGTCATCCTGCTGTTATTAAGTTAGTAGATTATGTTGTAGACAGTTACATTCAGCAAGGCTGTCCATTTCCTCCTTGAAGGCCATGCCTAGGGTTAATAGTAGGGTTAGGTAAAATACAATGAAGGCCATGCCTTGGGTTTATAGTAGGGTTAGGTAAAATACAATGAAGGCCATGCCTTGAGTTTATAGTAGGGTTAGGTAAAATACAATGAAGGCCATGCCTTGGGTTTATAGTAGGGTTAGGTAAAATACAATGAAGGCCATGCCTTGGGTTTATAGGAGGGTTAGGTAAAATACAATGAAGGCCATGCCTTGGGTTTATAATAGGGTTAGGTAAAATACAATGAAAGCCATGCCTTGGGTTTATAGTAGGGTTAGGTAAAATACAATGAAGGCCATGCCTTGGGTTTATAGTAGGGTTAGGTACAATACAATGAAGGCCATGCCTCGGTTTATTAATTGAAGGCCATGCCTATAAGGAAAAAAATACTATAATTACCTGAACATCAGGGCAAGTACCAGGGCACCGAATTCATACATGACCTTTTTTAGGCGGCACCGAATTCATACATGACCTTTTTTAGGCGGCACCGAACTCATACGTTTTTTTATTTTCCGCACCGAACTCATACATAGCCCTTTAGACACCTCACTTAATCTTCAGTGCCAAGTTAAGGACACGAAGTCGGGTCTCAAAGGATCCGTATGAAAAAAAAAAACGGAAAAAAAAAAATTATGAATCTTTTCGTGTCTTTCACGATTGTTGGGGAGTCTCGAAAATAGGGTTCCCGTTGGCCTAGGAAGTCAAACAAAAAATCAAATCAATTTATTTTTCAACGTAGAGTCCATTTCTGCAATAAAAATTGCAATTTTTGAAATTCATGTTGCATTTTTCGCTGGCTGAAAGTACATGAAATGCATGGGAACTATGTTTTCCGTAACCTTACACTCTGCCGGGCTGTCTCTTTCTTTGTATAGGCGTTCTTCACACCTCGGCCGAGGTGTTTGATTGGAAGAGTGGGTAATTCGAGACATCTCATTACTAACCATTGCTACGGTAACTATAAAGTAGATTGCTTCTTGCACTTGTTAAGAATAGGTCTGCAATTACCACTAGATCCGCTGATGCCACTGATACCATAGCTCATTACTATTATACTCCTCCATCAGGGTCAGTTCTTGCGAAGGAAATTCGGGAGTTGAAAAGGGATTTTTCTTCAAGAAAATCTTTTCTTTTTCTAACTTTAGACTAATTCGGGAATATCACATTAATTTGTGTTAATCACTTTTGGTGTGACAAAAATACTCAAATCGCTTTACTTAATAATTGCTTAACTTGGTACTTGAACCACGGACCTCCGATTACAAGTCCGCAGCCTTATCGATCCAGCTACTGAGGTCGGTCTAGTTTGGGAATAAAAGGGATATAAGTTTCTGACGTGGCGGCTCTGAGAAAGTTATCTCTTATTGAATCTGAGCCTTTAGGTCGTGGATTTGATTCCTGCCTGTGGAAAATATTTCCGACTGAACACCTAATTGTAATTCGCACATTAGTTCATGTTTAGGTTAGTAATCTTCCCGAAACCAAGGACATAAGAAAGTTAGCTCATCCATAAACAAACATTTCTTAGATCTTATACCTCAGTTATCTACAGAGTCTCTTTTGAAAAGTTTTCTCACGAATTTAACGTAAGAACAATTCTATACTTTAGGTATCAAATGGCTGATAGTGCCAACAACAACAATGACACCTTAGATCTTAGATTTACCAGTTCTTGTGAGATCGCTGATGTTGAGTTATTTCCCGCAAATTGAATACTTAGCGGATGCGCATACTTCGAACCTTTATGAAGCTCAGAGTTTCGGACACGGTGAGTGACCACTCAAATTTGAACCCTCATGATGGTGGATATTTTCCAAGGCCAACCCAAGCTGAGTGACGTTAATGTAGGTAGCTGATTTGTGAGTTTCCATCAATTGGAGGGAAAAATCCCCGTCTCAAATGACCTACATGTTAAAAAGACGTGCAAAAGAAGCCCTACATGAATCAAGCTTAAAGATGACGATCCGTCGTGATATGACCATGTAGTTGAAAGCGAAGTTAAACCCAAATTTAAAAAAAATGACGCAGTTCATCCACAAAATGGGCTTTCTGGGATTTGCGCCTGGAAACTCCTAGGATCTGTTAGGATTATTGTTCGTTTAATTGTTTCATGTTGAATGTTCTTACTCAGTGAACCATCATCATCATCTTGTTCACCAGTGGTTCCATTATGTCTGCTCGCTTTATCACTGTACTCACCGTGCGGACACGACTGATGAAAAGAGGAAATACTTAGCAACCGAAGATAGCTCTCGGGTTTTTCATCCCCAGATATTCGAAAGACATCGTGAAAAACTTGAGCCTCTTATTTTTTAAAACCCAGTATATCATGGAATGAAGATATTTTACCATCCAAAATATCGTCGGCTAGAAGGTAAAACTGACCCAGTGACAGTTGGTCATTTTTTCAATTTTTCGTTACTCTGGCCAAATACATGGAGATGGTCCAAATGCAGATGGTCAGTTTTACTCGTACCTTCCAGCTGACTATACAGGGTGTCCCGTATACAGATGCAAATATTTTGAGGGTAGGTTCAGCCCACCGTGGATTATCATATGAGCGAAACTTGCAGTGGGGCATTTTGCTTCGTTAAAGAGTTATGGCCAAATCCCTGTTTTTCCCACAGGTCTAGAGGTCACTTGGATCGATGCATGTTTTTAAAGAAATGATAGCCAGTAAGTAATTTTCGACTTCATGTATGAATAGTCATGCATATTTCCCTTCAAATGCAGTTGGTTGCATAAAAAAATATTGAAAGACCAGAGAGATATTTAATCATAAGTTCAATACTTTCCTAAAATTCGATTTTTCCCTTTCGTGAATTTAGAGTACTTCTACAATAATTGCAATTCTGCGTATCACTAGGTAAAAAAATACCCTTTGCTATTTAGTTTCAATAAATACAAAGTTCTTTCAGACGCCTGAAAGAACGAATGAGATACGCCTTATTAAACGGCACCAGAAGGAGAGAAACACATCTTTCAAATTTTGAATCTGGGCGCTATAGCATTTTGAAGAACACTCGATGCCTGAAGCAGTCTGTGTGACCATTTTTGTGCCAACTGCAAGTTATAAATGAAAATTTTCTGAGTACAAATAGTTCTATTAACCAACTATATCAATCAAATCTAATAGTTAAAATAACAAGGCGATCAATTTGTTCGGTGGAAGAGAAAGCCACAAGCTTTAACCTCGCCCTTGGTTCGCTACATATTCTTTTGGGTTCTTTTTATTTCATGTCCTGTGTTGCAGAATGTATCATGTTTGTAGTTTATCAATAAAGTATTAATAATAATAATAATAGTAACCTGAAGGTTGGATGTTTAAGTTTTACCCAAAGTTAATTTTCGGCACTTTTTTGTTATGTTTTTGATATCATGATTGTGATAAACACAAAAATGATATTTTTAATTTTACTTCTAAAAATAAAATCACAATTTTTGTTGTTAGCGCAGAGTCTTTCTCCATGTATTCTTTGTCCATAATTATACCACTGGTTGCTGCTTTCGTTGCAGCCTCTCTTATTTTTCCTCATGATAACCCTGTGACCCCGTACCCCATTCACATAAAAGTTCACACCGACCGACCACTGTGAATGATCAATTTCCCTCTGTTAAACATCCCAGAGCAGTGTATTTATACCTCAAATTACGCGCCAATTCTGTTAAATTTAAGCCAACTTTGAATTTTCCATCATGAGTCAGAAGTGTTTTTTGAGCTTTGTGTGTACTGCGTTCCATGATCTTTAAAGTAATATAAATGAGTTTTCTTTTTTCCTAAAACTAAACATAATAGGGTATTTTTTTAACTAGTGATACGCAGAATTGCAATTTTAGAAGTACTTTAAATTCACAAAAGGGAAAACAGGGAAAAATCAAATTTTAGAAAAGTATTGAACTTATGATTAAATATCTCTCTGGTCTTTCAATATTTTTTTATGCAACCAACTGCATTTGAAGGGAAATATGCATGACTATCCAATCTATCCATATATGAAGTCAAAAATTACTTACTGGCTATGATTTCTTTAAAAACATGCATCGATCCAAGTGACCTCTAGACCTGTGGGAAAAACAGGGATTTGGCCATAACTCTTTAACGAAGCAAAATGCCCCACTGCAAGTTTCGCTCATATGATAGTCCACGGTGGGCTAAATCTACCCTCAAAATATTTGCATCTGTATACGGGACACCCTGTATACGTTTAGATAATTAATAAGTTTAATAACGTTTAAATTATTAATACATATCCATTCCATCAAATATTGTGCAATTCAGTCGACTAAGTTTCTGAATAGAACTATTTGATTCGCAAATAATAGGTACAGGAAATATATCAATTGCAGCTTTTAGTCCTTAAACGATGGGACAATCTCCCATGAACAATCTTAATCTCATTGAGTAATATGGAGGATATAATAGTCTCCTCTTTTTATATAACTTCTTCGAATATAACTTCTTTTTGTATAACTTCTTAGAAAACGCGAATAATTTACTTGAAGACCTAAGTACGCAATTAAAATCAATACCTGAAGTCTTTGAGAGAACTTGGTTTGACTATCTGGAATGCCTTTCTTTTTTGTCTTGACTCAATAAACCATCTGACCCCTAGTACCTCGTTACTTAAACTCATAGGTAACGATACCAACCAGGTATTTGTGAAAGCAGACTCTCCTATCAATATCAATTACCCAAACACATTTGACATTATCGTCTTCCTATGGATCAATTGATCACGTTCTTTACGAGGAGAAATTGAAACTAATTTTATTGAATTTTATTCACGACATGTATGGGGAACAATGGATCAGGATTTTTGGCTCACGGGTGTTTTGGTATGTGAAAATTGTCACCGCCAAATTGAATTAATCAATAGGTGATGCCTGATGACATACTTAATATGCAATATCATTAACCCTGATCAAGTCTCGAGAACTGCATGTACAATTTGCAGATGGTATTTCTTCATTGACTCATAGGGTATCAAAATAAGTCAAACAATCAAAGGACTGGTTCCATTTCTGGAGTAATGTAAATTTCTTTCATTTTGTATTTACTTGGATGTTGGTGATTCAATCCTCTTTAGGATAACTCAGTAGGAAAAAACACATAGCTTTTTACAAAACCTCTGTACAGACCTAAATTTCTTGTTATCTTTCGTCTACAAAAACTGTCATTTAGGCCCGCCGATGAATTGGTAGCTGAACCTTGAATCCAATATATCAACCATTGCTCGTAACAGGGCACACTGGGCAGCCAAAATTTTCACCTCTTTTCAGTAAGAAGAAATGACGTTCTCGCAGGGTTAACAATTTTAATTTGAATTAAGGTTGACTATTTATGTAGGTAAGGATATCTGTGTAAGAGACATTCTGGTCCGTTGAGACTATTAGGTAAAAGTGTCATTTGGAAAGTGCTGAGTGCCAAGACTTCGTGTTTCAACTAAAGGTGTGATGAATCAAGAATATTAATTCACTTGAGTGACGAGAGTACTAGATTTAGCACTTGGCTAGAAATGTGTATCTCATCCATCATAATAAGGTAGGTACTTCGATAACTTTTTGAATACAGGGTGATTCATCAGGATCCCGCGAACTCAGACGAAAATAAAGTTATGATAGAAGTTTCATGAAATTATGACGTTTTAGGATTAAAATCATTACTTACTCCAAGGGCGAAATTAATAGACAAAATAGAGTTCGTCATGACTAAGCACTGGTTTTCTCCATCTAAGACAGTACGCAAATCGAGACTTAGCACCACAGAGATATTACAAAAAATTGTATTATTTCCGACCTAAATTTGGGTTTCAAGTGATATTATTATTATTATTATTTTTAATGAACATTTATTTAAGAGAGGTCTCTAACAATCGAAGACAAGTCCTTGCCCCTTATTATTTTTAAAGATCATTAACATCGACGAGTTTTACTAGAGACTAAGAATTATCCAACTCCTTCTATAAATTTGCTTTTTCCCAAAACTACCTACTTGGGACTTGGGGTTGGCATTGTTCCACCTTTTCGTCATGGTTGAACACTAGTTCTACCAACATTAAACTCACCCAGCTTGAGATGGGCCAGCCACCAGTCTACCAGCAATTGATAAAAACCCAACGACTCTAACATATTCAGGAAAACAACTTTCCCCTTCACTTGAGGGACTTGACGTTTATGTGGCATACATTGTAGTTCGTACACTGTCTCCTGTGGATTATGGAATGTCTGCTATTACCATAATCTCATTGTGTCTTGCTCAATTATCTCATCATAGCATCTCTCGCAGCTCTAGAGATTTCATTATGCTTTCTTCTAATTGATTTAAAAGTGAAATGCCCGAGGATGATTTTGCAAGTTTGTTCACAACTGCGCTCGAGATCACAATTATGCTAGAATGATAATTATTTAGGTGAGTTCGTAAGTAGACAATGGCGAGGAAGCTGGCGGAATGAATTATAATTATTATATTCATGGGGGTGCTTGATTCCTGCCTGCCCTGACGGACGCACCCGAGTTCCGGCCCGAGACATGGCTCTATATTTATTTTTCCTAACCCTACTCTACTCAATGAGGCATTGCCGTACATCGTTTCGTACCTGAATTCGTCGCCACCGGCCCTGACAACGTCAACATTTCTTGCCCCAGCTTTATTATTTTCTTTTAGCGGGTCAATCCTGTAACTGTAGGTAATTTGTTCTCTCTTCCATTTAAATGTAAATGTCTTTTTGATCTATATTCGATAGAAACATGCAAATAATCAGAAGCAGAAGCTCTCTCAGTTGATACAAATACGACCATGAACTGGGCCTCGAAGGAATTTGGGCCGCAAAGTCTGCCCGGTTGAAGCTACAGCTATGATGATAATGACGAAAAAGATATACAAGACCGATTATACCCGAACTATCTTGTCTACGAGTACATCAGAAAAAGTTAGAAGACATCACCATATTAGATAATAATATGACAATTTGTATAAAAAAACGGTATCGCTTGTATTCCTTTTGTCAAAGATTTGAATCGGGTTATTATGTAGATCAGAATTAGATTTATGATCAAATTAAATTGAAAGTGAGTAACTGAGTATACATGTAGACCAAATAACTTTAGTAGATATGTTTATCTACGGGTATACAATACACTATGTGCACAAGTTTAGGTAAAACCATTTTTGGGCATATTTGTAAGTAGGTATGCCTGATTCTCAAGAGGAGAAGGTTGGACAGAGACAGACTTCGAAGTTTTACCCTTCTCTTACATTTCTTACTCTTCGGCAGTTAATATTTTAGAAATTAAATGGGCCAGAAATGTTAGATAAATTAAACGGAGTCAATGAATTTTTCATAAATTTCTCTTAATTGGTGTTAAAAATTCTTCTTCACATTTTCAATAGACCTCTAACCTGCCTTGTTTCCAGTGTTTTCACCATGTTTGTCATTAGAGAGGCTCATGTCTTTGTTTCTGAAACGTGCTCGCGTCGAACAAGAAGATAAAACGAGAAGTTCCCTAACACACCAGTAAGGTATCACCATACGAACCAAATTGCTGCATTTATAATCAGTAAAGACCTAGATACTATTATTTTCACTACCAAGGTATCATCTAACGCGTTACTCCTGGTACCATGTCAGTGGCCAAGTTACAAATGAGGGTTTAACTTTCGAAAATTAAGACGATAGTCGATATCTACCAACATGTGAATCGTTGAATAAAACACTACAACATGTTGGTAGGGTTAGTTCGTCAATTAGTCAGATGAATCTGATGGTGATGTTTTTTTTGGTCATATCCTGACGGGGGTTTTACCCTTCATTCGATGGAAACATACACTCAAAATAACCTCACCTAGCCTGGGTGGGGCTGGGAATAGCCATCGATAGGGTTCGAATTTGAATCATGGTCACCCATCCAAATTCTAACCTTGCTGGTTTTCTCTTGGTTCAATAAAATTTTGAAACTCAAGTTCAGCCACGGAGAAAAAGACTTATGAGCAACAAAGTGCCGGGATAATCCAAGTCAATTACACACAGTATCCGTGCATTCGCCACTAGCTCTGGCTATCCAAGAGTATCATAGTCATGTGCTACAAGTATTATCCCAACTAGGTCATAATAACACTCCATTCATGGCGAGTATCTTGTTTTCCATTTCATCCTGAATAGCCTGTCTTTCTGTTTCTAGGCATCTTCTTCTTTTCGTCTTGAATGTATAATTCTCTTTCTTCTCCTTGTTTCTTTCAGTTCTTTTTCTTCACTTTCATCACCATAGTGTTCATCTGATTGTTCATCTTCGGGTGTACGTAGAACGTCTATTTTCTTTATCTCAAGATTCTTCACGAATATCTTATTTTTATTATTTTATCTGTTTTTCTTTTTTTTTCAACACCATCATATTGTTCTTTAGATATTGTTGCTCTCCGTTTATAGTGTCTGTTGGATTGGATATCATTTTCATCTCACGGATGCGTTGTGTACTTGGCCGCGTAATTAAATCGTTTGTTTCTTCTCTGATGTTGTGTTGGAGGGTTTCAAGAAAAAGCGAGAGTGATGTATTGTTTTATCACCAAGTGGTCAATACGAAGAACATCTGGTGGAAAACATATTCTCAGCGAGTTCACTCTGCAAGAGCGTTTGGAGTGTTTGGCTCTTAGGGTCTTGTTTCTCATTTGTCATTAATATGAATGGACAAAGCTAGTTTAACAGATAGGTACATGGAATAACCTTACTAATGCCTTAGACTTTAGATAAAGACCCTACGAATCTCCTGATTTCTCCTGAAGAATTTATTAATTTTGCAATTTACAAAAGAGGTAGAATTTGATATCCTGCTATTTGATAGTTATTACTGTTACCATATTATATTTGTGGTCAAAAGTAACGAGTCAAGAGTTGCTTCTAGCGTGTTTGGACCACCTTTTAACCATTGAAGGAGATAACATCGAAAGTTGGGTGGATAAGACGTGAGTAGTTTTGTAGGGACAGTCTTATGGCCACACCTCGTTAGGGTATCATGCAAATTATGTCGCAAGTCGCAACATGCTAGTCTCACCTGTCATGAACTATGAGATTTCCAAGAAACCCAGCTTAAAGACAATGTCTTACAAACTGTTAGAGGTATGGGATGACAATGTCTTACAAATGCCAAGAAAAAAGGTAAGTACGTATGCATGATATGGAGTAAGGTAATAAAAGTAATTCAAATTAATAAATCCAAGGGAAAATTAAGAGATCCAGTTTTGAAATGAGCACAAAACTCATCAGGCAGATTAGGAGAGAAGTTTGTGAGTGGGTCAAACATGAAATCATACGTCGTAGAAATGTTAGAAAACATGATACCAACAGAAATAACATATATGTGAAGTACATTATAATTATATGTCTAGCTCCAAACACATGGTCGTGTGTACGACTGGCGAAAATATAACTGTAAATGTTGATTCTCATGATAAAATGTTGGGATTCGTACTAATTGAATCTTCAAGTGTGTGGAAGTGTGATGCTTGAATACCTGCCTTAGTGAGGAGAGTGCTGCAGAACTGAAGGCATGGTCATGGTGGGTTTAGGTAAACACACCTGAAGCGGAAATGACAGGTGGAAATAGTAAGAAATTGAAGAGGGTGGATGTTGGTAGTAGGGTGTTCTGTGTTTTTAAATATAAAAGATGATCAATTGATCATGTACATCTAATATCTACAACTTCTCACTTTTCTGTTTATACTGATACTGATCTATAAAAATATTAATTGAAGAGACCAATATCCATGCATGGAATGTTTTCAGAAATGCCTCTACTCGGGGTAGGGTGGTCCGATCGGTTTGAGGTTGATAAGATTGCGTTTTAAAGAGCGGAATAGGAAGATGTATGATGGTGTGGAGTGTGCTGGCATACACTGTTTAATCCCTACGACGCGACCCGAAGGTTCTTCAAATATGGTAAATTTATCGTTCAGACGCAGTGAGAGCGCTTAGTACCAAATTCCACATCGTGGATTGGTCTAACCACATCTTAATCCTGAAATGGTATACTACCTACAAGCGGGGGTAGAGGGTTTCAAAGAACACTATAAGGTTAAATTGAAGAGTTCTGATTGTTATGTTGAAATGCTGACAGTAAGAAAATTTCGTTATTTCTTGACCTTCTCCGTCGACGCGATGTTTCTACATGAGAAGAACCTAATTTCAACAAGATGGGTCTATAATACACTGCTGGTGCCTTAATGGGATTTATTTCGAGCTTTGGTGAAATTTAGGGCATTGATGAACAGGAAATTTATGGCTCAAAAGTCACTTTCATAGGTAAGTTTACTGTGTATTTTGATCTTATGTCCAATCCCAAAACGAGTCCATGAAAAATGGTCCAAAATCCTTAATGCTTATCCCGGAAGATAATATCAAGCAGTTGTCACTGCAGTTAAGAGGACCTTTATGACAATGCTTACTAGAGCGACGGTAATTTGTTTCATGAGCGGCATTGTACCGTTGCTCTCAATAATGATAATATAAATAATGAGAAACTCCTTAGTCCTTATTGTCGCATTATGCTGAGAGATGGACTACAGTGACTATACCTTAGGACACGCGAGATGGTCAGTTCCGACGTAGGTTCTTGCCTGAGGCATGGCCCCATATCTCTACTCTACACAATGAGGCATTGCCGTATACATCGTTTCGGTCCGCAACTCGGCGGCATAGTCAACGTAGATATAATATTTGAATATTATTTACGTCGAAATATGCACATTTGTACAAAATAATTTACAGTTTCAACTTAACAACATTATGTACAACTCCGATAAGTAAATTTTAGCTAAATTGAGGCATGGGTCTCTTATATTTATTTTCTGACCGACCTCAGTAGATTGATTGATTAGGCGGTGGACTTGTAACCTGGAGGTCGGTGTTTCAAGTCCCAAGTTCAGCAAAGATTTACTAAAGCGAGTTTGAGTAGTTGTGACATCACGAAAGTGTTAACAAAAATATGATAATTATTATGTAGGTATATTTTTTTAAAGATATGTTTATTTTTTTAATGAGTTCCAACTTAGTCTCAATATTTCATCTGTATACGTAATTTGTCATTTTTCTCTACTTATGTTAGGGAGTTACGACCAATGTGTCTTCCAGATTTTTTTGTAACGTGCTCTAATACTTAGTAAAATTTCTGTTTTATACCATAGAAAATCTTGCTCTCTACAGCTATTACGTGATTCACCATTCTTGAAAGAAGAAATTCTGCCAAATTTGAGTGTCCGAAGTATAGATACTCTGATGTTAACAAATTATGCTAGTTGTATTTTGGTCAAGTGAGTCTTGGTCTGCAATTCCAGGTCTATTATCATTTATTTGTATTTCATTTCATATTTTTCCTCATTGTTCATCTTAGTCGACTGACCTTCTAACCTTGTTACAAGAATATCTTCTTAAAATCTCAAGAAGAGTAGGTAGGAGGTACCAAATCTGTCGAGTTTTTAAGCAGAAAAAAAAGTTCAGATTAAGACAAAAAGAGATGGTTTTAAGGAAATTCCTAAGTTGGACAGTTCCTCTTAACAAATAACGGACATAACACAGCAAGGAAAAAAAAACTGAATTAACACGTCATTCCGTCCTAAGCTTAAACCGAAATCCTGTTTTCTAATTTGGTTTTAATCATCATAAAACTAACAGTCACGTAACAATTTTGGCTTCAAAATTTGAAATTTCGGAATAAATCGCTTCACAATGAACCCAGCTTCCTGTCTTTTCAAACAACTTATTTGTGAGGCTTCACGAGAGAAATAATTACAAGTGAAACATGAAAAGAAATAACAGCTTCATAGGTTATTAGAACGAATATTCAGAAGAGTAAAAGTTTGAAATAAAAAGATTAATATAACAGAACTGTGTGTACGACATAAAAACAAAAGAAGTCTGAACAAAGAGAAATAAAATAGAAAGTGGTTTTGATAACGACCAGGCTGTCAGCATATTGCACAAGAACTCAATTGGCAAAGCAGCTTTTTATCTCGAAGAAAGAAACTGTCAACATATTTGTCATTTGAAACATGTTCTGTGTCATTCGATTTACCAGGAGCTATGTCTGGAGGCAGTTATATTAGTTGGATCTAAATGGCTTATTATACTCATTATGGACGGCACACTCGTAGACACGTACCTACCTAATTGAAGAGAAGAAATCCAAATACAGCGTTTGCTGGTCCTCTAGCCTGTATGAATCATAGTTCACCCCAGACTGGGTTTTACGGTGTGCGTTCTGGATGTGTGAGGGGTTAGTAGGTACATAATGTTATCAACTTATCACTCATATGTAACACCAGCTAAACACTCATTTACAAGGGTAGTTTAAAGTTGGCTCAACTATAGTCTCGCTGGGGGGCATTGCAGATACAATATCAGCCATGTGAGACCAATAGACAATAACAGAAATCAATGACGCCCTTAAGATGTTTTGCGTTGGTAAATATATTTCTGGATGAGTATGGCAAAGTACTAGATGAGAAAACTCTGAACAAACTGAACAATTTGGTGATCCGTACATGGAAAGTAAAGTAAAGTAAGGGTGCATCGCCGTAAAATGTGGAAATATCAGTGCCAGTACCAACCAAACTCAAGCATAAAAGGCAAAGTAAAAGCAGAAGAGTCCATAGTTGGCTCAGAAGGTAGCGCACATTAGGTTGTGGGTTCTACTTCCTTCAAGGAGAAATATTTCTAACAAAAACGCAAATATTTTCCCTCCTTCTTTTACCCAGATCTTCCTACTCGTACTTACCCAGTTCCAACTATAGTAGCTTTTCTTTAAGAAGTTGTTTGACCCCTGTTATTATCTATCATTCTTTTAATTGTAGACCATTTTATGAGGAGTGTATCTAAGGATTGTAAGGTGAGTATTTATAAAGTGATAATGATCTCTGTAGGTAATCCAATTCAGAACTGGAGAAAACCCATGTAGTTATACCTATATTTGAACTTTGAAGTTCTCGTGTGTTTGAAAATAAGTAGGAACCTACCTACCTACCTATTTACAATAATTTTATTTTTTTCTCATAAACAAATGCATTTAAATTCAGGTTTTAAACTTGAGAGGATGTGAAGTGAACCCATGGTTCTCATTTCACGTCTTTATTTACATGGAATACAGAGGTTGTGAACTTATAATAATATGATACGTTAGATATGTACCATTGTACCAACTGCTCATTGCAGGATGTTAATGCAACAAGATGTTCTAATCTGCCTAAAAGTACTCCCACATGAGGAACTCTATAAAAGAGGACGCACTTCATAGAAAGATATGGAAGGAAAGAATTCATGGAACAAATGCCGACCTTAAGTAGGTTTGGGAAAAGGCAAAGTAAAAGAAGAAGAATCATTGAAAACTCATCTGTCTGTGCTGTACATTATAAGTATAGGTGCATTTTCTTTTGGTAGGTAGGTAGATATTTCATTATGAAAAGGTTTCCATACAGCCATGTGGAAGTACTTAATGCTGCGGTAAAGGTAAAGCGGCAAAGAAAAGGTAAAGATTTTTGTATTATTTTTTAAACATAGATATATATTTATATTTTTCCCCCTTTGTAAATTTTCATGTAATTGCATCATAAATGATGCGTTTGAAAATAATTAAAAAAAAGCATTGCTGATGGTGTAATGGGTTAAATTACATGCCATAGGAATTTGTAGTAGATAAGATAAGATAAGATAAGATTGTATTTTTATTGCTCTTTATAAATACATAAAACAGTACATTAGAACAATTTGTCAATTGAATTTAAAAAATAAAAATAATAATTTTGAAAAAAAAAAAAAAAAATAGATATAGGTATATTATGAATTAAAAAGTATTTACCTACCTGTATGAGATAATGACATGTGGTCTGTGTGGTCATATTTTACATGACTCAATGTCAGGTATGTGTGTTTTTTAATTAAAAAGATAAGATTGACAAAGTTCTTTTATTTTGCGACCATGAAACTTGGGGTGCTTGTGGTCTAGCAACTCTAGCTTCTATCAGCTTGCTCATCCATGGTAGAAAGTCCCTCATGAGGTGTACAATATTGGCAAGAACCAAAAGATACATTTTGTTACAAGTTTCGAAGTTTGCTATTAAATTTAAATTTATTTCTTACTATGTTTCTAGATTCTAACTAGGGATCAGATGGGCAGGTGAGATTTTCGTGCCGAAGAAAGGACCTTCCAATCCCTGACGACAAGAAAGAACTGTAGCAACGGAATATTCTCATCATCAAAGGGTGGCGTCATCGTGAACGATGGTAGCCAGACAGTGGAGGAATGACTGAGTACTTCTACCACTGTCTTTACAAGCAGGCTAATAATTGACAAGGGCCCCCAGAACCAAGCCAATGATGTTTATAGTCCTCCAGCCCGACTGCTGGTCTACTCCCTGTTTAAGGTCCCCAAACCAGACTGCTGGTCTCCTCCCTTTTTATAGTTCTCGTGTTTAAAAATTTACACCCCCTCCCCCCTCCTAATGTTTTCGAAGAGAAAAGGTTAAGTATGGGTTGGAACAAGATATCTCTATCAATCTAATGGGTATACATTGAAACACAATTAAAATATCAGTGTGTCGTCTTACTATGGAAAAAATTGGTTTTAAATTAACTTGCTTCTGCGTATGTTTTGCGGTAAAGGTAAATGCTTCATAATATGTTACCAGTGTTACCTATACATATGTAAGTATTAGACAGGTTCAATTTAAATTCTAACAAATTCAGACTTTTTTTAACAAAAGTAGGTTTTTTTTAACATTATTTTTTTTTTTTTTTTTAGATTTAACTGAATGATGAATACCTAACAACAGTATAATAACTCATCATTGAACTTGCACCACTGTTTTTAGAAAACAAACAGCGAACGGTCCAACGTGAATTATTTTTTATAATGTGCAAAAATTGACACGCATGCTGTGGAAATGAAAGTGGGAATTTCGAGTTTTCTGCAAACCCTACACCTGCAATTCTGCACTCAGCTGTCTGGATAATGAAACATATGTCAGAGAAGACACGTGAAAGTTCGGGACTAAGGAAATAATATGGATAATGGACACTGGGATCAAGTTAGATGTACGTACACAGGCAAGTGTATAGCTGGTTTCATTTTATTTTATTACATTTTTAAAATGCCTAAGCTTTTATTTTATTTTATATTCAGTACCTACTTTCAATAAAGTTCGGCATCTCTGCTAAGAGGTCAATGAATATTCACATGTAGAAAATGATTTTTTTTTTTCTAAGATCAGTGTATCACACACACTCTTTTATATTTCGTAGCCATGAAACAGGAGCTACTGTAGAGTAGACGCTTGTGGTCTGTGTTGTAGCTTTCCCATCCCTTAGTATGCCTCCCCTCTGATGGGTGATAAGTGACACAATACTTCCCGTTTAGGCACTGGTTCTTTGTTGCTAGGTGCTAGCAATGAGTAGTGTTTTTCACAGTGTAAGTACCTATATTTTTTGTTTTTTAAAAGTTATCACATCTGTGTTAATCACTTTTGTGATATCACATCTACTCGAACTCGCTTTTGTAAATCTACGCTGCAACCGGGACTTGAACCACCGACCTCCAGGTTACAAGTATGCCGCCTTATCGATGAAGCTACTGACTACCAAATATATTTTATAATTATCTTGTCCCGACATGGAATTCGAACCCAGGCCCTGGCACTGTAACTAGACCAGGAGATCACGTGACAATGCGTGACGGTTGAGACACATGTCTTCCGAAACAATAACGTCCACTCTGGCTATTTAGAATCAGGATGTCCACTTTCCACTTCTACCAGTTAATCATCTTCTTGATTTTGAGTGGCTGATGCACAGGTATTTACTCTGTTTTTTAATCCCAGTGGCTTGGATGCAGGAACCGCTCATCCTAATCTCCTGGAACCCAATTTAGATGTAAAATATACCCAAGAAGCTGACATCATTAGTTGGATGTATTGGGAATGGGGGGAGGATGGAGGAGAATACCATAGCCTAATAGCACGACCCTTGATAAAGTTTTGTTCTCATAATTTAAATTTGTATGTAAATATTATATGTGTAAATATATCTAGGGTACCAAATCTACAAAAATTACACTTCGTGTAAAAAAAAAGAAGAAGCATAAGCACTGTAGTTTCTGGGAGGCGTTCTCCCGCGAAACGACCGTTTCGCTTGATCTACATACTTTATTTAAAACTAGATTAAAATTGTTTAATAAATACCGATACTCACATCTGAATATAAGAGAACTCAAGGGGACCGGAATTTTTTTCTCTTATTTATGTCCAGGTTTCTTTTATAAAGAGATTATTTTCTTTTATCGTTCTCTGATATTCAGGTTTTTCATATATCTCTTATTCAGGAAAAAAAAGACCCAGCTATCCACCTAGCCTGGGTGTGAGAGCAACTTTTGCAATTAATTAGTACAAGGATTTTTTTTTAAAAAAAAGTGCACATTAATACCTAATTATGCATGCATAAAAAGTGATAAGTTTACTATAGACTTTTCTCGTAGCCATAAGTAAACGTGGCTACAACAGCTACTGTAAACGTTTTTACATAATTAGGTCGTTCTTGGTTGTATACCTACTAAAAAATCCATTACCTTACACTCTGCCGCTCTGTCTTTTTCTGAGGTGTTTGATACCACCATTGTTTCTCAGCGTAACTTCAAAGAACTCATACGTTTTTCTCAAGAGGTTGAGGATAACCGGAAGTGCAAGGTTTCGAAAAATCTTCGACGGTTTTGAGTATCGAACTCGGAACCTCTTCCCTCTTTGCGGATGACCAGATTGACCAGTGTGTGATTCCCACATGACCAACCGAAGTGAGGAGGTTATTAACACTCTTTATTAAAGATATGAATGTGATATGACCATGAAGTTGAAAGCGACGTTATAGCCAAATTATAAAAAGAAAGATATTAAATTAATAAATATTTTTTATTAATTATCAATTGATATCTCTAGGCTGACTAGATATTTAAATAATTTAGTTTTTTGACGACATACATACATATATTAAATATGTATGTACAATTGTACATACCTACTTAATTACCTTCTCGAATTTAATTATTTGCGTGGTTCAATAAAATGTTCTATAAGCATTCGGAGAGGTTGGGTGACTAATCAAAATTCAACCAACATGATACTGTCTATTCTCGGCCCGACCCAAGCTGGGTGAGGTTAATTGGGTAAATGATGGCTTGAATGTTTCTTGCATACGAAGGGTAAAACGCCTGTCCCGAATGATGTCCGATGTTAAAGATGTTAAAGTTAAAGATGTCCCGAATGATGTTAAAGATATAAAAAGAAATACATATTAGCTAATTTATTACTTTTAGAATCCCAGTGTATACGTCATAGCTTACCTTTGACTTGCAGGGATAAGTCCACACAGCTCAGCAAGACTAGGAGGATTATCGGTACAAAGTTATCCATTTCCAAAGTCCTTGGCAACTTTTTAAACCTCGAATTTTTCATTCTTACAACTTTAGAACAGCAAAAATTTCACCTATTTTTCTTACTCTCGCCACTCGAAACACTTTCACTTTGACACGAAAATGAGAAAAGAAAACACAAGGAATGAAACTTAAATGACTAATTTAAACACTTCGTTTTTTTTTTCTCGATAATTCACATTGATAAAAGAAAAACAATCATTGTTAATCAAAGGAAAAACATTTCTCGTAAATTAATTTCTCTTGAAAAAAATAATCACAAGAATGATCTCGTAAACCGGTTTAGTTTCTGGGGAAAAAAACTTCGCGTTCTGGAATTGAAGATGGTTTACCATGAACGATACGACTTGGTTCGAAGGCGCGATGTGACTGAAAAGTGATTCAGAATCAGTTTTGGGAGGATTATTTCTGAACGCGAAATGAGAGAAAGAAGAAAGTAGAGGTAAACTTGATTTCTTCGGCAGGTACCTGGGCCAGGCCTCACAACCTGTGGCTTCAACCTGTCCCGAGGTAGTCACAGGACCGGGAGGCATTCTCCTGCTACCCCTCACCTGTACAACTAGCTCACCCCTGCTTTATGCTCAATACAATTTAATTTATTTTATTGTGAATTTATATACAAAATGTATGTGTTTCACATTACTAATACTAAATATAAATGATAGTTTAAATTATGTTACAAGTAAATAATATTGGAAAAAAGCTAATAAAATAAATAATAATTATTTATTTTACTGTCATGAAGCAGGCAGGGGTGAGCTAATTGCATAGATACCTATGTTGTGTACACTTATATGGGTATGCCATCAATAGCTACTTTCATGATCAATTTGTAATCAACAGATATAGAATTTTGCGACGAGCAATTCCTATTAAAGAGTAATAAACTGGTGTGACACCAAACGACTTTCCTTATCACTCGAAAATAAGTCAAATTCCGCCGCTGGTGACTGAACGGTATTATAGTTAGCAAAAAATAAGTGTCAAATTCGTAATCAGCACCTCAAAATAATTGGATTTGATACGTCACAACCCCCATCTAGGATAAATAATATAAAAAAAAGTTAGTTAAAGCGGGACCCTCGGAATTACCGGTAAATTGGGGCCGGGTTCCAAAAAGTTCAAGATATCAAAAAATTAATGATCTGAGTAAACCCTTGTTATTTTTTAATTCTAAGAAAAAGTTGTTCTTAATTTTTATTGTATCTTTAACCAATTCAAAGAAACGGTCCTTGCGGCCACTTTATGCGGCCCTGCGACCGCAGAGTACGTCCGATTTCAACCGAAAGTTTTGTGGGTTGTGTAGGTAGGTATAGAATTAACTTCCATATTAAATTTAAAGTCTGTATCTCTTAGCGTTGTCGAGATATCGTGTTCACAGACAGACGGACGGACAGACGCACGAACCAATGGTCGAAACCAACTTTTTTAGTATCTTGAGGCTATGGTTCTTCCAGAAATGTGAAAAACTGGGTAGGTCAAATTTTCGACATTTACAATATGTCCCTTTTATTAAAGGATAAGGAAAGTAATACCTATGCAAGTTCATCTCCACAGTATTGTTGGCACTAACCGAAAGAATTGATTCCAATTTGAGAGAAAATATTATTTTACAACAATTTATAGTTTATTACCTATGTACTCAAGCCACCCCACATAAGAACAATTATTTTGTATTATTTTTTGTAGATAGCTCTGGTTCATTGATCCAGCAGTAGTCATCTTTTTTTTTCTTTTTTTTTATCTTCTTTTTTTTTTAGGTAGGTAGGCTATACCGGCTATACGGTATACCATAATATATAATATGTAGGTAACCAGGCAATGAGATGAAGATGAAAAAAATAATTTAAAATAAAAGCTTAAAATAAAAAATAAAAACTCCAGTAGCAAAACGGTTGGTATTGTCATAATAATGAATTATAAGATTAATAAAACTCCCGATATTATTGTAATGATAATCATGTAACGTCTTTTTCAGTTTTTCATCAACACGTGTATAACTCGTGCAGCAATGAACAAACACAGCTTGTAGTTTCAAAACTTGAATTGAAGGCGCCACAAGATCATACCGCATGTTCCATTTTAAGGTGAATGTTCACTGAACTCGAGAACAGCTCACAAGTGAAGGTGAAGTTTGAAATACCTATATTCTTGTTTATAGAAAATGACTACGCGCTTCTAAAATTTGGTTAAATCATCTTCATTACAGGTAATCAGTTAGAAACTATCCAGCAGGAGCTTGACACATTATATTAGCACATGGTTCCAAAGTCAAAGATTGTCACTCGTATTATTCACATACAGTGGGCATTCAGCCTGTAGTGGTGCTGTTATGCCCAGTAAACTACTCTAGCTGTTGCTGACTAAGTTTCGACATCAGTCTAGGTATCTAACATTACATTGAAAAGTTAGTAAGTTGAAAATTTAAAGTAGGAAAAGATCATTTCAAATTAGAGGAAAGATGAAATTTCCATTTGGTTTTTTTTTCTTACTTGGGTATGAAGTACGAAAAGTAAAAACTTGGCGCTTTTTACATCAGTGAATATAGAAATACAGTGTTGTCGTTTAAAAAAAAAAAAAATTACACAGATTTCTTCAGTGAAAACCTCGAGGAATATATTATTTCAAATTGCAATAAAATAATAAATAGACGTTTTTGTAATACCTCTGTGGCACTAAGGGCGGAATTAATAGACAACATCAAAAACTTAAGTCGTTGGTAAGTGTCGATTTTCCCTATCTTACATAGTACGCAATCCGTGACTTAGCGCCACAGAGGTATTACAAAAACGTCTATTAATTCCGGCCTAAGTCTCGGATTGCATACTGTCTAAGGGCGGAATTAATAGACGTTTTTGTAATACCTCTGTGGCGATTGCGTACTGTGTAAGATAGGTAAAATCGACACTTACCAACGACTTAAGTTATTGATGTTGTCTATTAATTCCGCCGTAAGAGAGCGAAATCCGATGCTAAGTATTGACTTAAGTTTCGATTTTGTCTCTTAATTTCGCCTCTCCTAAGGGTGGTATGCAGAGTCTTCACTGTAGGGATGGTTGGGTCATTTGTTAATCAGAGACGTCTGTTTGAAGCGTCTGTACGCATGCGCATGCAGATGTCTCTTTAATAAATAATTGTCAAGGTCGAATTATTCCCTACAGCAAGCTCAAAACCACCCTACAGTGAA